>JBBCBC010000010.1:615750-1210207 GCA_037126765.1 Stenogyne calaminthoides
ATCTTTTATTATTATTTTCATAAATAATCCGTAATTTAATACTAAGATTTTATAAATTTTTGAAAAAAAAAAGTGAAAAAATCCTGATTTTTTGTATCGTTATATTTTTTTATCATTACTTAGATGATTGGTAAATTATTTTTTTATTTTTTTTATTATTTTTATAAATTATGATTTACAAATCTTAATAAAAATGTATAATTATGGAATAATATATTTACGTATTGTATTTCATTCTAATTATTAATTGATAATATGCTCATACTTGGTAGAGTATATTTAAAAATTGATGATCATTTTCTTTTAATTTTGGGATTAATTAATTATTGTAAAATTATTACTTATATAAATTGGATGCAATGAGAATTATAATAATTAATGCACAAAATCAACCGTGAAATTAAATTAAATTTAGTTGAAAGCGATTCACTTGATTGTGTATGCCCAATTTAATTACAAACAACTTCGTTTGAAATAGTAATCGTCTTCTGAATAGAAAAATTGAAATCATTCTGATTTATTGCAACAATCTTTGTGAATAGAAGTAATGATTTCAATTGTACCTCTACATTTAAACGATGAATTATAACAAAATGATAAATTGGCCCTTATAGATATATATTGTTAATGATACTTGCTTATTATAGGTAATCATTTCATCTTACTTCAAAATTTCTACTTTTTAAAATTTAACATTTATATCTTACAAATGAAAAACCTGAAGTAACTACGGCAAAAATGAAGAAGCACAAGTGTGGAAAGGATTAGGTATCTTTCGATTTGGAAGGATGTACAGAAAACGAATATTAACTGGGGAAGATAGAAGAATTAAAAGTTAATATGGAATTTAATTTTGAGAGAGGCTTTTAATCGATTTATGTTTAAAGCATAATTGGAAGGAGAGATAATGACCAAGCATTGAATACCATTAAATAATAATTAATGTAATTAATGTGGATGAGTTGAAATTTTGGTTGTCGTCGAAGTAAGATGTATAATGCATATTTTTTTTTTGCTAAGATGCATCGATCGAGGATAATTTAGCCAATCTGGAAGAATTTTTTCTGATGGAGTCATTCATAGAATCGATTCTCCAATCCCTACATGCCGATCATCTTGGTGGAAATCGATTTTTCGGCCCAATTGAAAATATAAATGATTGAAACAAAAATAAAGTTATAAAAGTGTATAATCGTCCGTTAAAGGAAAGGTTAATACAAAAAATATATAAGAAAAAAATTGATATTCTTTAATTTTCACTCATAATCTTCGGTTATAATTATATATTTTCAATGTTGTAAATTTATTCTTTATTATATATAAATTATTCTATTTTATGCATTCTTCCATACTTGATTCACAATAATTGAGAGATCCTTTATGATTGGAGAATCACGATGTAAAATTAATAATTCGATAATTGATATATAATTACAGAATTTTAATAAAAAAATGTATAATTATGGAATAATATATTTACATTGTTGTATTTCATTCTAATTATTAATTAATAATAATATAGGATTACGTATCACCAAGACACGGAAGGATAACATAAAAACAAATATTAACTAGAAATCTTATCTGAAATAAAGAGGAAATCTTAATCTTGATAATGTGAAATGTCAAGAAATTTAAACGAATAAAAATAATTAGAACCGTTATGCGAAAAAACAAAATTAAAGCTCATTAATCCAGCGGAAAATAAATGTCGTCCTAAATAGCGGACATCGGTTGGAGCGGCTTTGAGGAATAGTTTTCGAGACGAAACACAGAACACCAGCAACCACGAGAGGTCTGACTTAAGCGTTGACATCTGTATTTACCCAAAAAAAGAATTTATCCTTTTTTGGGAGTTTTGCGATCTGCTTATGAAACAACTTCCCGTCCCGTCATCCAAGATAATAGGCCTTTATTTATCTGGAAGTGACCTGGCCTCATACATACTTTGAAAAAACTTCTTTGGTTGGAGGGTATAACAATTTGATAATTCGATTTAAAAGCCGGAAATTTGGCACAACATCAGGATCTAAATGCTACAAAATATAAAGATAAAATTAAAACAATTAAAATTTGTATAAGAGTTAAAAAAAGATTATGTCAAAAAATAAAATTATTGTGTTTACCACTCGTTCTAAATCGATCATTTAATTCATGCCTGAAATACTTATTTTAATTTCTCAAGTGAAGTACCTTCAAAAGCAATTGTAACAATAAACAAAAGATTAATATAAAAAGTTCTGATCAGGACATGTAATGAAAAAAATAATGTAAGATAATTTTTTACGGATAGCATTTATGCATAGAGGAAAGGCGGCTTAGTGAAATAATTTGAATCACCTCTTGAGGAGATAAAAAAAAATTCATAAAAATTTTTTGGGCCATGAATTTATTTTTATGAATCTATACTCAAATTTCATTTACAATAATATTAGAAAATTTATAAAAAATATTATTATATAAGCGAAATTACATAAAATCGTATTAAACAAATCAAAATTAAAAAAAAAAAAAAAACCACTCTCGGTTTTGGTCCATAGGAATCATGATGGATGAAGTGACAACAAAACCGTTGAATGAGGCATGTCACGATTCTGAAAATATAAAAAATATTACAAAATCGATTGAAGTTAATAAATTTTGAAACGGAGATGAAAAATAAAATAAAGAAAAAGAGAACATAACTTTACCAAGTATTTGGTTGAGAATGAATATTTTGGTTTGAGAAATTCGCTTTTACAAATAGGAGAAAACAAATTTATGGGCTTCGATTAAACATGTTATAAAAATTAATTAATAAAATTTTAGTGAAGTCATCAATCAATAATTTTAAAGCAATATACTTTTAATTGCTGCATATAGGAATGAAAATGAGCTATATCATAAATGAGCTATATATAATTGGTAAAATTAATAAACTCACAATTAATTGATGCGCACCACCGTTAAGGAATTTAGTGGAAGTACCTTTACCCGGTTATACAATTAATTGAGTTGTTTGCGGGCCCCTCCGAAAAAATTTAATAAGAATTTAACCTAATTATAAAAAGGTGAAAAGTAAAAAAGTAAAAAAAAAAGAAAGGAGTTGGTGCAAGGCGTTGGCGATCGAGAATGAAATTAGAAAAAAAGCGATCGGCAGTCGGGGAAAGTTTGGAGCCAAAACTAAGGATGGTAAAAATAGGTCTAATATATATTTATGATATATGGTGTCTACGTAAAGGTAAATCGATAGAGCAAATTATCAAGTTTAAGTTTAATCATTTACAATTTTAGTATATTTTTTTATATGAATGTTTTATGTTAAAATCTATTTAAATCTATATGATTATATGAAATGATATTGTTAACTTATTTTTTAAGACCTAAATTAAGAGATGAAACTTATAAATCACTGGAAGCTTAATTAACCTAATTAATGAAGTGTGATTATTGTACTAATTAATAGTAATTAATTAAGATCTATAAAAATTATTTGTTCAAAGGATAGTATATATTTTAGGAGAATATTTGTTACTATAATAAAATTATTCTATTTAAAAGCATAATTACTTATTTAAAAATTTACAAATAATAAATATCATCAAATCATACTATGTAATTTTTCGTGGCATGAAACTTAAAAATAATCTAATAATGTACATATGAAAGACACACATCCGGTTAATTAGGCTATGTTATGCCGCCAATTACTTATTTTAATGTATTAATTAATTAATTAATATATGGAAAGAATGAGAATTCATATTTTTAATTTTTTAGATGTTCATTTACAGTTATTTTTTAACATATATATATATGTGTAATGATATAGAGCCGCATTATACGGTTTTTATGGAGGCAGAGATTAATATTTGATCATCTTAAACATTCACTAAACCCATGAATATAAACCTAAAACATGAACCATTCGGTCGGGAATTGAATATGAACCGCTTTCAAGGTCGAGATTCGGTTATGGCGAAGTTAGATGGGGCAGGAGTAAAAAAATGTAATTTTTTTTTTACTGACTGATTTTATTTTGATTCAATTCAATTTTTCTTTTTACGAGCTAGGACTTTCAGGCGGCCAAAGTGGTTCATGGTTCACCCGATCCAAATAGTTCATGATTTAGGGTTTATGGTTCATAGTTTAGGAATAGTTGACATAATAGCATCATTAAAATTTGGTTAATAAAAGCAGGGAATGGTGGTTATATATCATTCTTTCTGCTTTTTCTCTGCCATGTATATATATATATATATGGGGCAAAATGAAATTCATATTTGATTGTAGTAAATAAATATAAATAAATTATTAATGTAAAAAAACTCCAAAAACATATCCATTATATATTTATATTTTAATTTAATTTATAATTTTTTTAATTGATCGAAATGAACATATAATATAATCAATCTTAACTCTTAAATGTGCCGTGTATATCCAATCTTAAATCATTTAAATTTAAAAATTCTGATTAGTTGGCGTTTATTAGATGGTAAAAATTTACGACATAATGCATATATCAAGACATAATTAATAACAAATTTATATAAAATGAAAAAAAACAATCACATTCTAATGATTCTATAACCATCTAAATTATTTTAATTTAGATATATAAATATAATTTAAGGTGTAAAAAGTAGTACTTATAAGCTCAAATCATGCTAGAGAATTTTTCTCTTTTATACACATTGGAAAGTAATGTGTATTAGTGAGTCAAAAATAGAAATATAATTAAAATACGTATAATTTGTAATATTTAGTAGATTTATATATTATTAATAAAAAAGGTGTATTTGACTCATTTTGTTAGCAAATAAAGCGTCTTCAATGTATCAATTGGTTTAAAAAATTAGGAATGATATGTGAAATTTGAGATTTGAAAATTTAGCGTAGTTAACTTTTGAGATGGTAAAAATCGATAGAAGGTATAAAATCAGACATAATTAATAATAAATTTAGATAAAATGAAAAATCCAATCATGATTTGGTGGGATTTCCATAAATTCAATCATGACTAATATTGCGAATCTAGAATTCAAATAAATCCAATTTCAAATTTGAGAGTGCAAACCAAATTATTTTCAAATTATTTAATAAATTCCACTTAAAGTTATGGTAAAAGCATTCAATTTTTTTAATAAAAGCTCAAATGAGACATATCTTCATCTTTAATGTCATTTTCAAAAATTAATTATTCACAATTAATAAATATCCTACCTCGCATATTATGTAAATTTATATGGTAGAAACTTAAAAATAGTCTTATAATATATATATATATATATATATATATATATATATATAGAAGATAACTAGAACATGACATGTTAATTAGGCTAATATATAAAAGTCATCATGTCATAATTACTTATTTTTAATGTATTAATTAATATCAACTTCAAATATTTATTAATTTTTTTAAATTAATTTATACTTTCTAATTGATCCCAGAAATGAACATATAATATAATCAATCTTAACTTTTAAATGTGCGTTAATTTATCAAATCTTAAATCATCTAATTGAAAATTCGGCGTAGTTAACTTTTTTAGATGGTAAAATTTAACAGAATGTATATTTCAAGACATAATTAATAAAAATTATATAAAATGAAAAATCAATCACATCAATTTTTTTTAAGTAAGATCAAATTGAGTTGTAGCTTCATCGTTAATGTCACGTGCAATTATTACACAGAAAATAGAAAATTTCTTTTTGTAAATTACTATTCCAGAGAGGGAAATAACCTTAACAAGTGCAAGATTTAGTTTAGTACTAAAGAAAATTACACAGCTAAGGACAAAATCAAGAACCATTGCATCTAATAATATATTCGTACGCCCGCGATGGCTTCTCCAGATTCAAAATTTTCGTAGCAAGTGTTAACTTCTCTGCTTATTTCATCTTAAAATTTGATCTACACTATTGATTTTAAATTGACTTAAAATTATTTTAATTGTCATAATAATTTCAACTATGATTTTTTGAAATTATGGATCAAAATGCATCATTACAACAAATAGTGTGCATGATTTTTTCATGATTAACTTATTTGTAAAAATGATCAAATGATAATATTAATTTTTTGGAAATTCTATTAAGACAATATTATGCTTCCTAAGATCCTCAATTAATAATTAATATGTCAACTAAAATGTAGATTCATACGTCTAAATGTAATTAATGCAATTAATAATTAAATAACAATATATATATGTGCGTCAATGTAGTTTTTTACAATCAAATTTTTATCATTTTATTTTTAAAAATAAAAAAAATAGTTACTCTATTGTCATCTCTGTCTCTGTTTTTTGTACAATTTTATTATATATGTTAAAGTGTTAAGTGTTAATACTTAAGTGCAATACATTTAAATTTAATTTTAAATATATCTTTAAGATAAGCGAAATTTATGGAATATTTTTAAAATTTATGAACAGAAATATATCATGGAAACAAATAGTTTTTTAGAATGAATATTAATTTGAATATTTATTTCTGTATATATATATAGGTTTAGTTATATTTAATGTTTTATTAATGACAATATAAACCAATTTTCTCACATGAAACGTCTAAATTTTAAAAAACTTAAATTCATGGCTTGCTAGGAAACTCAAATTTTGTGGATCTAAGCAGTCAAGCTCCAAACTTACACCCTTCCATAAGCCTAAAACCTATTTTCCATGAAACTTGTGTCCTTAAATTTTCACCCCCCATATTCTGACCATAAAAATATTTTTCTTGATCCAGTGCATAATGTTGTCTCAGGAAGAAGAAAAAAAAAAAAACAATGTTGCAATTATGATGGAACATCATGCAAAATTACAACAAATATTGTTTTATAGATATGTGTTAAAATTTATGATTTTAATATGAACTTATTTTAAAATTAAATTGATTTTTGTTAATGTATTAGTATTCTTTTTTATTAAATTATCAAATAATAACATCTTTTTCTTTTAAATATAATTTATATAGTAAATTAATTTTTTTTTTGTATTTTACATATAAAATATTAAAATGTTAGTATTATTGAATAGAATTAATTTAAGTTAAATAAAATTTGGAAGTATTTGATCAAAGGATTTATTAATGTTTTGCGAAATGATTTCAAATTTGGAGTTAATGGAGAGTTGTTTTCTATTGATTTTCTCTATTAAGTGCTCATGACTACCAAATCACCGTTTAGTTTTGAAGGAAGGTACGCGTAATCTTTCCGGGAATATTAATGAGAAAGTCATGTTTTTTCAATAACCGCGAAATTTGGTTGTCTAAAGGTTGGAAATCATAATTTTTAAAGCACAAACAATTTTAAAGAAAAAATCTTTGAGAATAAGGTGTTCATCCAAAATGATACTCCATCGTCCCGTCTTTGAATTTCTTTTCAGATTTTTTTGTCCCAATCTTTAAGGTTTTCTTTTAAAATACTAATAAAAACTCTTTTCTTTTATCACTTTATCACATCGCGTAAAATCTAATAAACAACTCGTTCTACTCTCTTTCTCCCATCACTTTATTACTTTATCACGTAAAATACTAATAAATAACTCTTTTCTACTTTATCAACTTATTACTATTCAATAAATCCTTATGAGCGATCGAGAAAACCTAAGAAGCGGAACCGGTATTATTAAATATCTGAGACTAAACAATACTGTAAAGTTTAAGATGGAAGCAATTTTCATCTATTATGCTTTGCGATGACGATAAATAAAATTTTATAAATATTTTTTTTCAAGTTTATAATTTGAATATGTGTGTATATATATATATATATATATATATATTCTTTTGAAATTTAAATTTGTGGATTCATTTTGTTTTATAGAGTCATCATGTATAATAGCATATAAAAATCATATTTTGCATATTTGAATTATATTTTCATTTTTTAACATTTTTAATTACAAATTATTTAATCAAAAAAATTACTAAATAAAAAAAAATATATTAAATATTATTAATTATTTTGCATAAAAATTCTTTCCAACATGATTCGCGGATGACTAAATACATATATAATTAAATTAAGTTTCATTCTTTTTCAAAATGTTTCAGAAATTCAAATTAAGCTCGTCTCGTAGAAACTATTTCATACAAAGTGTAACTAAAAAAAAAAAATTTACAACTTAATATAATCCCTCTAAAACTAATAGCAATTAAAGATAAATGACCTTTTACATTACAAGAGATGCAAAATAGAATGTCAAATACCTCAGCCCTTAGAGAACAACTCATATTCTTCTCTCTCATATCTCATTTTCAAATTCCCGCGAACTCTCTCAACTCTATCTCTCTTTTATAAGACCATCGTCGTCATGAATTAAGTTTTGACCGAAAAGGGGTTCTGCCCAAGGTCGATGGTAGCAAGATCCATGACTTCCTTGGTTCCGACATATCCGCGATTCCTTTTGTATCGACATTCTTTTTTCTTCTGCATTTAAAACACTATACACTACACTATTGATTCGCTTCCTAGACAGCAACGGATTCTAAAAAATCCTTAAACTAAAGTTCAACAACTGAGTCTACACTGCGATTCCTCGGGACTACGATGCGTTGATGTGATTTAGTTTGGATCAAACAAATATTTTTTGAGTATGTCAATTGTGAAAATTTTCATGCGAAAATCTGTAAAATTACTAAATCATCATTATAGACCTAAGCAGAAATAATGAGCCTAAATTATGACCTATTAGGGTGAATCATGAATCACGGATGGAGTGAACCATGAACCACTCAATTTTGTTTTTTGTTCACCAATTCTTGAATTTGGTTGTAAATTAAAAGTTTTTTCATATGCAAAATTTTCATACTAGAGTCTCAGACTGTCTATTTTTTCAAGTTCAGTCCCAAACATTTAAACACTTGATTTTGTTTAACTCTAATAACAATTATCCACTCACTTTGTTGAAATTCTAAAATATAAAAAGATTATAATTTTTAGTTTTGCGCTAAATTTTAGATATGTTGTTCTTTTTTACCCATTTTGTCATTATGAATAAAATAAATCCAATATTTTGTAACGTTCGAAAATGTTACACAAAATATAAAGAATAAAAAAATGTTTCAGACAAACTTGGCCAAACATCAATGCATATATAGAATTAATTTTTTTTTAAAATAAACAAATTAATCAAATTTAATGGCTTAAATTTGGCTCAAATTCGTTTAATTGAGCCCTTTTTGAATCAATTAAGATTATAGGCCCATTGAAGAGCAATCACCAGTCAATATATTAGGCGGGTACTTGGAACAAATTCTAATGAAACATGATTTTAAGTAAAGCCGGTAATATCACCAGACACCAGTCACCTCTTTACCTTCAAATTTCAATTCAATTTAAAGAGTTCTTAAAAATAATTTGGGCGCATTCAAACCCTAATTTAATGGGGCCTTTTACTTATGGGCCTTAACATCTAAGATTCTGAATCAACCCGCGCGAATCATAAAAGAACCCCGCCAGTCTTGTCTGCAGAAATTCACAACAGGAAAATTTCGCGAAACCATATCTGACCACAAAATCTAACAACGGAACAATCTACAACGTGGAAGATTTTCTTTCAGAATAAATCAGAAGCACTCATGTATGTTATTCCTTTTCAAGATTTGTGGCACAGAATCAAGAATCTTCATCTAGGGTTATCTTCTTCGGTTTATTATGGTATGTTATTCTTGTTTCAAGATTAGGGTTATATGCATTCTACAATCAATAATTTTTGATACCTGATTTAGTTTTCCTAAATTAGAAATTTCAACAGATTCGTCATAGCTACCGGTTCTGTGTTTTGAAATCCTCCATTTTTTTTGTCGATTTCTAAGTAGCCAACTCTATTGAGGGAGGATTCCTTCTTCGATTTGCATCATTTATCTTTCTTTCAGGAATTCATGTTTGTCTTCTTCATTGTCTCGTTCTCTTTTTTTAGAATATATTGCGAATTTATTTCCAGTCTTCGATTTGGGGCTTGTTTGGAAGAGGGTAATTGGTTTTGATGTCACAGAACGGAGATGGGATGAACCCAACCCTGTTGTCAGCAGAGCTGGTGGACCCCACCCGTCTAGAGAGGCATCTAGCAGGTGTGTATATTTTTTTTTTTTCAGTTTGTTGGGATGTATGTTGTCTTTGAAGTTTGAGATTGAGTTGCAGTTAGTTATGTGCCTATTGTCCAGTTGTCTTAAGAGTTTTGTGGTACTATTTCATGTTTATCTTGTTTGAGTGATTTGACTGTTGAAATCTTGATCCTGACCCATTACAGAGCATGCCCTCTCTAACACCTTTAGTAAGGAATTATTTGCTAGGGTAAAGTCACCAAGCATGTCCAAAATCTAAGGAAAAATTGGTACAAAAAGGCCAGGCCTCAATTTATTTTTTATTAGGCTTGCATAGATTCTATATACATGCTCTGTTGCTGCCATTAGCAGCTGAATTATCATTCACCATCTCTGCAGGAATCTTCTGGAACTATAAATAAATGATGTATTCCCAGTATTCTTTAATGTTGAGGAACTCTCTGCTTGTTAACTTCCTTTTTGTTTACAATTATCATAATATCTCCATGGTATCTGGTAACTAATTTTATTTACTCATTGAACTTTGTTCTTTGGAAGCTTCTATTGAATTCAACTGATTTTTAAATCAATAACGGAAGATATTGTGTTATTATGTAACTAGGGCAGTATTAATCAGTCATATATGATTTGTGGTAAATCATTATCTTTCCAAAGGTACGGCGCCTTGTAGTAAAATTTATTGTGCGTCCGAATTTAATCAAAACCATGCAATTGGTTAACATTGAATTCTTATTCTGCATATTATCTGTTTTTTTATTTTTTGGGTTGAATAAGCTACTATTACCATCTTTATGTCCACATAACTTTCACGATTACCACATGTTCTAAATAGCTAATAATTTTGTGCAAATATAAAATAAAATTACGCTTCTTACATAGGTTTTTACGCTAAGTAAGAGCATTGCATAAGTAGCATCAGCATCTCCTTCTAGGTATGTTGACATTCATCTCTAGGTTCCAAAAGTGGGTTAACATGTATTTGCATACTCAATTGATTGAAGCATAGTTGTTAGCCCGTTGCTCACTGAGTTTTTTAGTTGAGGCCGAAACATCGTCTGTATGTACCATCCTCATACTCTCCTTGGTACTTCCGATTTCACAAGGAGATGCATGTTTGATGCATCTGAAATTATTAAGACTTTAATTACCATTAATGCTTGCTATTATTTATAGTTAAATCTCATTGATTTGATGAACTGTTTAATGAGTAGCTTTATCCAAATACCCTCCATGTCATATTTTCATATTATTTACTTTTGGATCCAAATAACCCTTCTAATGCTTTTAACATTGTTCCCAAACACCTTCCTATGTCCGACCTATTAGTGACCTTTTTTGAGATCCAACCTATTAGGCGACCCTTCATAGAGACTTGACCTGTTAGGTGACCATTCTCTGTCCTCGACCCTTTCCCCTGACCCTCACCCCCTCCAGACTTAGTAGGGTTATTTCGGTGAAAAAAAAAAAATATTTCATTCTTTGGAGCATGGGTTGCATTTTACTTTTTTTCTTTAGATTGAAGATATGGTGGCGTTATGGGCAACACGTGAAAAGATTTGTTGCAGATGTTTTCTCATTAATTTTATTATTAATTTATTTTTATCTAATGTGGTTCTTTCTTTAATATTTTTTCTTTTTTATCCACTTATTCGTATTTTATTTCTACATGCTTCAATTTTTGCAGATTGAGGCTGTTTTGCCTATATAGAGGGTTTATGCTGAGAAACAGTGAAAGTGTATCTTGATGCCCCTTTCCCAATTAACAATATTAATTTTCTCTCTCAATTATACAAGAAATGCCTGATGGGACATTACCTTTCTCTTTCTCTTACTTTCCTCTCTCAATTATACAAGTTAAAATGAATACCTGATTCTGGAAGCATGCATTACCTGATGCAAGGTATACACTCGCTTTCTCTTACTTTCTCTCTCAATTATACAAGTTAAAATGAATTCCTGATTCTGAAAGCATGCATTACCCTGATGTTACTTGTCCTTTATGAAAAAAATACCTGTTTCTGGGGACACAAAATTCAAAGTTGCATTTTTTTATGTTGCATTTTTATAGAGGATCAAAAAGTACTTGATTCTAGAAGCTATAAAAATACTACCATCGGCTAACACAAATCAACCAACATTGTTCTAATTTCTGTGACATTTGCCAAGTTTAATGTCAATAGCGTCCTTCGGTTATGAAAAAAATTACATTCATTTAACCAAAAACCGGTAGCCAAAATTGATATTTTTGTGTTGCATTTTTCCAAGATCAAAAGTACTTTGTCGACTTATAAAAAACTACGGTCGAACACACAAATGAGTCATAGTTCTTATTTTGCATTTGCGAAGATCAATGTTCTTTGTCGCATCGTATAGAAAAATTACCTCTTTGGCTTGCCGTCAAGAACATAGTTCTTATGTTGCATTTTACCAAGATCAATATTACTTGTCCCTATGAAGAAACTACCTATGAAAAAACCTACGGATCGAAGTTAAAATTTACCATAATTCAATAAAGATATTCTATATTTGCATTTTGCCAAGATCAAAAGATTTTATCATTTATAAAAATACTACCATGAACCATTTACAAATCAATAAAGATGGATTTCTAAATGTCGCATTTTGCCAGACTCAATGTTTAACTTTGTCCTGCTATTATGGAAACTACATTCGACTTCTACAAATTAAGTAACATATTTCTATGTTCGCATTTTTCACAAAATCAAAAGTACTTGTCATTATAAAAAAAAAAAACTAAACTACATTCTATATATAAGTAACATAGTTCTTATGTTTTTTAATGTTGTCGAATCAATGATACTTGTTCATTATAGAAAAACTACTTTAAACAAATCGAAGAATAGTTCTTGTATTTGATTTTTGCCAAGATCAATGATACTTGTTCCGGCTTTGAAAAACTACTAAACACACAAATGGATTAGTTCTTATGTTGCGTTTTTTGTTAAGATCAATATTCTTGTCATATGAAAAATTACCTTAAACACACAAATTCAGTAGCATATTCTATGTTGCATTTTACCAAGATCAAAAATGCTTGCCTCGCTATAAAAATACTACAATTGGTTTACAAAATCCGGAACATAGTTCTAATGTTGCATTGCCAAAATTAATGTTCTTGTCCATATGAAAAAAAAAACTACATTAAACACAAAATTCGATGGCATATTTCTATGTTTGCATTTTGCCGAATCGAAAATATTTTATTATGAAAAACACATACGGCTTTCGTCGTAAGTTTAATTCTTATATTTAATTTTGCTGAATCAATATTAACGTCATTATAGAAAAACTACCTTCGAACTTTTCAAATTAACAACATGGTTCTTATGTTGCATTTGCGAATCAATGTTACTTGTCATTGAAAAAAAACTACCTCGAGAAAATTCACAAATTCGATGGCATATTCATATTGCATTTTTACATACAAATCAAAATATAATTTTATGTTGTATTTCTTTCTGTTATGAAAAAAACTACAATTTAACACAAAATTGATTTATAAGTCATATTTCTATGTTACTTGTCCCGATTTGACACAAGATCAAAAAGATATTTGCTAGATTTTCAAAATATTACCTTTGGTTTACACAAATTAGGTAACGTAGTTCTTATGTTGCATTTTGCCAAGATCAATGTTACTTGTCCCGTTGTAAAAAACTACCTTCGGTTTACACAAATCAATAACATAGTTCTTATGTTGCATTTTGCCAAGATCAATGTTACTTGTTCCGTTATGAAAAAATCTTCACATACAAATCAAGAATTAGTTCTTATGGCGTTTTCAATTTTGTTGAAAAACGTTTTGCCAAAATCAAAAATATATTATCCATTATAAAAATATTAACATAAACACACAAATCATTAACTACGGTCCTAATGTTGCATTTTGCCATGATCAATGTTACTTGTCCCATTATAAAAAAACTACAGCCGAGACTTCTGCCGTGTTCCACCGGTCCTAATGTTGCATTTTGCCAAGATCAATGTTACTTGTCTCTTTATGAAACCTGCCGAACTACATAAATTGATTAGGAATATTTCTATATTGCATTTTGCAAGATCAAAGTACTTGTCATTATAAAAATACTAACCACGAACTTTACATATCAATAACATTTTTCTAATGTTTGCATTTTGCAAATCAATATTACTTGTCCCTTTATGAAAAAAACTACATTAGAGCACAAAATTGGTAACATATTTCTATGTTTGTATTTTTGCCAGATCAAAATGCCTTAACTTGTCACATTATAAAAACCTCGTCAGGTTTACATAAATCGTTAACATTCTGTAATGGTGCATTTTACTAAGATTAATGTTACTTGTCCATTATAAAAAACTACCCATAGGCGTCTACCTAAATCGGTAACATAGTTCTTATGTTGCATTTTGCCAGATGATATTCTTGTCGCTGAAAAAAAGTACCTTGAGCATACAAAACTCATGGCGTATTTTTATGTTGCATTTTGCGAATCAAAAAGTACTTGTCCCATTATAAAATTCTGCCTCGACTTAAAATCGAACGTAGTTACAATTTAAATTTTCCAGATCAATGTTACTTGTCGTTGAAAAAAACGTTAGAAACACAAAGTTGCAGCATATTCCCATGTTGCGTTTTGCCAAGATCAAAAATGTTGTCCCAGTATAAAAAAAATATCTTTGACTTCTGCCTTTGATCGATAACATAGTTCTTATTTTGCATTTTGCCAAGGTCGATGTTCTTGTCACGTCCTATAAAAAACTACCTTCATTTACATAGATTAGTAACGTGTAGTTCTTATATTTGCATTTGCCCCGATCAGTATTCTTGTCACTTTATGAAAAAAACTACCTTAGCATACAAATTTAATAGCATATTTATATATTTAATTTTGCCAAGTTCAAAAGTACTTGTTCTATTATAAAAATCGCCCTAGAACAGAGATCGATAACATAGTTCTAATGTTGCAGTTTGCAAAATCAATATTAATTGCCCGTATGAAAAAAAAAACAACATTCGAACACAAAAGTTCGATGGCGTATTTCTATGTTGCATTTTGCCAAGATCAAAAGACTTGTCCCGCTTAAAAAAAACTACATTAGCTTACACAAATCAATAACATGTTTCTAGTGTTGCATTTTGCCAAGATCAATGTTACTTGTCGTATATAAAACTCTACCCCGCTTATAAAACTCTAGGCAGACAAATTCATTGGTATATTTTATTGTTGCATTTTTCCAGATCCGCTTTGAAATACTGCCTAGAACTTTACCTGAACGTGAATAATGCGTTCTAATGTTGCATTTTGCCAAGATCAATGTTAATTGTCCTCTATGAAAAAAAAACTAATAAACACACAATTTAGTAGGAATATTTTGCATTTTGCCAAGATCAATAGTACCTATCCGTTATTAAAAACTGACTTCAACTTGCATTTATCTGTAGCATATTTCAAAAATTGTTGTATTTTGCCAAGATCAAAGGTGTACTTGTCTCTGCTATAGAAAATTACCAATAAGTCTCAATGACAATGCGATTTTGTACATAGTTACCTTCGCTTACTCGAAATTAGTACTATGATATTTCTAATGTTGCATTTTGTCATGATCAAAAGTCTTGTCCCATTATGAAAAACTACCTTCGTACACAAATCAATAGCATATTTCTAATGTTGCATTTATCGAAGATCGATGTTCCACTATGAAAAAAAACGCCTTCACTTCACCAATTCAGTAGCATGTTCTATTGTTGCATTTAATGCTGATCAAAGGTACTTGTTAGAAACACTCAAACCAATATCATATTTTTAGTGTTGCATTTTTAGAATCTTCATTATTTGAAGAATCTATTATTAGATTACACTTGAAATCAAAAGTACTTGTCCTTTATGAAAAGAGTACTATAAGCCTCACCGTTCAATGAGATGTGTACTAAGTTGCCTTGGGCTTACAAAAAAAGATATCATATTGCTAACGCTGCATTTTGTCATGATCAAAGGTGTTGTCTCTATTAAAAAATATAGTAAACCTCACCGACCAATGATATGTGTACTATTGTTACCTTCGACTTACTCAAATTAGTCTCATATTTCTAATGTTTTCCTTTTGCCAAGATCCCGAAGTTTGTCCTTGCTGTGAAAAAATACAATAAGCCTCACACAATATCATATTTCTAATGTTGCATTTTGCCAAGATCTTTACATTATTTGAGGAATCTTTTTTTTATTAGATGGCGCCGAAATGAAGGTACTTGTCCTCTATTAAAAGAGTACAATTAGCCTCACTGATCAATGAGATGAGTACTAAGGTTGCCTTTAGGCTTACTAAAAAAAAAGTATGATATTTCTAATGTTGCATTTACACAGGTCAAAGGTACTTGTCCAGCTAGGGAAAAGTACAATAAACATCACCCTCCAATGAGATCTGTACTATTATTACATTAGACTTACTCAAGTAAGTGTCATATTTCTAATGCTGCATTTTGCCAAGTCAAAGGTACTTGTCCTTATAAAAAAAGGTATTATAAATTAATACCCACCAATGGTGTGTATTGTAGTTATCCTCGCATACTCAAATAATTATCATATTTCTATTGTTGCATTTTTTGCTTAGATCTTTCATTACTTGAGGAATCTCTTTATTAGATGGCTTTTGAAATAAATGTACTTCTCCTTTAAAAGAAAGTACACTTAGCCTCACCAATCATTAAGATTATTATCGTTGCCTTGACTTACCTCGAAAAAGCATCATATTTCATATGTTGCATTTTACCAAGATCCATATACTTGTCCGCGATGTTACCGCTGGTTTACTCCGTCAGTATCCTACTTCTAATGTTGCATTTTTCCAAGATTAAAGTGCAATGAGCTTCACCATCAGTGAGATGCGTATTACTGTTACCTTTGGCTTTATCATATTTTAATGTTGCATTTTGCGAAGAACTTTTTCATTACTTTCGAGGAATTTCTTTTTATTTTGAAATAAAGGTACTTGTCTCGCTATGAAAAGAGTACAGTTAACCTCACAGGTCAATGAGATGTGTACTTCGTTACCTTTCGCTTACTCAAATCAGTCTCATATTTCTAATGTTGCATTTAGCCAAGATCTTTTCATTACTCGAGGGGACCTCTTTTAGATGGCTTGAAATAAAGGTACTTGTCAAAGAGTACAATTAACGTCACTGATCATGAGTACATATTTGTAATATTCAATAAGTCTCACCCACCAATGAGATGTGTACTACTGTTACCTTCGGCTTACTCAAATCAACACCATATTTCTAATGTTGCAGCTTGCCAAATTAAAGGTACTTGTCCCGCTTATGAAAAAAATACAATAAGCTTCACACTATAGTTGCCTTCGACTTACCCATATCAGTAGCATGTTTTTGTTGCTGCATTTAGCAAGATCTTTCATTACTTGAGGGAATCTCTTATTAGATGGCTTGAAATAAAGTACTTGTCCTGCTATGAAATAAGTATAATTAGCCTCACGGACAATGAGATGTGTACTACGGTTGCCTTCAACAAAGAAAACATATTTCTAATGTTGCATTTTCCAAGATCAATGGTACTTGTCCTGCTATGAAAAAAGTACAATAAACCTCATCCACCAATGATATGTGTACTAGCGTTGCCTTAGGCTTACTCAAAACAATATCATGTTTCTAATTTTGCATTTTGCCAAGATCAAAGGTACTTGTCCCGCTATGAAAAAGAGTACAATAAGTCTCACCCAACAATGAGATGTGTACTACTGTTCCCTTCGACTTACTGAAATAAGTAGCATATTTCTAATGTTGCATTTTGCCAAGAGGCCCAAGACCTTTTCATTACTTGATGGAATCTCTTGTTAGATTGCTTGAAACAATGGTACTTGTCCCGCTATGAAAGAATTACAATTACCCTCACCGATCAATGAGATGTGTACTATGGTGCCTTCAGCTTACTAAAAAAATGTATCATAGTATTGTACTTTGCCAAGATCAATGGTAATGGTGCTTTTCCCTTTATGGAAAAAGTGCTGGAAGTTTCACCTAACAATGAGATGTGTGATATTGTTACCTTTTGCTTACTCTAATTAGTAGCATAATTCTGATGTATTTTGCCAAGACCTTTTCATTACTTTATGTAATCTCTTATTAGATGGAGTGAAATAAAAGTACTTGTTCTGTTATGAAGGAAGTACAATTAGCCTCACCGATCTATGAGATTTGTACTACTGTTGCCTTCAACTTATTCAAATCAGTATTGATTTGTAATGTTGCATTTTGTCAAGATCTTCTCATTACTTGGGGGAATCTCTGAACAATTTAGGTTTGATGAGGTATATAATAGAGAATATAATAAAATATAATATTTCTGTATTTTCCTTGGCTGGTCTTGGTTCATGAGCTTTTGTAATGTTACATGAGCTTTTGCTGTATTTCTTTCGATGTATCTTACAATTTTTATGTTTATGTTAGCAGGCATCAGGACCTGAAGTTCTGCTTGTCACCAGCATATTTTTGTTGTAACAACTGTGAGAGCGTGTTTTTGTTGTACCCTTTTCTAGCTGAAATAAAGGTACTTGTAGCGCATATGTTCCTCCAGTTGGTCAATCTCTTATTAGATGGGTTTGAAATAGAGGTACTTGTCCTGTTTTGAATGTTCTCTTGCTGGTACAATATTAATTAACATAGTGTTTTTGCGTGAACTTGTTTTTAAGATTTTGGAGGTAAAGCCTTTTTTGGTTCATTCAAGTCCTTTATTTTGAGTACATTCACTTGTACTTTAGAGAGCGAGATTTGGGGAGGGAGGGAGGGGTAGAAAGAGTGAGAGCGCGAGTGAGAGGGAGGTAGAGAGTTGGTGTGTGAGAGAGAATAAGGGGAGGGAGAGCCTGAGTGTGAGGGAGGGAGAGTAAGGGTGTGAGTGAGTTAGAGTGAGAGATAGAGAGCGGGTGGGGAATGGATTGAGGGAGAGGTTGGCTTTTGGATACATTTATAATGATCCTATTAATGAGGCTTTGATTTTTACAATTATTATTGTCCAAAAATCTGTATTATGATCTTCAGTGTCTTTAATATGTTTCTCCAGAAAAACTTTTCTCGCAGGCGCATATATAACTGGAAGAGATAGTAAGGTCTTCACCTCCTGCCACCAGAGCTGAAGGATAACTTATTGAAAGAAGGTAAAGCATTTTCTACTTGCTTAGTGCTTAAAAAAGAGTATACGGTGGGACAGTTCATAGGCTTTGTAATTAGATATAATCCTGTAGTGAATTTCGTAGTGTTGTGCCTGCAAAGTGCCTTGTCATAAGAAATTTATATATCATCAACTGAGAAGGGAACTTTTGTGTGTCTTGAGCTTAATTAACACATGCACCACCTTGTAAAAGTAACGTGGGACTTGTTTTTATTTGTGTGCTCTCCTTATATAATTTCCATTATTGCAGCTGACATTAAAGGGAGGCTGCACTTTTGTTTTTTTGTATATAGGCAATTGCTTCAAGCAGAGGTCCGTCCTTTGGTCATGAATTTTTGGTTGAGACGAGGCATCGTCAGGTGTGATCGAGCCCCTATTCTTTATTATTAGTACTTAATCCAAATACTACTTCCAGATCAAAATTTCTCCCTTATAATTGTTTGATTTTTTTATCATACTTGGTGCAATCATTTAATTCTTCATTTTTGAAAATTGTAAACCATGTTTCTTTTTGCTGGTAAAAATGCTACCCAAATATTATTTGGACCCAAATAACCCTTAACGCGAGCCCGACCTGGTCCTCAATGACCCTTTCCTATGCCCTGACTTGTTAGGCGGCCTTTCCTATGACCTGACCTGTTAAGCGACCTTTCCTGACCCGACCCTTCCAGCAGCCGACTTGGTCCCTGACCCTTCGCCTTGACTTTTCTAACCTGACCTTCCCCATATTCTGACTTAGGAAGGTTAATTAGGTCCAAACAATATTTTGGTGGCAATTTTACTGGGGAAAAAAAAAATGTGTGGCATTGCTCCTATTTTCCCTCGTTTTCAGTGTGTAATTTTGTAATGCTTATTCTTTTTCTTTTTGTTCCATACTTGTTGCTAAATGGAGAATGGCTACAAAGATTTTTGGGCAGACCAGGTTAGTGCAAATTGTTGACGTATGGAGGAAGTCCAACTTTAGTAGAAAAGATACCCCATAATCCATGTCAACTTTAATTCACCATCTTATATGGAGTAGTTTGTTTTTCTTATAATGTGTTAATGATGTGGATTGTGCAGTGGTATTTCCTTTTCTTTACTGGTTTCCCTTGTTATGACCTGTGAATGATTGTAGGTGTTTGCTGCCCGGATTTTGTATCAAATGGCAAAACAGGGACTGGGACAGGTCGGGTTACTTCTATAGCTATTGTTTTGTTTGGTCATATTGAATTTCCATTCAGGTTTTAGTCTATGCTCCTAGTATTGTGGCTTTTGGTTATTGGACCCAAATGAAATCAGCCTCTGTTTCCCTAACATATTAATTGTTATTGTAGGAGATGAGGACGATTCATCGGACTCTGTTTCCCTTAACATACTATCTTTTATCGCAGTAGACGAGAAAGATAACACTTGCTCTTATCCACATGATCCTCCACCCATAACTATGAAAACAGTTGATTCTTTATGAGCTAAAAAAAGAATCAAATAGCTTCCTTTGCAGTGAAATCATTTGAACTCTACTTTGGACTGCATTGCCTTCATAAGAATTGCTTTACTGAAAAAAAGATGCATGTATTGTCCTTAGGCATACTAAAGAGAGAAGCTTAAACATGTAGTTTATACTCTAAGTGAAAATATGTTGTCCCAGTCTTGAACAAAAACATATCCCACCCTGAGTCTTCATATTCTGTTAGGTGTGCAGACACAATATTTGGGACAATCAAATTGCTCGCAAATAACATACAAATAGTTTGAAGAAAGAAGAGCCTTTTCCATCTTGATTCCCCATTCCATTTCTTTCCTTCATTTGATAAGCTTAAACATAATAACACACTTAATGGACTAGAAACTAATCTTACCCATAAATGGAGAACCTCTTCTAATTGGCCTTGATCTGATTACTCGTGTAAAACAAGAGTTATGGTTAGTGTGACATTCTATTTCCGCTCACAGACGAAAAGCGCATACACACCACACTCGTGATTCCTCTCATAGATTGCAATGGGTCCCAAGAAATTCAATACAAAATCTAAAGTTCAACATTGTGAGTCTTACACCATGATTCCTTGGACTTTAGTTTGGATCAAACAAAAATATTTTTCAACTTCAGTCCCAAACATTTTTAACCACTTGATTTCATTCCAACTCTAATCACAATTATCCACTCTACTTTGTTGAAATTCTAAAATATAAAGAGATTTAAATTTATAGTTTATGTTAAGGTTTTAGATATGTTTATTCTTATTTCTTACACCTTGCTCAATATGAATAAAATAAAATCCAACATTTTGTAACCTTCGAAAATATGTTACAAAATATAGAGGAATTAAAAAAAATGTTTCAGACAAACTTAGCCAAATGTCAATACATATATTAGAATTAATTTTGGTTAAAATAAACAAACAAGTAAATTAATCAAATTTAATGGCTTAAAATTTGGCTCAAATTCGTTTAATTGGGCCCTTTTTTTAATCAATTAGATTAGAGGCCCATTGAAGAGCCCAATCACCAGTCAATATATTGAGCGTTATTTGAACAATTTTATGTTAAATTTCATGCCGCGAACGCCGCGCCGGAGCTGCTCGCCGCCGCAGTTCGGTAAGTATCTAGTATTGATCTGAAGGCTTGATTCTAACTGTATTTAGGGTGTTAATATTTGAAGTGTGACTTTTATTATTCTGCCGTTCTTTTGCATTCGATGATACAGCTGAATTTTTAGAGATAGAGTTCAGATTTTAGTGCGATGTTCGATGTTTTTTCTATGAACATAGCCTTATTCTCGACGATTTTGACCTAAAAGATCACACAAGCTGCTGGCTATTCGCCACCATAAAATTTTGTTTTCCTTCTCCTATTGATAGTTATCTAATGTATTCACAATTGAAAAATTCCTAAAATGAACACATGATGCACATTCAATATACCAAATTCATAAGCTCTAAGAACAATTATTGGTTTTATTTGATTTACTGGTGTGTGTAATTATCGATTAGATTGAAAGAAGGGATGCTTTCAACAGTAATACTAAGAGGATGCGCGAGTGCAACCATTATTTTTTTCTCAATAAAGTAGATGTCCAAGTTTTCATGATGTTGAGCATTATGCAGGATTCAGATTCATAGAATTCTAAGGCTAATGGTGTCTGCAATTACAAATTAACAGATCATGAAGGCAATACTGTTCTAAAAAGACTAAAGCATCAGGTACATAAATCTTGTTTTGCATTACTCAAACTTCACTCCACTTTCAAAATATCTGGCACAGGAGATCATAATGCTGCTCCCCATGGTACTGACCATTCATGCATCTACCCTGGAAAGTAAGCAGAGTGTTATTAGGGATTTGATGAGATGGTCAGAATCGCACATCTCATAAAAAATCTGCTATCTCTCATATTTGAAGGAGAAATAAGTGTGGAAATTGTTAAAGAAACAAATTTAAAGATATGCACGTTTACCCTCCAGCGTTCCTTCAGCAGTTCCTCATTGCCTTTAACAATATTGGTCTTCCTGTTCCAGATTATACCCTCTTGGTTCAGCAGTTCTGAGAAATCAAGGTATCTTTTCTGAAGATGCTTGAGTTTCACTCTCAGATAATGATCTGAATATATTGGACCAAACATTGAGCGGAACTTCCCGTACACATAGAGCTGATGTTTTTTGTTGAATATTGAACCTGCTGCATATCCCTTTCCGACCTCCTCAACCATAAGCTTTAAGAAAAGAAACTCGCCAGATCCTCTGTTTGGAGGTTGCTTAGGATTAGGATGTGCATTGGCCATCTGTAATTTGTAAGATAGTGAACTAAAATATGATAGGTATAAGTATTTGCCACATGATAGCATGACAACATCAAGTACAGGACATATATGCATTCTACGGTTGGCTAGAAGCTACTAATTAAGATTGTGTTCATTGATGAATTTGTTTGTATCATATACAAACAGGACAGGTTTTTCTTTCATGTCTTCAATCTAAAACATTTAAACTAAACTCTTATTTTGCAAAATCTTCCCCCCAAACAAGCCATTTTCATCCAAACATCATCTAAGAGATAGGCTGCTCCTCTAGAAGAAAAAACTGTTGTCTGGATTTTTCCAAGTAGATGCTACATTGTGGTATATAGGTAAGGAAATACCACTTTTTTGAGAGCAGGGTGCTGGAATTTGGCACCTTCTCTTTCTGTCCATGAATCTGTACTCTCTTAGTGTACTTTAGACAGGTACTTTAAGAAACATGCAGTGTAATGGTTAAAACTTAAAACTTCTTTGGATTTATTTCTTGATGCTTAGTATCTTCTCTTTCTAAAGCCTGCTTCTGTCTACAAGAGTTTGATCATGATTTAACCTGTTACATTTGAATTTTCTTAAAAAGTAATCCATGAAATGACTTATGGTCTAGTCTTATCAAGAACAAAATCCATTTACTAGAGTTGGCATTGCTTTACACAAAGATGCCAGTTTGAACGCCTATTCTTGATGGCCTGAAAGTGCCTAATGTCTATTAGACCACTAGTAATGGCTCGATGTATAGAGTGTATTCAACTGTTGATGCGGAAATTATTTTTGGAGTTCTTAGGGTCCATTTTTTTCTTTTGTTATCTACCTAAGATTTTAATGTTGTAGCTCAAAATTAGTTTGCAGCTTGGGTTTTATCCTTTCCAAACACAAATCCATTCCCCAGATAATGCTCTAACCATTTCTCTCTCCTCTGCCTCCTCCTTTTTTTACTAGTCTAACTCGGAGAAGATTTATTCATGTACATTTCTTCGGACAAACTATCTTCTCCTAAATATTTAAGACTAATTTCATCATTTATGTCTCGGAAATAGTTGTTAAGGGCGCAAGGCGTGCCTTTTTTACATTAATGCTAAAACTCACAAAAACATTACATTAACCTAAATTAAACATATTAGCAAATAATGAACTAATAAATTGAAATTCAAAGGCACACGATATCTAAAAATGACAAGAATCAAAGACATATACTTCAATAACAAGTAGCAGAGTTGGCTAGCAAGTAGTAAACAACAAATATCCAAATCGAAGGCCAACGAGTAGCAAACTGATTGTTAGGGAAATAATGTAAAAAATTAATTCATTTATATTATGTTCCTAACACTGATCATCATCATTATCACATTCATCATCATAATCTCCCTCCTCCTCATCAATAAATTGTAGATCTTCATCAAAATTCTTCCTCCTCATCTTCACATTTCAAAAATTGTACATAAACATTTTTGGGGTGGGAAGATATAGAAAAATAAAAAAAGGCTCACGAAAAAAAAGGCTCACAGAGGCGCTGGCCTTGGCATCTGCGCCTGCCTTGGCCATGAAAAGGCACAAACACCTGAGCTTCAAGCGCGCCTTTAACAACTATGTAATTTATTGCTCTTGTTCATTCATACTGAACATCAATATAAGACGATGCATAAATCTCTATCACACATATATATATAAATTTGGCATTCTAAATTTTCATGAAAAAATCCAACTGATGATAAAAATAAAATAAAAATTGAGCTCTATCTCTCAATCTTCCAAGTCTTTTCAGAAATTCTATACAAGAAAATAATTAAAATATTTGACTAACCTTGTCCGCAGGATCTCTTTGCTTCTTGAAATGAATGACAATCCTTGTGAAAATGGTTTTTTTAATTTGCAGAGATATGAGGTAATATAATGGAGCGGTCTCCCGTGTTTTAATGATTCTCGTCAGGTCTTTGCCTTTTCACTTTGGCACTTTTTGTGTCAGTTACGCTTCATTTCGTTCTTTCTCGCTGCAATCCTGGCGCAATTAAGTCGATAAGTGAGATTATGTGAATTTTATTTTTGACTTTAATAAATAATACTACTTGCATCCCTTATTAAGTTTCTTTTTTGCTTTTTGCACGAGAATTAGGGAATATAGTGTAAAATGTGTAGTGGGTTGTTGAGATGTGATAGCGAGATATAAACGTTAAAGATTATGGGGACATTTACTTTCCATTAAAGGAAAATAGGAAGCTTTACTTGGGATGCACGTTTCGGCAAAATGAGAAGCTTAACAAAGGACAGATGGAGTATCTATTTCTGGACTCGATATCTATGTAGTAATTATTGTTAAATTCTTGAGGTCATGGAAAATCAAGTCAGGAAGGAAGCTTTTGGGGGTGGAGGAACTAAAATTATTATTAACATTTGTATGTGAGAATGCTTCCATATATTTCAGTTTGAAGAAAGAAAAAAAATGCTTGTTTCTCCATAGTACAAGTGCACTTTTTTAATTTTGTCATTTGAATGAAGGTATAAAGCTATCTATTCTCACTTGTATTTATCCATTTGTTTGTAAGTTTACCTTACTCAATCACATTAACTTAATTTCGTTTTCATCAGAAGGGCATCATAGAAACAGATTAATTTTAGGAACAAAGGGACTGGGACTAATATTAATTGCTAGTAGCTACTTATTAATATAGATTTTGAGGAGAGACCATCTTACACCTAAGATTAAGAGCCTGAGTCTCTTCCCAAGTAATTTTTATAAAGGGTGAAAGGGCATTGTAGTCATTGTTAAGAATGCCTGGGACATGGAGATCTGACCATGTTATTTGTTTTGAATTTACAGTGATTCCGAAAACCTGAATATATTTAATTAGATAATAGTTTTATATCTAATAATGCATGGTGGTGAAAATAATATGCGGCAAAAAATGCCTAATTGCCAACTGTGTTTCTATACAGGGAGTAAGTTAAAGCCATTAGCTCAGAATTTTTTTATTCTTTATATCTAAATTCTCATTCTTCTTTTAGGGATAAAATCTCATTCTTAAATTTGCAGTTAAACACCTTATTTAACAAGTTTCCTTCTAAATCAATGGTTGGCTTGAATTAACTTTCACATTCCACTTTTAGACCTTTGGAATATGCTGCCTGGAAAATTTTGGTTAATAAGGTGTCAATATTGAGCAAACCTAAGTCTTTTAGGATTAGTAAGTGAGATATCTGAGCCATGATACCGCTGATCTGACTGTTATGATGTTATCATGGATGAAGCAGCATTACACAGAGAGTTTCAATTTCTATCTGTTTCTATTGCCTATTGATTTCTTGGGAGTCTGGGGCTATTGTCTTTTTGGAGTTGAAACTTTAAGCATGCTAGATAATTGTGGACTGAGATGTGCTGCTGAATATCCCAAAAAATAATTGAAATGGGAGTTGGAAGGCATTTGAGCCAAGTCGTTTTCAAGCTTTTTAAATTTTGTCCATCTTTGTGTTTGATTTAATCAAATTATTAACCTAATCAAGCAAATCAAGTCAAAAGCTTGTATTCTGATTTGTTTATACTTAATATATCCTTTTTATTTATTGAGTTAAAATGTGTTTTATGTTGCTTGTAAAGTCAAATTAAATTCAAAGAAGCTATCCGCTATTGATTCCGAGTCAAATATCAAGTAATATGATTTGATTTTCAGACATGCAGATAACCAAAATTATGTGGTACACTTTGTGCCTGTGGATCAAGCTGTCCGGTTACTAAAATTGCTTTATTTTGCATTAGGCAGAGTATAATAAAGATTGAAAGCCAAATTCCACTTAATTTTCCCATTGATTAATGGAGCAATTTGCTTTTGTAGTCTACATGAGAGTGTAAACTATTACTTTGCCACTTTGTACTAAACCAGCTCTGCCACTTTTTATTCAAGATAATTGAAATGCCCTCATTTTCCATCTCATTTCATCTCTTTAATATAAGTTGAGGTAAGGTTTATATGAGGCAAGTTGGCACAAATTGAGATGCACAAGAGAAATGGTATAAGGGAATAATTGTTACTTCGGTCCTTTTTGTGTCAATATGGCTAAAATAATGGTTTTTTGATATGGGCAATCAGAACTGTTTTCTCTACTTGATTTGACTGGAAGCCCATATTTCCACAATTCATCAGGTGAATCAGGATGAAAAAACTTTGCTCCTATCAGGATTACAATATCAATGATGCTGATTGCATTTGCTGCACAGGTTATCCTACTCTGGGCGGGATCTTTACATACTGTAACAAAACAAAGATACGTCCCATTTTTCATTAGTGATGTTCTTTATCTTTTACAGCGTTCTTTCTGTATTTGAACTACCCTGCTGGTTGATGAGTTGATCATCAATCGGTATGGCTGATCAGAGTTGGATGATCGACAAGGTGTTGAGATAATTTGCAGTTTCTTTTTTCAGTTCATAAGTGGTTTTCAGTTTTATAGAATGCTTGTGCGTTGTTCAAAAACTCATTCACAGTTTTATCTCAAAAGAAACACGGTTTCTTTATCAAATCTAGTTATTCAAAGTAAAAATGTTCATGCAGGTACACAGAGTGTCGAATAAGCGGCTTCTTTGCTTGCTAATGATGGTGAGTTACATCTCTTACATTAATTGGCATTTCGAATAAGCGGCTTCTTTGCTTGCTAATGATGGTGAGTTACATCTCTTACATTAATTGGCATTTCTTTCACTAGAAAATGAAACATCACGTGTTTTCAAAAGCTACTCACAGTTTTTGAAAATAAGTGATTTTAAAAGTTGTTACTAGAGTTTGCAAGCCCTCTTTAAAGCTCTGTTTCCATGTTGTTTCAAGGATTTTCCCATCTCTTGGGCCTCAAAGAAGCAGCACTGTTGGTAGGTTCTTCTAATTCAGATTGCATCTCGTATTTCATTTTATCAGCGTCGTATTTGATTCACGCACTGAAGAAATTCAACACAAGATGCAATATCAGTTCCGGATAAAGAATCGAGGGTTGGTGGAAATGCTTTGCTGGAGATTAATACCCTATAGTAACAATCCTATTTGATATGCTGAATGATTTGTAAGTCAGCTTCTCATATTCTACAAAAACTTGGGATGCAATTATGCTCATATCTTTATATTCAAGTTTCTCGGAAAGTCAACACGGTTTTGCCTAATCAAAATACTACAAGATTTTCTTCCTACATTGTTTTTGTATTTTACGATTAGATCAGGTTTTTTCCTTGAAGCTTCCTTCTCCGCAAAAAACAAGAGGCAAGTGCACTATGGAGACACAGTGGCGTGAGTGGATTAGGCTGTTTAACGCGGTAATAAGAAAACAATTATTAAAATTAAATAAAATTGCTTGATACATACGAAAAATAAAGATCTTCGTATTGTCCTAGCAATTTCCTTGAATGACATCTTGATTTTCCAGCAATCCCGATAACTAAAACTCTCCCGCCTAAATTAGATTAACTTTACATCATTATGTGTTGAAAACATGTGTGAAGCACACTGCTTCGGTTGGAGTTGACTTTCACCATATATTCATGAAAATCAACTTTGCGATAAAAGTCAATGAAGAAGCAGCAATCCATTACTTTTTTGGCGAAAATCTCTACATTTGCATGCATCTATGCAAATTTTTGACATAGAACAAGATGCGTGTCTCTTGTCCAGTCAACTTCAACACAAAGTTGTAAATTTCCCAGGAGTTACCCTATAAAAAACGAGATATCGAATTCTGCGAGGACTATATATGCATATCCAACCTCTGCAACTAACTGAAATAACAAACTACGTTATCTGTCATTGCAATCCAAATTTATACCTACACCACTTTTTCAAGTCACCCCTCATTGTTCTTCCATAGCTATTACTCAAACTTAATATCCCATTTCTGCTGATATTTCTTCTTTCTTTCCTCTTTGAAGGAGTTCACAAATATATCACACGTGCAAGATTGATGAAATTGTCTATTTTTTTCGCATAGACAGGGAAACGGTGATCAGCTCAAATGGCAACAGTTATGAGGGTAGTAGGTAAGCACAAATATATGCTAATCATATTGCATTCAATTGATCATATATATATGCATCTTCTCTTTCCCTTTCTTTCCCGATTGAAACACGACTCTTTACACCATCTACAGCATTGCTATGGGTGGACATATTGGCCATGTACGCCATGTACGTTATGATGGAGTACTTAACCAACGTTTGGAAGCTCGGTTTCACACACGCAGCTGCAATAGTCAACATCTTTTGGGGCGTCGTCTCAGTATCACCGTTGCTCCTCGCATACATAGTTGACACCATAATGGGCTGTTACTGGATGCTCCTGCTCTCCAGTGTTTCTTACAGTGCGGTAACAAATCTTAATACCCCTTTTATCTCGTTTGTTTCATGACAAAAACTTGTATGAACCAGGTTCATGAACTCTGTTGATCCTATATCCAACAACTTCTAAACACAATTTCACACAAATGTTTCTCTTGTTTCAAAGGCTTCTCGTAATGTATAATAACTCTTTTTTTTTTGTATTCAGGGATTAGGACTCTTGGCAATGTCAACTCCACCAGTGCTAGCAAATTCTATGGGAACCTGCAGGGAATACAAGCCTGAATGCATCGGTGAAGGCCAGAAAATACTCTTCTACACCGCGTTGCCTTTGGTAGCTTTCAGGATGTCTGGCCATATGACTTCTTGGAACTCATTCATGGCTCAACAATTCATTGAAGAGGAAGAAGAAGACAATTACCATGCATTCTGGAAGTTTTTCTACAGCGTCTTGGCTACTATCATCTTCACTTTTGTTGCAGTTTTAGCACTCCCTTATATAAAACCATGGTCTCTCCGGTTTGGAATTCCCGCTATATGTACTCTGGTTTCGACTCTGTTGTTTTTAAGTGGCTCGTGTTCGTACAAGTACTTCCAGCCAGCAGGAAGCCCCTTGACAATGTTCATTCGCGTGTTCGTTGCTGCTGTTTCCAAGCTGTTTTATAGTATTCCAAGAGATCCTAAAGAACTGTTTGAGTTCCAAAATTCTCAGTTTTATGTGGGAATTCCCCATACAAGAAGCCTGAGGTCTCTCTCTCTCTCCTTTTCATTGACGAGTAACATTTGGACCCACCAGTTGCACCGTGCATCTGATGCAATTTTGACTGAAAAATTTCAACTAAGCTGTTTTTTATGTTTTTTTCCGTGAATCATAGAAAATAATGGTCGAAAAGTATTAGTTCATGAGATGAAAAGTGTCAGCTCATATATTGAAAACAATACTGTTCAGCCTACGAACTAATACTTTTCTTTTGTATGAACTAATACTTTTCTTCATATAAACTAATACTCATCATATATTTCAGTGTTCTAACACTTTTCTTCATGTGAACTAATACTTCTCATTATATATTTCAGTGTACTTTGTGGATGAGTCAAACTAATCTTCATGTGAAATAATACTACTCATCATATATGTCTAGAAATTTTTGCCTTCATTGTTTGATACATTCTTGATATGCAGGTGTTTGGACAAGGCTGCAATTGTCATACCTACAAAGCCTCTAGAGGAACAAGAAAAGAATCTATGGAGACTTTGCACTGTGACAGAAGTCGAAGAGACCAAAACCATCATTCGCATGATTCCCGTGTGGCTGACTTTCATCCTATGTGGTGTTGTCTCAGCCATCGGGTTCACCTACTTCGTCGAGCAACTCGACCATCTCAACCACAAAGTCGGGCGCCTCAAGCTCCCATCCGTAGCCCTTCTTTGGTTCTTCGATCAAACCCAAAATCAATGTGTAAAACTATACGCCAAATTTGCCAACACTTTAGGCCCATCGGGTTCAAGAAAGTTCGCACCTTCATTAGGCATCGCGGGTATCCATGATACTCGCGATACTTTGCTGCATCACTGCAGCCAAAGTGGAAAACCGAAGGCTTGGCGTAGTACAGAAACATGGACTAGTCGACAAGCCAGATGAAACAGTGCCTATGACCATGTTCTGGTTGCTTCCACAGTTCATTCTACTCGGGAGCTTTTAATGGGATCTTTAACTACAGTGCAATATCCTTCTTTATTGACCAATCCCCTGTTTCAACACAGAGGTACTTGCCGTTTTTCATCAACGCCGTGACTGGTGTTGGGATTCTCGGGAGTGTTCTTTCGGTTTTTGTTGTTGGAAAGGTGAGTGAAAATGGAGGGAAAACGAACTGGTTTCAGCACAATTTGAATGGGAGTAGAGTTGATAAGTACTACTGGACACTAGCTTGGTTGATGGGTGTAAATCTTGTGGTATTTGTAGTGGTGGCATTGTTGTATCGGTATAAGGAATCGGCGTTGGCTGATCAGGGAGGTGCGGAGTTTGGTGGGATTGATGAGGCGTATGATGATAATTCCAAAGGCTTGTTGTGCTGCTGCTGTTAGATGTGTGTTTTCTGAGTTTTGTATGAATGTAGCTTTGTTTGTGTGATTTTATCAAGATGTATATAGCACCCAACTTGTATGTATCGTAGCGTGGGAGCAGGTTGTCTAGAGTTATTTTTCTCTTAATTTAATATTTTTAAAATAATAATAATTTAACTTCGATAAATTTAGGTTAATATATATTGATAAAACATAATATAACCTGAAATACAATATAATATTTTAATTAAAAATTCTTATCCATATCAACATCCTTAAAAAGTAAAAATAAATTCATGCTTTTAATATTATTTGCTCTCTCAGTCCCATTGTATATAGGGGTGGACGGTACGGCATACCGAAAGTTTTCTCGCCATACCGTTACCGTACCGAAATTTTCGATACCGAAAAATTTCATACCGTTGTCGTACCGAAAATTCGGTATACCGAAATTTTCGGTATGCCGATATTACATACCGATACCGTACCGAAATTTCAATATATACCGGTATACCGAAATATTTTCGGTATACCGAAATTTTTTCGGTATACCGGTATATTTTTCCGGTATACCGGAATTTTTTCCGGTATACCGAAAATATTTCGGTATACCGTAATATTTCGGTATACCGTAATATTTCGGTATTTCGGTATACCGTAATATTTCGGTATTTTGGTATACCGAAATTTTCTATATTTTCGTACCGTTATCGTACCGAAATTTCGATAAATTCGATATTTTTCAGTACGATAAGTGCGATATACCGGTATTTTCGGTATTTCCTCCAGCCCTAATTGTATATGCTCGTCGCTTTTTATGAATATCTTAATTATAGAAATTTGTTTTAATATAAAGTAATATTTTTTTATTCATTTATTTATATTATTATATGCATTAATCTTATTAGAAAGTACAATACTCGTTAATTAGAGTTATAGCAAAATTTTTTCCTGTTTAATTTATTTTTTCAATAATTTTTTTAAAATTTTATAAAAAGTCAAATAAATCTATATAATTTTAGGCGGATGAAATATTTATTTAAGAAAATTTTAAGTTGTATAGTAGTATCATGCATTATTTTTGTAATAATATGAAAACCCCACGAGAGCCTAACTCGATAAATTATTTCATATTAATCTTTTTTTTAAACGCAAATTAATTTAAACTTTAAAGTGAAATAAAGTCAATTCACACTTGAGTCATCTTGATTTTTGCAGAACCAAACGGAATAGGTTTGCAGTAATTTATTGGGCTCTTGTAGGTTTGCAGTAACTTATTGGGCCAAGCAACCCAACGGGCTTAATCGGTTTACATAAAGCTAATAGCTCATTTGTGGCCCAACAATGAAAAAACCTCTCTCTCTCGCTCGCTTGCTCGCTGAAATCGAATGGGAGATGCCGTATAATTGGCTGAAGCTTAATATACGGTAAAATTCAAATCACCAAAATATAACCTGCTTATGTACTCTACACCACTTATTTATACGTTGTATTCCTGAGTTCTATAGACCCGTCGCTGCAAATTGCAATCCTTTCGATTCCTCTTTTTTTCTCTGTTCAGTTATATATTCGTTTTTTTACGTGTACTGTTTAATTTTTTCGATCGATAGTGCGCCTTGTGTTCTGGTTTGCGTTTGTTGACGGCGGATTCTTCAGGTAAGGGCTTGTGTTTCTAGTTTGTTTGATTCTTTTTTTTTCATTATTAGCAAGTCTATTTAATCTTTGGCATATATTATATGTGATGTGGCATATATGTTTCAGGGGTTGATAGTGTGTGCGAGGTTTCGCGGTATTGATTTTTCTAGTGGTATCGGAAAAGAAAACGAGAGCATTTGCTTTCGTTTTCTTTTTAAATTTCTACTCGATCCGGTGGAACTGGTTATAGAATCTCGATTGGGGTGCTAAGATTTGACATTTTCTTTGTGTGGATTTGATCAGATGTGACTGTGAGTTTATATAGTAGTGAGCATAAATCAGATGACATGCTTCAAATATCTGAATACTCATTTCTCGGATTGATTACATTTGATGGTCTGACTGAATTTGGTGGACGTATCATTCCTGTGTTCCCCCCCTATTGTAATTGTTTGATTAATTTGATATGGAGTCTCTTCCAGTTGAGGTTGTTGGGAACATACTATCTCGACTTGGTGCTGCCCGTGATGTTGTAATTGCATCTGCAACTTGCCGGAAATGGCAAGAGGCTTGGAGGAACCATCTTCAGAGTCTTACTTTTAATTCCGACGATTGGCCTTTGTATCATGAATTTTCTACCAGTAGACTCGAGATAATCATCACCCAGACAATATTCCAGACCAAAGGCCTGCAATGCCTTTCAATAATAATGGATGACGTAGATGAGTTCTCTGCAGCCCCAGTTATAGCTTGGCTCATGTACACAAGAGAAACCTTGCGCCAACTGCATTATAATGTGAGGACAACACCAAATATTAACATGCTTGAGAAATGTGGTCGGCAGAAGCTTGAAGTCTTGTCTTTTGCTCACAATACAATCACGGGAGTCGAACCGAGCTATCAGAAGTTTCCATGCTTGAGATCTCTTACTCTGAGTTATGTCAGTATATCAGCCTTAGATCTGAGTCTTCTGCTTACTAGCTGTCCAAAGATTGAAGTCTTGACCTTAGTCAGTCTAGATATTGTCATGTCAGACCCATTGGCATCCATGGATTTGAGTAGCAACTCATTAAAGGATGTTTATGTTGAAGCCATCAGTTTGGATAAGTTTATTCTGGAGGCTGATAGATTAGAGAAGTTGCATGTGAAAGATTGCACACTTGAAGTTTTTGAGCTTGTTGGTAAGGGGATGTTGAGAATTCTAAAAATTGATGATGTTAGTGTCATCCATCTTGATATTGGCGAGAGTGGTGAAAACCTGGAGATTGTCGACGTGAGCAATTTTACAATCATGTGGGCCAAGTTCCATCATATGATTTCACGATCGTCCAAGCTGAGAAAGCTTAGGTTATGGGGTGTTGTATTCGATGATGAGGATGAGTTTGTAGATATAGAGACAATTTCCTCATGCTTTCCTTTGTTGAGTCATCTTTCCCTGAATTATGATCTGAGAGAGACTGCACTTCAGTATGGCTTACAAGGTTCTTTTGTTTTGGAAAATGTGACCGCTTTGGAACTAGGCTGGACAGTAATTAGTGACCTGTTTTCAATTTGGGTTTCAGGACTTCTGGAAAGGTGCCCTCGTCTAAAGAAGTTGGTCATCCATGGTGTTGTGTCTGAGACCAAAACTCATGAAGAATGTGACACATTGGCCAACTTTACTTCAGCTATCGTAAGACTCATGAGGAAGTATCTGCATGTCGATGTTCAATTTGAATATGAATAGATATTTCATCACATCAAAGCTTGTTATTGGTTATAAGCTACAAAAGCTGGCAGAGATCCTCTATGCAGATAGTTCATTTTTCCGTTGTCCCAGATGATTTTGGACTTGAGTGGTTGTGGGCTATTCATGTTCGTTCTGTACAAGTTCAGGTTATTTTTGCTTTTTGAAATTGTGGTCGTTTGTTCTTTTTATATTATAATTATTGGAGGAAGAATGCTTTGTTTCTACATTCTTTAAGAATTTTTCATGCCAATCAATTTTCTTCTTTCTAAATTCTATGTTTGTTTTATCTATCCAATTATGTCTCTGTGTGTGCGTAATGGATACATATCATGTTATGCTACTGTTAAGGCAGGGAAGGTTGAGGAAGGGCCTTCCTCTCTCTTCAATTATATATATGCAATTCTGAAAATAAATTCTTCGTGAGGAATATCTCCACCAAAGACATGAACATGTGAAAGGAAAGTTTTTACTAATGTAGTGAATGACTTTCTGATACATCAATGATATGCAAAAGACTGTATATGGAAAAGTCCATTTTTACAGTTGAAATAAGACAAAACTTGGTCTCATTCTTATCTAAGTTAAATTAAAAGGCATGATCTCGGAACACATGGGTGAAACTGTAAGTGGTTAAAATAAGTTGCCCTTGAAAGCCAATGGACGTACTGCCACTCTGCCACATCATTCTAAAATATGAAATGGAAAAGAGTGCAGATTGGATACTAAAAGTTCAATAACTTATGCCGCTGTTCTTATTTAAAATTACATGAGAGTTTGACTAATTTACTCTTCAGAATAATATTTCTCAGTCTTGGTGGTTTTTATGGCTGAATTTATCTTACATTTTCTGAGGAGTTGGCTCAGATGATGGGTTGCCTTTCTGGTTGATCCACAAAACTAGAAAGTTTATTTGGCAGCATTTTATTCTTATAATTTCCATTTCCCTTTTCTTTTTTTCCTTTTGCGTAGGGTGGGAGGGGGAAAAGGATTATGTATCTATACAAAAACTCCACACCTCTATTTTCTAAAATTATAATCTCCCTGTTTTATGATTGCTTAAAGAATTTGCATTTTATTCATTAAGAAGCTATAGTTGTCTTTGTAGATTTTTCTCGACTGTGTTCCATTGAATTTTAATACCACGTGTCTTCCAAAGAAGAAACAGATTTCACATATAGGTTTGATGATACTACTATTTCTCCATGTCATAATTCTGGTAAACAGAAAATATTCGTTCACATCTGAAGAGAATCATGAATAATAGCAGACTGAAGCAATTATCTGCCAGGTTACCTTTTTATTTCTCTGAATCATCTGTTATGAAGAAAAAATCACTTTGCTGAAATTGTGTTTGTATGTCAATTTAATTGTGTAGCTAAATTGTATATATCATATCAAGAAGTTGTTCACATTTAACAGACATCTCATTCTAATATAAGTAATTATTGACTTATTGTAGGTTTTGTCCCAATTTTTAATGTGCATATTGCTTATATGATGCTCATACGGTGGTATGTACGTATAGTGGTAGCTTTTACAATCATCTCTTGTCTAAGTGGCAATTAGAATGCTGAATTTTGTTGCATGTAATCAACTAATTAGTTGTGGAACACACTATACAAAGAGTTTTCTAATGCCAGAAGAGAGAAGAAGATTGCTTTATATACATTTTACTTTTCATGAATAGAAACTGTTTCTGCTGAAATTTATGCATAATAGCAATGCACCATGTTACACTGAGCATTAAATTACAAGTAAATCTGCATAAAACCTTAAAGTGTATTATAAAATCATAAAAAGAGAGTCCCAACCCCCTAAAGTGCTATAAGTCTTATGTATGTGAAAAACATAAATAAAAACCCTATTGAAATGAGTCAGATGACACTGTTAAAGTCTGTCTATATAAACATTCATAATGGGTAATATGACTCGTTCGAATTTCATTGCAGCCTGACTTTCTTATTTCCACCACTTTCACAGAGATTATATTGATTTTGATGTAATTTGAAAACCAGTTTTGATAAAGCTGTGCTGTTTTGGGTTCTATTGAAATAAGTAGATTGAGGATAGTAATAATAATATATTGATTAGATGATGTTGTTAGTGTTAGGTTCTAGTAGCCTAGTAGGAGCCGAAAATTTGAGAATATAAGGTTGTGTAGTTTTTTGCGCGAATTGAGAAGATAGAATGGGTAAATTTATCGAGGTAATTCAAACTCTTAAACAAACTGGGATAATCAGTGATATCAAGGCCGACACAAAATCAATCTCTAGTAGAGCAGGACAGGTACGAACTCTCATAATGTGGATTGATTTCTGTTGTGATTGGGTTGAACAGACCTACATTCTGGCACCCATTGATAATATTGGCTTGCTTATTGATATTACTTTGTTTTCTCTTAAGTGTTAACTGTGTATGTGTATGTGTTGAATATAACAGCATTCTTGAATTGATTGTATTCTCTAATAGCGCAGAGACCATAAACTGGAGTACTGTAATTAATAAGGAAATCCAGTTTTTCTTTGAAATTGTCTTTAGTGATTTATTATTATAAACCAATAGCTTGAGTTGAAGTATTCTTCTGTTTCCGTAAGCGAATTAAAATAAGAAATACATTATTGTATGAGATAACTGATAAGAGGATAAGGACCAATATCTCGAACATGGAAACTTTGACAAATTACAACTTTTATTCATATGAAAATTCTTAGAAATTGTAGTTTTTCATATACGCTTTGTGCTACGCATTTTGAGCACATCAAGAAGTTGCAGGTCTTTTGAACATCATCCCGATGTACGGTTCTAGATGAAACTTTGTGCATGATGGGAGTTAAAGGCGTGGAAGCTATTCCTTGTTTCTGATCATTGAGATAATTATCAAGACTTCCAGCTGAAGAGCTCAACTAAGTAAGATGTGTTTGCAAACAATGGTGCAGAATATAAACAAGGCAAAGACATCATCTGTTACGGTCTTGGAAAAAGAAGAATTCAAGGTACAATTGCTAACTATATGTGAGTCTACCTAGTATACATTAGTGCAATTGATAGGGTTTCGTTGGACCTGATCTGTAGTTGGATTATGATGAAGGAGAATGGCATTTGGATGATGAAATATAGCTTTCGCTCTTTTTATTTAGGTATTAATGTTATAGTGAATGGATCCTCTACATCTCGTTTGCGCAAATTTTGGAGAGAGAAAGACAATGAAAAACTTGGTGAACTTGCACAATTTTTCGTTTGTCGTTCTCTCTTTGAAATTCAAGGCAGGAAGGATCCCCTCGTCCAATTTGTGTTCCATTGCCTTCTTCATATGTTACGTGTTAATTAATAATTTCATTCCTTATGTGTGCTCGCGTATAGGCTATTATGAAATACTAGATGAAATATTAGACCTCGAACCAATTCCTGGTGGAAATATAGAGGATCCACATCCTGTATTATAATGAATTGGATCATTACAGGGGAGTTATGATAATGTTATCAGAAAAGATAGCAACACGACTCGAACATCCAACAAAAATAAATAACTTATTCTGATTTGTGAATATGATGTATGTAAGTATTAAAATACTTAAAATTGGTGTAAGATTTTTAATTCGCGCATACGCATGCTTATCATAAATGTGTACAAGATTATCAAGTTGTGTATAGAGTTTTTGGTATTATTTTTCTCAGAGTGATGAAATTTTATTACTATCTGTGCAGAAAAGTCTTTGATTTATATCTTATGTTAGTCGTACAATATGAATAGTAGCCGGCAATGATGCAACTTATTCTCTTTCTCCCTCTTTTTTTCTTTTGAGTTATCTGATTAGCGATGATGCAACTGGATGCAAGAAAAAAAAATAGTATATTAAGTTTAAGAATTTAAAGACAAGAAACCCGAAAATGAAGTTTGGATTTGACATAAATGAATTTATTTATTCCAGAGGTTGTAGTCTTCTAATTATGGAGAATCAAAAAAATGTAAATGGGGCAAGTTATGATTTATTAAATAGATATGATTAATATGAGAATCTGGTTTTATGACCAGGAGAAATGGAAGATATTGTTTCAATTTTATATTTGAAATTAACGTTTTTGTTGTAGGTGTCTTTCCCTAAGCAAACATGGCAAGAGATATGGGCGAACAGGTCCCAGAAATTCCTCAAAATCCAATTGACCAGGCAATAAATATATGGTATTTATTTCCTTTCTTGTTAATTTATGAATTACTATTCAAATTCTTTACTGTGAAATAGTTTTACCATCTTATACTTCGCTCCGGTAATGTCAATTATGTGTATATTGATTAAGTTTAATGCATAGACATAATCACATGACATATAAATATATAATTATGCAATAAAAACTAGGTGTGCTAATATTTGCAACAATAATGCAGAAAGTGATTAAAATAATATTGATTCGGTTGTATCACAAGGAACCGCCTCAGCCATCTACATTGAAAAGTAATTAGCAATTACAAGTGTCCATATATAATGACACTTAACAATGTAATTTAAATTAATAAATTATTTAATGCATACGTCTCCATGAAAGTAACATTCTTTCCCAACTACTAATCTTTATCACACGTTCAAAGTTTTCGACTTCCTGGAAATTAAGTCCTCATATTCTGCAACTTGTTTCCTGAATATCATATTCTCTCTCTCTCTCTTTATGTATATATATGACAGGTGAAAATCTTGAAACCAAGAACACTTCTCCAATGAATCGATTCATTGCCTCGAACAAGCACAAGAAGAAAGATGCTAGTTACAAGGATTGTACTGAAACGATCGAAGTGAAAGGGATCGGTTATCTCCCACGCGATCTCCTGATCGAGATACTGTCAAGACTGCCAGCCAAAGACCTCTGCAAGTTAAGGTGCGTTTCTAAATCATGGAACGAGTTACTGTCACGCGATATAGGCTTCATTTCTCGTCATATCGAACAGTCTAAGCAAAATCCTCTGTTACTAGTTAGAAGGTACATTTCAAACTGGAGTGGAGAACTTAACAGTAGTAAAATCACCATAGAATTGACCTCGATAGACATGCATGGAGACATAACCGATCGGTTCAAGAAAGAGATAGACGGCCCCGTTCACACATTCATATCTTGTGGCCCACTAACCATTTTGTGTTGCATGTATTCTCTATACGTGTGTAATCCCACCATTCACCAGTTCGTTCGCGTCCCCTCCCGCTCCAACGCTTCGTCTCCACAGTGTGGGGTTCGGTTTACCTCCCCAAATCGAATGAGTACAAAAATCGCCCACATGTTCAATCATTCTAATTTGGGAAAGATGGGGTGTGAGACTTTCTCCTTTAGAATAGGCGAAAACGTGTCGTCTGGTTCTTGGACGACAATCGGGGACTGCCCGTTTTCCGCCTGGACGGACGAGTCCCCCGTTTGTGTGAATGGAATCATATACTGGGGTCTTTCTTCTGGATGGAAAGACAAGTCCATTCTCTCTCTAGATTTAGAAAAAGAGGAGTTCACCACTATCTCATATCCTATCCATGAATCCAAAAAGTACAGTTTCTTGGAGTACATCGCCTTTATGGGGGCCCTATCCGTGGTCGGGTTTTCTGCAGAAGAATCGACCATGGATATATGGATGATGAAGGACAAAAGGAGAAAGATTTGGACAATGGAATATAGCATCAATCTTTTCCCTTTGTGCCCAAAGTTTATAATCCCATCAAATGATCATTCTGATGAGATATTACTTCACATGGAGCAGAGGGATCTCATTTGTTATAGCATTAAGAGTCGAAAAATGACGACGATTGAGTACTACAGAGCTATGAAGACTTATAACAAGCCCTCCCTCTACTATGGTAGCCTTATTCCAATGCATTTGGGTACTGAATAAGATTCGATTCATCGATGAAAAAATGGAAAGTTTTCGAGGTTTCATTCATTTTCTTCCTCGATTATCTTAGATTTTTTTTACGATATGTTAATTAGTTCAATGTCTTTGTATGCACTATGCATTATCATAATTAATGAAGCATTTGCAATTTCTTGATTGGGGTTACGACTCATCTGGCTTTCTTTTTTTAGTATATAGTTGTTGATTTCTTCATTTAATTCACATAGGGAAGGCCATCAATATTATCAACGTTTTACTTGGAATTCTAATGGAAAAAAGTGCATTTATGAAAGTAAAACAAGTTGACCATTCACCGATTAATTTGATGTCATATTAGATACAAACTTCAAAATAGGATGCGTGAAGAATTCAACCATTTCTCCATTTGTACGTCATTCATTCTTGTGTGCAGGGCAATTTTTTCTATATCGTAACAATTTTGTATGATGTTCGTCAAGACTTTAACCAAATACGATAGAAATGAGAAATAAATAGTTGTATATATATATATTTTTAATAACTTGGGTATTTGAATCCGATCCAAAGATCGACTAATTAGAGTGACCAGAACCCACCGTAAATATATATATATATATATATATATACATTTTATAACTTGATATCTGAATCCGATCCACAGATCGACTAATCCGGGGGACCAAAACCCACTGTCCACTAAGCAAAGCTTTGTATGGAATGACTCATCTCAAGCGTTTATAGCATTTAAGTGGTTTTGAATCTGAGATTTAAAAGATGAAAGATACTTTTTTCCTAATCTACACCACTTGGCCAATCCTTGAGGATTAAATAAATAGTTGTACAAAGAGAAACCCCTATAGGAATACTCTATATAGGAATAAACTTTCTATAGCAATAAAAAAATCACGGTCTCAACTCGGGACCAGTTATATTTATGAATAAACTCCACATTGTAATAATACATATTTTTTTTCGGTCCCGTCTTAAGGATTTATACCTCTATATAAAAATAAATTGCATTATATATAAAAATTTATATATCATTACAATTAAGATGACCTAAAATATTTATCTATGGTTAATTGTGACGACATCTTAATTTTATGACTTGTCACTACATCCTTCAACTTAATTTTATGACTTGTCACTACATCCTTCAATTTTATACACGTGTGAACAATAATTATTTTTTAGTTTCTAAGTACATGCATATAGTTGATACATGTATTTTATATACTTTGAAAGTGTATGTATTTATTTTAGTCAAAAATTCATATTAGTTAGATACATGAATTTGTTAATAAGTTTATATACATGTAGTATAGTATGTATTATAATGAATGTAGTATTAAAAAAAATCATTTTTCTATATAAAACTCTATTTAAGAATAATCTCCTATAATAATATTTTTTTTCGGTCCCGACAATATGTCTATGTTGTATGGAGTTTCTACTGTTTATATGTGTGTGTTTTAATATTCAGCTATACTTTTGAGAAGGACTTTTAGAAAGTTAATTATACACGTTTGATCAATCTTTTTTTTATTGTTGGACGTATTTTGTGAAAATCATGACTTGAAAAATAGAATCAATCAATTTAAGACTCATGCATTTTAAGATCTCATTTGAAATCTTATACTCTTCGGTCCCGGAATTATTTAGGACATTTGTTTTTTTTGACATCCCAACATTAAACCCGAAAATACTCCTAAAATGGAAACAAATACTCCTCCGTTCCCGAAATTATTGTCCGATTTACTATGGATCGGTTTTTTAAAAAAAAGTGATAAAGTGTTAAAGTGTAAGTTTAGTAGAATTGGTAAATCAACTTTATTGTAAAGTGAAAAAAAGTGATAAAATGTTAAAGTGTAAGGGTTAAGTGAGTGACAATTGGTGTAATTTATATGTATTGTGAAGGGTGTTTATATTGATGAAACTTTCCATTTTAGGAAAAGTTGACAAAAAATTGCCGCCCAAAATAGAATAATTTTGACAATAATTTTGGGACGGAGGTATAATATTAATACATTTACAAAGATCCTTATTTTATTCCACTAAAACCCACTAAAACCCATCTTTTACTTGGATGATGGTATCCATTTTTGTGTTGATAATAATCCATTGAAATAATGGGAGTAATTCCTAATTTTTCTTTAGTGAAATAAATAAATAAATAAATAAATAAATGAATAATATCTATAAATAAATATATAAAACAGTATGATGCCAGAGGTAGATGTTTTTTTTATGTCGAACATTAATTATATTATACTCCTTCCATTCCGGAAGACTTTGTGCAATTACTTTATACTACGTATTTTAACGAGCGAGTTGTTTATTAATATTTGAAATAATAAAGTCACTATGGGTATGATAGTTTTTCGAGTGGATGAATTTCTAGTTCCATTTGACCCATTTTATTACAAATAGGTTCCAACTTTTTAAAACATTACTATAAGGTTCCAAAAGGTGGTTGGATTACATAAATGCCCTTAATGAGTCTTCTTGCTACTACTTTTTTGTCTTCTTGCTCCTATTTTCTATCTTGTATTTATTTATTCATATTTTGTCTTCACTGCTATTTTTTTTTTATTTATTCCTAATTTTTTTATATGTATTGTACAATAAAGGGAGTTGTTGATAATTTTTTGATATTTTTCTTTATTTAAAAGATTATGTAATGTATACACATTCAGAATTTTATATTTAAATCGATTAAATACTAAATTTTACATATTAAAAAAAATACATATTCTCATCGAAATCCTGAAGAATTTTACATATTTTCGTCTTTTTTTTACATGCACATATACATCCCCGTTCACATATTCATATCCTGTGGCCCACGCACATACGCATTTAAATACATGCATATATGCACGACTACATTTTCATATGTATAAACTCCAAAAACCCAAAGAACTTCAATCTTCATCTTTCTCATCAATTTCTACATACGAATGAGTAAAAAATCCCTAGAAAAAATTGCTTCAATAATTGAATTGCTCCAATAATCCCCAAAAAAATGCTCCAATAATTGAATTGCTCCAATAATCTCACAAATCAAATCCCCAAAATCAAAAAAATCAAAAACAAAATCTCACAAATTCAAAAAAATTGCCCCATTAATTGGGGATCCATCTGGATTCAATTCCTTCCCATTTTTTTTTTTTAGAAAAGAAGACGTTGAACACTATCTCATATAATTCAAGATTAGCCCGAAAATTGTAAGACACCATTCTTCCAATAAGAATTTTTTTTTTATGCAAAGTTCAGAAAAACACATCTTAAAGTAAGCCTATATCTAATTTCAAAGAAGGACAAATTTGTCATAATCTTACAACAAATTCAAAATCTCACAAATCAAAATAAAATTTTCAAATATCTCACAAATAAAATCCCCAAAATCTCACAAACCTCACAAAATCCCCAAATTGCTCAAATTAAAAAAAAAAATCACGAAGAGTCCCTCAGAGCTAGAAAAAGATAACCTCCATGAAATACTATGGATCCGATTCCGATGCATTTGACCTGAATGGATTTTAGTTTCAACTATCTCGATGGAAAAAATGGCAACCACCGCCATGGCTCCTCGATTTCTCGATTTTTTTTAGGTTGTTAAACTCCTTCACACCATTATCATTCCACGTCTGAAGCATTTGCAATTTCCATTGGGGCAACCTTTCCGCACTTCTTTTTTAAGTATATAGTTGTTGATTTCTTCCTACATTACATTACAATTTACAAACCAAATCCATCACATAGGGAACTCACCTACCTCCACGTTTTCCACGGCGGCGATATATCCTAGGTGCATTTCCACTCCGTCGAAACAACTATTCTTACTATTATCGATTAATTTTTCGTCATATTAGAGACCTTCAAATCGCCATTTTCATTTTCCTTGGGGTTTTTTTTTTGTGGTTTGAATTTGGGTGGTGGTGGGGGGATTTGGGTTCTGCAGATTGGGGTTTGAATTTAAAATTTGGGATTGTGAATTTGAAATGACGTTAGTCAAGGGGGAAGAAATGTAGGAAGGGTGTATTGGGTATTTTATGACATTTTGGAACCTATTAGTAATGTAAAAAAGTCTTGGAACCTTATTGCAATAATAATGCCAAATTGGAACCTAGTAGTAATTATCTCTAGTTTTTCCTTTCCTCTCTATCACGCATCTTTCTTAAAAAGTTATTTTATCATTCAAATATTAATAAAAAAATTAATCACTAAAATAAACCTATGCAAAGTCTTCGGATGGAGGGAGTATTCGGTATCTTGATGCCATGTTGCATATGGCGTGCTCGAAATAGTAAACATAGCAGTGGACTATAACGTCAAAATTAAAATATAATTATGGGTATGCATTATGTGACACTTCTATTAATAACAAAAAAGACAAACCAAGTTTTGGACCACCAAATAATTCCAAAATGGATATTCTCTCACCTCGTGCCTAGATGTAACTTTCACATAATTTCGTGCAAGAAATAGAAGCAGGCCATCAAGTGTGCAAATTTTGCACTATAAAAACTAGTATTTTTTTCAATTAAAAAGAAATGCTTTTTGTGCTTGTAAAAATTACTTTTACGTTCTTTTGAAACATCTTAAATTATGGAGTATAACTTTTTTACTTTTAATTTTTTCTCCACAGAGAGATGGACTTTTTTTTGTTCGCATCTCTTGTAAAAAGGAAAAAAACTCCACCCAATAACATTTTATTTTTTAGTTTCATATTATCACCATAAAAAGAAACCACTTTTGAAGTCTGCCATCTTTTTTTTCCAGCATATTATTGAATTAAGAATCACGCCAAATTGATGTTCCCTCGCAATTATTTACCTTAACCGAAATTAAAACAATTCTGAAATCATAATTTCAAACCGCATTTCCACCGATATACCAAAGTCAAGAAAATAATAATTAGCAATAATAATCCTCTGGGCCTGATTTATCAAAATCACTTCATCATTTTTATACAGTGTTTCTTGCACCCACCTAAAGCAGATCAATGTCCCAAACCCCACCACCATGAGAAAGAGAGCAAAAGCAGCTACAAAAGTAATCAGAAATGCCTCTATAAAATCATTTACTCCCTCATTTAAACACATAAGAAAGAATTCACAAGGAAAAAAATGAACAAAATTTATGCAGTTTTGTTACTTCTTTATGTCTCTTTTATCAGGAGACACTTGCTTCAGACGCTGACCCTGTTCAAGATTTTTGCATCCCAAACACAAGAACATCAAGCTTAGAACCATGCAAGAATCCTAAGTTAGTCACCCCGAATGATTTCGTGTTTTTGGGTGTAAAATCACCTGGAAATTTCTCTGATACAGGCCTCTCAGCCATATCAGTGAATCAGGTCAAATTTCCAGGGCTCAACACACTTGGAATGTCGTTCGTACGCGCTGATCTCAAGCCTGGGGGGATCAACCCCCCACATTTTCACCCCAGAGCCACAGAGACGGTCTACGTTCTGCAAGGGAAAGTCTACTCGGGTTTTGTGGATTCAACGAATCGCGTTTTTGCTAAAGTTATTGAGCAAGGAGATGTGATGGTTTTTCCCAGAGGATAGTGCATTTCCAGATGAATGTTGGAAAATCTACGGCTACAGTTTTCGGGTGTTTTAACAGCCAAAATCCTGGAATGCAGAAAATCCCGAATGTTTTATTCGGTTCTGGGAATTAATGATGAGCTTCTAGAGAAGGCTTTTGGATTGAGTCTGAAGCAGATTTCCTCAACGAGGAGGCGATTCTTGCCTAAAAGGGTATAACTAATTGGTGAAGAATTCTTTTATCCTGTTTCAGTTTTCTTATTGGATTTATTGTATCTTTTGTCTTTCGAATTAGCAGAGTGAAAACAAATTAAATGCACCATTTTTTGTATTAATGCAATCAGAAAAAAATACAGGTTCCATGCAGAAATTGTCATACAAATAGACACAACAGAAATCTTAAACCCCCAATAATTAGCAAAAGTAAGCTCAGAGAAGTAAACCTGGTATGATTAACCTATGAAATGCTTTCAAGCTATGAGGGCTTGTATGATTGAGTCTCCCATTCCATCTGCATACGGAAACAGGTGACCGGCACCTGGTATCTCATGGTACTGAATCCATGGCAGACGACGAGCAATATAACGCTGCAGACTAACAAAGACGATATAATCTTCATCGCCCTGCCATAAATGAACCGAACCTTCATTTTCTGGGAACGGATTCTTCAGATCAGTAGGATCGAATTCCCAGGTCCCAAAGCCTATGTTCATATCACGGTGAAGGGACTCAAACTCGCCTTGTTGTCTTACTTTGCCTGGTTAATGTAAAATAAACATTAAAATTAGATGTCAAAAGATTATAATTTGATAATTAATGGCCAATTGGTTGATGGTTCATATTCATACTGAAAAAAATGTATGCAACGTAATCTTAATCGTAGAACAGGTCCAACTAAGTTTAAAACATTAATCACTAGATCGAAGATCCAACAGAATTACTTAATCCAAGAAAATTAGTTGGTTTTATGTAAAACAGTTTTACCGCATAAATAGGTTCAAGAACTATCACTTTATAGTATAGAAACTTATACTTTTGAATGAAACAACTAATACCAATAAACTATGTTTAAATGAAACAACTAACTAAGTTTAAAAATACATATAAAATACAAATTAGTTGTACTTGTACAGAGAAATGGTTTACATAAAACTTTGCCCAAGAACGTATGTGCTCCAATAACTATTTTTCCATTTTTCAACCAATTAAGGCACCGATTTGCTACTCCAACTTCACACAGTTATTTTATCCATTCAACTCTGGCCAAATTCAGCTATGTTAAAGTATATAAACTATCAAACAGAACATACAAATAGAAATTCAACTTAGTCATATACTCGTATTTGGAGCAATTTAGTGAAAATAGGCTTCATAACTTATTAATCTTGTTCGTGAGAACAATTATATTACAGAGACTTGATTCCTCAGTCTTAACTATGATTAGGAGTATATGGTTCCCTCTGTCTGTCAATTTACTTTCTTAATTCCAGTCATAAATATGGTGCAATTCTAAGGTTTTTTTTTCTTTCCTATGCAAGATTTAAACTCATGTACTATCTTCTTAATTTTCAGAGAGTAACTGAAAATATACCATCAGCACTTTAAGTATTACTCAATGATTTTCAGGAACTATAAAATACAATAGGACAAGCTGCAGAGAAATTTCATTAATAGTAATGCTTGTAAAATGTGCACGGATATTGAGATTTGAGGCAAACAATTCATACCTCAAATAATTCATATTGACAAAAAACCATCAGCCATCTATGCTTTAACTTTTACTAACAAACAATTCATTTAAAAGATTTCCCACTAAAAGGCAAAAACATTCACCTGATGATCCTTGATGATAGAAGCAATCTTCAGAAGTAGTTCTTTATCTTGATTAGAAAATACTTGTGGGTTGTGAGCAATAACAGCTGAAGCTGGAAATAATTTTTGGGTGTTCCACCAGTGGGTAAGCCATGGCATATAGTGAGAAACACGAAGAGCCCACTGGTCTTGTAAAGGTTGCTGCTTATATGCTTGTTCGGACAAGTTTGAAGGAAGACCAGGCCACCAATAATTCACAACTGGTGCTAATAAAGCTGACCCCGCTAATCTGTTGAACGTTTTAGTTAAAAACACAATTAACTGATAAAAATACCAACCATCTTCTTGATAGTCTTTCAATATCCTAATTAATGGGGGCACATTCATTAGTCTTTTGATATCCTAATTATAGATTTATTTTGTGTGAATGGATAAAATCAGACAAATCATTAGGAACGGAGGTTATTATAATGGAAACACACCTGTGTGGGATATATTTGAGGCAGCTCCAGACGATCTGTCCACCCATCGAAAATCCTACAACATAAAACTTTGATCCTAGTCCCAACTGATCAGCAAGTTCCTCAATGTCAAAAGCCAAGCTCTTAACAGTTCGGTTAGGGTGAGGATCACTCTCTCCATAACCAGGTCTATCAAATGAAACGATGTATATTCCTTTACTTTCAACTGTGTCCTGTCAATAAGTTTAAAAGGGAAGATGAGATCAGTTTAACAAATACATAATGCTATTGATTCACTTAAGCAACATAATAGGAAGAACCATACTGGTGAGAGGGTTGCAGTAATTGCAGAAACATCACGCCTGCAAGTATTAAATCCATGGATAAACACAATTTTGTGCTTCGCTACATCCTTTTGGACACCATATTCTTCGTATGCCAAGTGCCTCCCATCCTTAAGCTGTATTCTTGATGCTGTGACTGGAGGGCCATTTGCGGAGCCACACGTCATTGGTGGAGGAGGCCTTGTTGCCTGATAAGCCCAAGCTAGAAAACCCACTAAGCCAACCAACAGTATTTTCTTGAAAATCCCTGAAACATTTTAGCATATAGTAATTTTTAAGAGAACAACAAAACTGGTCCAAATTTAGCGAGGAGAATGTGAAACTTTATTGGTGGGGTGTTTCAAAATCGAGCAATAAATAACCAGCTAATTCCTGGAAATGCTTTGTGGTTCACCTTGCCCATATTACAGATGTAAACAAAGATTTATCCAGTACTCTGAACTCAATATACCACAAACAATCCTAAATCGCCCAATGGATATTGAAGTTTGTTTAATAGTAACACTTGAAAGATTTCAAAAGTCATGAATTGCAACAAAACCAGATTAGGTAAAAACAAATAACATAGCCTCAATCCATACAGAAAATTGCAAATTTGATTCTCCCTCACTATTGCGTCTCATTACAAGCAAATCCCATAAAAAAATCCCATCAAATAATCCTTTTAAAACACACACCTAGAGTCTAACATAGACCAGCTTTCATAAATCCAAACAATCCACTAACTTAAAAGCATACAGATTTCCAGATTTCAAATCAAGGCTGCAACTTTTCACATTCAATAATATGTTCACTCAGTCTAACACCAAACAATTATTCAAAAACGAAAAAAAATAAAAATCTAAACACACAAATCGATTATTAAAAAAAACAAAAAAAAGAAAAATTATCAAGCAAAGCCCACCTGAAAATTTGGAAGAAGTCTTTAGCTTTGGTCTTCGAGTGTGCGCCCGTGCAGAAGCTGCAGAAATTTTGCGGGTTGTTCCAGCCGCCATTTTTTCCCAGTGTCCTTTTTGTTCAAGAAGGGACCCCTAAATTTTGGAAATTTGAAATCTGAGCTAGAGACCAATGGTGGATTGACATGCCATTTGTGTTGGAGAAAAAAAGGGTGAAATTGATAAGTAGCAGAATCTACCCATGTGAATGTGATGCCCTCTTAGCTTATTTAATTATTTTTTCCTTACATAATTGATATTTTTGTTTTTTCATTTTATTTTTGTTTTTTCATTTTATAATTAATTTTAGAGTGACCAATTGAAATATTTGGATGGAGTGGATTATTAATTGTTTATAGAAACTTATTTAACTTTTTTTAATTATATCATACTGGGATGGTGGATAATTACAAATTAGATAAGCTTTGAATTACTTACAATAAATTTGCTAACGAGAAGTTAAATTATTTAAATCACACGAGACTGATACAGGGAACTATGAGGGAGAAGAGAGGAGGAGCACACTCAACCGTGTTCATCATAAACAAAATACTCTACATAACTATTTATATATAAAATAGCCAGATATGAACCCCGAATTTCAAAATGAAAATAAAACTTTGCTGAATAAAAGAAAAATGTTATTTCATTTTAGGATAATATTCATCATTTGTCTTCAAGTTATTTGTGTCATTCGTGCCTTTTTTCTTGTCCTTTGATCGTGCCTCGTTTGGCAATTTACAACCTTTATGTCAATTAACCAACTTCTCCATGTTTTGTAATGATGTCCATCATAAACTTTGAGAATTTTATTTAGTATCTTTTAATTTTTACAATTGATAAAATTTTACTGTCTCACAGGATATTATGTATCGAATTAAGTTCGAGCTTTAACGAGTCGAGTCGAGTCGAGCCGAGATCTCGAGCCGGTGAATTTCTCAAATGTATAAGTTGAAATAACATTTGCAAGATTATCATTAAAAAGAAAAAACCACAGACAGAAAAATAAATTAATGTCTTAATTATTTTGAATGGAAGTAAATAAATATATTTATTGAAACTTTAGTAGTAAATTTCCTCAAATTCATCTCAATGTTAGGTAGAAAATTTTAATCAGATAGCCATGAAAGTTCAACAAGGACTTATTTTTCTCATCAAGCCCAGTTGATGAAATTTTCAAATATCCCTAAATCTTAAAATGGAAAATAGTTCAGGGACTTTTCCAAACCTTACGACGATCTATGTGAACTGGACTTTCAATATAAATGAATATGTCTAAGTCAGTTTGGCTAAGCTTATTTTAAACATCAACGGTAAAGTAACTTAACAAGACTGAAAATGCTAATTCTTGAATTGAGCAAGAAAATTTTCTGGTTCCATAAATTTGTTATTAACTAAATAAGACACTACTACTTAAAAGATTTGTTCCAGAAACATCGAACCCATATGATGAACAAAGTAAAAGTTCATATAAATAGACAATATAAGATATCTATATATGAAATGCCTTCCTCTCAAGCTATAAGTTGTTGTATGATCTTGTCTGCTACTCCATCTGTGCCTAGAAAAAAGTGACCAGCACCTGATACCTCATGGTACTTAACCCACGGCAGCTTATCGGCAATGTAGCGCTGCAGAGAAACGGGGACAAGACGGTCATTGTCTCCCTGCCATAAATGCACTGATCCTTCATCTTTCGAGAATGGATTCTTCAGATCCATGGGATCGAATTCTGAGGTCCCAAAACCGATATTCAAATCACGATGAATGGACTCAAACTCACCTTGCTGTCTTACAATTCCCTGGAAAGAGCCAAAAATGAATTGTTAAAATAAGATGTTCAAAGAGCAATTGGCAAGGATACATATTAAACTCTAAAAATAAGGCTAAATATTTTTATCAACTCATCCAGAATCCAACAGCATAACCTAAGTAGTTAACCATCTATGATTACTTCCTATTAGTGGCCACTCAAACATATTTTATCCAACTTTGGCAAAATTCAGCTTTTAGTAGATACTAAAGTAGATAAAGATCATAAACCTTATCAATCATATGGTGTGGATTCCTTCATCTTGAACTGATTACTATCACATAATCCCTTGCAATACTTGTATGTTAATTCTAAGACATGAAGGATATAATCAAAGTATGCAATTCTAGTTTTACTTTTACTGACCAAACAATTCAAGCATAAGTAGTTCCATTCCATAAAAAGAAGGTGACCTGATAATCCATTCTCTTCGGACCGGTCTTCATAAGTAGTTCCAAGTCCGGTTTAGAAAGAAGAGCTGGATTTTTAGCAATAACACTTGAAGAAGGGAATAGTTTCTGGGTGTTCCACCAGTAAGCAAGCCATGGCATATAGTGAGCCACACGAAGAGCCCATTGGTCCGCGACTAACTGCTGCTTATACGCTTGTTGGGACCAATTTGAAGGAAAACCAGGCCACCAATAATTCACAACTGGTGCTAACAGAGCAGCTCCTGCTAATCTACACACACAATTACACTTTAGATGAAAAAATGCAGTCTAATAAGGACAACATCAGTATACAATTAACCTAAGTGAAACACACCTGTGAGGAATGTACTTGAGGCAGCTCCAGGCAACCTGTCCGCCCATCGAATATCCGATTACATAAAACTTGGGTCCTAATCCCAATTGATCACCAAGCTCCTCAACGTCTAAAGCCAAGCTCTTAGCTGTTCGGTTAGGGTCGGGATCACTCTCTCCATAACCAGGTCTATCGAATGAAACGAAGTATATTCCTTTACTTTCAACTATATTCTGTAAATCATAGGAAAACAAAGTATGTATACTGGCTATTAATTGATGCACAGAAGTATTCTATCAAGCATAATAAGAGGAATTGAGCATCGGTACCGGTGAGAGGTTTGCAGTTATTGCACCAACATCGTGCCTGCAAGAATCGAAGCCGTGGATAAACACGATTTTGTGCTTGGCTATATCCTTTGGGACACCGTGTTCTACGTAAGCCAAGTGTCTCCCATCCTTAAGTTGTATTCTCCTTGCTGTAACAGGAGGCCCATTCTTGGAGCCACATATCTTGGGGGGAGGAGGCTTTGTTGCTTGATAAGCCAAACCTGACAACCCCACAAAACTGGTCAACACTATTTTCTTCAACATCCCTGAAACACTAATTCAAGAGACAAAAACTCATATGAGACGGGGTACATCCTAGCACAAATCACACCCATCCCTTCCAAAGTGTTAATGCGTCAATTCTCAACTTATGCCTCGTCTCACCATAGACGGTCCCCTACAAGTGTGCCTCAATTCAAAATTACAACAAATCTGGGTGGCCCCAATTTGAGAAGTCATACTGACCTAATTTTATCAAGTGTCAAATTCCCCCTTTTTTAAATGCATAGCACTATTATGTAACTCAAGCACTCCACTCTTTTAACTTACAAAATCACACTAAAATCGAACATTGAAGTCACTTAACAGAATAAGTCCAAGTATTTCAGAACTCACAATTCAAATCACGAATATAATCCATGTCAAACTAACATAAATTGCAATCCACTAGCCACACAAGTTTTAACCAACTAATTATCATACGAATTCTCGAGAATTGATTATAAAAAAGAAGAAGGTAAAATGAACCTGAAAAAATCGAAGACGACTTGGGCTTTGCTTTTCGAGTGTGAGCTCTTGCAGAGGCAGCTGATATTCTACCCGCCATAATTATACTAGTTTATTTCTTGTTAAAGAAGCTGGTAACTGAATCCCGAATTTGAAGATTTTGCCATTAATTATACTACTAGTTCATTTCTTGTTCGAGAAGCTGGTAACTTGAATCCCGAATTTGAAGATTTTGCCATAATTATACTACTTTATTTCTTGTTAACTGAATCCCGAATTTGAATATTTTCAAATAACAATAAACGGAACGGATCATTTAAAATCCAGAACTTCAAAAAAGACTTCGAGAAGAACTAATACGCCATTTGTGTTTTGTGATAGCGGGCCTCCCACTAAAGCAAATAATCCATATACCCATTTTAAGTTGCAGATTTAGTTGGGAAAACGCCAGTTTTTTACCCAAAAATAAAATAAAATTGGAGAATATCATATTTTTGTATTATTTTAAATATGTAAATATCATATATAAACACGTAAAGTTTTATTCTTTTAATAAATAAATAAAAACATTACATTAGAAATTGTAGGTGAAAAAAAAAATCTAATTTGTAAAATCAAATCCTTCTTTGATCGAGGGTGAAACTCAACAATACACCCAAAGCAAATGCAATTTCACTTGGGACTGATCATGAATTTTGAGAATTACAAAATTCGTATTGAAATCACATTAAAAAAAACATTAATTTTTTTTTTCTTTTTCCACCCAAACTTGAAGTTGCAATAATTCTATGTATCAAGTTCGTATTCAACATTATATATCAAATTATTATTTTTTACGATATTTAATTTGATATTCATTTGTTTATATTAAAATATTTTTCAAAGCTATAATATGAATTTATAGTGATTTAAAGTACTCTCTGCGTCTCAATCTTTAGAGAACTCTTTCCATTTTTTTTATTTCAATCTTTAGAGAACCTTTCATAAAATGAACATACTCATTTTATCACTTTATCACATAAAATACTAATGAATAACTCTTTCTATCCCGAACTAACTATCACTTTATCACATAAAATACTAATAAACAACGCTTTCTACCCTCAACATTTTATTACTTTATCACTATTCCATAAATCCTTATGAACAATAAGAGTTCATTAAAGAATGGGACGGAGGAATTATTTCTTTTATTAAATTAGAATTTATATCTGAGAGAATTCCGTCTCATCTAAAAGCTCGAGCTTGTAGAGAGGATCGGGAATAATCTATTTATTTAATTTTCCTCAACACTCTCCCTCACTCGTGGGCCGAATCGTTGTCTCTGCTCTCTGGAGAGGAGGCCCAACAGAGTGGACAATTTAAATGGGTGTAGTGTTTCCACGGGAATCGAACCCACAACCTGGGCTCTGATACCATGAGAGAATTTTGTCTCATCTAAAAGCTCGAGCTTGTAGAGAGGGTCGGGAATAATCTATTTATTTAATTTCCCACAGTGACGTCTGCTGATGGCGTCCAATCTCCAAATCCCGATTACTCTATCTGGCGAATGAAAGATAAGAAATTGCTTAGTGTTCTATTCACTTCTCTCTCTGTCGAGGCTATGTCCGAGGTCCTTGATTGTACTACTTCTCACGCTGCTTGGAAGGTGCTCCAGGCTGTGTATTCCGACTGATCTGCATCCCGTACGCATCAACTCCGCAAAGAACTAATCTCTCTTCGTCGGGGTGATCTCTCGGTCGAGGAATATGGCTGTAAATTTAAGGCGTTATGCGATCAATTATCAATGATTGGTCGTTCAGTTGAGGATTCTGATAAGAGCCACTGGTTTTTACGTGGCTTGGGGCTTCAATTTACGAAGTTTTGCCAACACTTGCCTTTCTTACTCCCCGGTTCCTGGCTTTCGCGATCTGCTTAACCAAGCTAAACAATTCGAATTGATGCACCGTGCCATGGAGGGCACGCCTGCATCGACCGCGGCTTTCTCGGCTGTTCGTGACCAGTCCTTCTCGTCCGTCCGTAGCCTAAATTCTTCTTCTGGGGGTGGTCGCTCCAATGGGCAGCATCGCACAAATTTTAATAGCCAAAATTATGGAGGAAATCAGTCTGGTATGCGGTCGAACTCGGGAGGCCAGCGTTCGAACCTTCAAAATTTTGGTGGTCAGAATGGATACTCGGGCGGCAACAATAATTCGGGTAACAATTCAGGTCGTCGCATTCCGAGATGTCAAATCTGTCGTGGGGAGCATTATGCGGACAAATGCCCGAAACGCCGTACCTGCGGCCAACCTAGCTTAGGCGTTCAACGCATCGTGCAATGTCTCTGATCCTGCTCCAGATTGGTACTTGGATTCGGGTGCCTCTGCTCACATGACTAATCAAACATCTGCTTTGGATTCTTACGAGCCTTATTCTGGTAACGGTTCTGTTATTGTTGGTAATGGGAATTCAATAAATATTTCGCATGTTGGTACAAGTAAATTAACTGCTGATGTTAAATTGTTGGATGTGCTTGTCGTCCCTCATATTACGAAAAACTTATTGTCCATCAGTAAATTAACATCCGATTATCCTATTGATGTTTATCTTCTTTGATAAGTTTTTTGCGATTCAGAATCGGGTAACCAAGAGAATACTGGCTCAGGGAAGGTGTGATAAGGGATTATATTTGCTTGATCGTGGCATTCCAACTTTGGTTGCAACTATTCGTAGTAAATCTTTGAAAACTAGTTTTAATTTATGGCATTTACGCTTAGGGCATGTCCAGTTTGATGTTATTTCCCTTTTGAACAAGTTAGGCCAATTATCTGTTTCATCTTTATTACCGGATCCTCGTATTTGTTCATCTTGTCAGTTGGCAAAGAGTAAACGTTTATCATTTACTTTGAATGAAAAACGTGCTATTGGTGTGCTTGATTTAATTCATTGTGACTTGTGGAGTCCTGCACCTATTACTACATCGGATGGTTATAAGTATTATGTTGCATTTGTGGATGATATCTCACGATTCTCTTGGATTTATCCGTTACGTACGAAAAATGAATTTTATGACACATTCGTGCGCTTTCATAAATTCGTCTACAATTAAATTTCTCGTACTATCAAGGTGTTTCAAAGTGATGGTGGGACTGAGTTTGTGAATTCCAAAGTTCGTGAGTTTATGTCTATGCATGGTATTCATCACAGGTTGTCTTGCCCATATACACCACAACAAAATGGGCGTGCGGAACGTAAACATCGTCACATCTCGAAAACTGGCTTATCTATGATGTTCAACTCTCATACCCCTGCCTCTTTATGGTTTGACGCATTTGCCACGGCTGTATATGTTATAAACAGGTTACCATCCTCTGTTCTGCAAAACAAATCTCCATTTTGAGACTCTGTTTGGGTATGCTCCGAATTTTGCCAACTTCAAGCCATTCGGCTGTCGGGTTTATCCGTACTTGAGGGACTATGCTGCCAACAAACTAGCTCCTCGAAGTCGTCCATGCATTTTCTTGGGCTATAGCAGTGCTTATAAGGGATTTCTTTGTTTCGATCCAGATTCCTCTCGGGTGTTTATTACGAGACATGCTCAGTTTGATGAGACTAATTTTCCTTTCTCTCGTGCACCATCCTCTACTCCGAGTGGCAATCTTGATATTTCCAGTTTTTTGGATGGGGCGTCCACCATCCCGTCTTCTGATCATCCGTTTGCTACCTCCTTGCACACTCCATCTCCATACATGCCTTAACCCTCTCGCTCCGTGCCCCTCATCAATGATGACGATGAGCTGATTCCAGCACATAATGGGCCGGTCGTGGAACAGCCCGCCCTGCCCATTGCGCCTGCAGCAGTCGAACACGCTCAACCACCTGCCCCAATTGCCGAACAACCCGTGCCTCCCCAGGCTGTACAGCCCGCTCAGGCCGATCCTATGCCTTCGACCTCCTCGACTTCGTCACCCCCCACCGTACATCTGATGGTTACCCGGGCTCGGGCAGGTGTGTTCAAGCTTCGTTATCCGGTGGATTTATCTTATACAGCCCTCCTCTCGGCTCTTGTTTCATGTTACAAGCCTCGTGGCTTCAAATCGGCTGCCAAATCCCCGGAATGGTTATCCGCTATGCAAGAGGAAATTGATGCTCTCCGTGCTAACCACACATGGGATCTTGTCCCTCGTCTTCCTGGCATGAATATCGTCGGCTCCAAATGGATTTTTCGGACTAAGTTCCATGCAGACGGGTCAATCGAGCGACACAAAGCTCGTTTGGTCGCCCAGGGCTTCACTTAAGTGTCTGGCACATATTTTCATCACACTTTCAGTCCTGTTGTGAAAGTTGTCACTGTTCGAGTCATTTTGGCCCTTTCTGTTCAGCATGGTTGGCCTCTCCATCAGCTTGACGTCAAGAATGCCTTTCTTAACGGGGTTCTTGACAAGCCCGTTTTTATGGCCCAACCACCAGGGTTCATTGATCCGAAACATCTAGATCATGTCTGCCGTCTCAAGAAGGCTTTATATGGCCTTTGACAGGCCCCTCTTTCATGGTATCAGAGTTTAGGCTCGCCCAGATCCTGGGTTCGATTCCCGTGGAAAGCACTCCACCCATTTAAAGTGTCCACTCGTTGGGCCTCCTCCCCATAGGGCAGAGGCAATGATTCGGCCCACGAGTGAGGGGGAGTGTTGAGGGAAATTAAATAAATGAATCGATTCCCGACCCTCTCTACAAGTTCGGACTTTTAGATGAGACATAATTCTTTCAATATCTTTTTAGATGTCTCCATATTATACAATTTATATAAACGGCGAGGAATTTTCAGTAATTAATTAAACATAAGTGCACAATAAATTAAGTATAATAAAATTTCATAAATTTAATTTCATATTTTTCACATTTATAGTTACGATTGCTTTGCATTATAATTAAAAAAAGTAAAATTCTAATATCCTTTGGGCTTAATATTCGGTGAAATGGTTGGTTTTGGCCCAAACTGTTTATTTAAAGCCCAAGTTACCCATTTATATACCATTTAAATATATCTTCCCACCCCCAAATCCTAGGCTTTTCAAACTTATAAAATTGGGCTGATGGTTGGGTTATTAAGCGTGTCGATCTTTACAGTAATTGTGTGAGTTGTGAAGAGAGTGATTTGAGCCCAATATTTTCTTGGTGACATTTTGGCCATGCCACCTTAAAATATTTTCACAATAGTTTAGTGCCAGCATGTTACACGATTTCTAATAAAAAATTGCAATATTTTCAATAAATATTATATTTAATAATAAAAAATATAAATATGTGCATAAATACACTAAATATGAATTAATAATTTTTTAAGTTCTATATTAGTAAATTTTCTTAAACCTTGAAATAAGATTATTGTGTCAAATATTAGTTATTCATTTTTATATAAAATTAAAACCTACAAATCAAAACAAAATAAATTGACTAAAAAAAGACTAATAAATTAATTGATTAATATGTAATAATGAAAAAAATTAAAAGTGAATGAATTATAAATATAAAATACATAAAATATGTAAAGATATACATAAGAGCAATTATAAAATAAAATTACTTATTAAGAAATTAATAATTGAATATAATTCACACTAAGATAAAATATATTTAGAATGAATATTTTATTTATCTTAAATTAAGTCAAACAAAAATTACCGAAAGAAAGATAAATAAATAATATTATATAGTTAAATAAAACATAAAGTAATAAATATGAATTACACATTTTATAACATTCACACATATTTTAAATACCTAAATAATTAGAAATTAATTATACACAAAAACTTTAAGTTTAATGACACATAGGGTTCTTTTATAAAAAGAACCAAATAGAAAAATGACATGTGTACTCAAATTTCTCATTGAATGACACATAGATTAAATTAACATGGAGTTAACACATTATGAAGAAAAAAAACTCCCTATTAGTATATAGAGGGATTCTTCACCATGATCTAAAATTTTTCATCACCTCAATCCTAATTAGTAATTACAAAAAATAGAATAGAGGAGAAAATGTCACAAATAAAAAAAAATCGAGAAAATGTTACAAATAAAAAAAAAAGGATAAAATCTTGACAAACAACACAAACTAAAAAGAAAAAAAAAGGAGAAAATATTGGAAAATAAATGAGAAGGTGATTTTCCGTGATGAGAAGGGAGAAAATCTCGGCCAATGTACATGTTATGAGCATATTTCTTTTTGTTTTTTAACCAATTATGAGCAGATTTTTAAGAAACAATTAAATTAGTCAAATCTTTCTATCAAAATATTTCCCCTTTATTTTGTTTTTAAATTATAAAATTATTAATTAATACTCAATATTCAATAATTATATAGGTGACAATCAAAGTGGTTTAGAAGAAATAATTCAAAATTGTAAGAAAAAAAATACCCTTAAAATTACATTATTTAACAATGTAAATTTTTTAAGCAGTTGAAGTGCCACCCATTTTCCATGCCTGATTGCAAAAGAAAAATATGTTCATAAATCGTGCGTTGCATCAAAATGAAAAAAAAAGATAAAAAAATATATTAAAAATATATATTCTTATTATTATTATAAGTAAAATATTTTTTTATAATTTATTTAACACAAAAATAAATACATTTCATATCATGTTCATTTTATACTCACAAACCGTGCATCGCATGGGTGATAATATACTAGTATATTTCAATAATGAGTAGGTATCTCGTACACAGTGCAACTTAAGTGCATTTTTAAATTTATTTCACTAAAACGTTCAACTTGAACTGTATACAAGACTTTGCCTTCAAGAATATATATAAACACACATTAATGATTTTATTTAATTGAATCAAATTAATACAAAATACGTAATTTCGTACTGCAATTAAGAAAACTGATCTTAATTAAATGACAGGAAATTATTTTTAATGACAATATAATGACAAGTTTAAGGTCAATTTTGTTGTAGTGAATTTGTATGTATTAATTACTACTAATTTATATGAGATTATTAGTGATTTGTGATGAATTTATCTTCATAAAAATTTTTGACTCTTCACCATGCATGATTAACATTATTATATTGTTGTAATTAATGTAAAGGCTGAGATTTGGAATATGATCAAGTGAAGCATCTTGGATTCAAGACTTAAAGTGGCAACATACCATTCTGCTTATAGAAAAAAAAACATTCTTTATTACCATAATAAGAATGTCTGAAATTTATAACCCTCACCACTCAACACCCAATTATTATTGTCTTTCCCATGTGTGCATGTTTGTGGAGCAGGAAAAACCCTAGACGTCCATTTTTCAATCAGTGGATTTCAAGATGATATAGTGCCTGTTTTGAAATAATAATGAAAATGTTGGAAACACTTCTTTTTTAAAGCTGATGTGATTTAACTTTTTTTTTAAAAAAATACTTCTTAAATAAAGTAGTGTTTCAAACTACCCTTATAATGAAATGTCGTCGCAAGAAGGATGGGAAAAAAATCGGTACACGCCGGTCCTAGGATTACTGCTGCCTGAATCGAACTTTAAAATGAGGAACTCTTCCTCCCTTTACATTTTTTACGAACTAAAAAATAACATTGATTTTTTTTATATTAATAATGTAAATTTACGAAATATTCTATTACTCTTAAAGTAATTTGACAATTATGTTCCACATAATTACTTCCTCCGTCCATCAATCTTATGCACACTTGTCTTATTTTTACGTCCATCAATCTTATGTACACTCCATTTTTAGCAAAAAATACTTTATCTTTATCCCTCAACCTCACTTAATTATTTCAAATGTCATTGTATTTTACTCACAAACAATCATTTTATCTATAAATAGACCCCACAATACCCTATAATACTCTTACTTTATCTACTTTATTTTTTTTTTCTTTTTAAAGTCTGTGTCAAAAGCATCAAACATAAGATTGGTAGACAGATGGAGTACGTAAATACAACTCGTCTAACAGTTTTTTCGGTAAAAATATTAATTAAGTCAGAATAATCAAGTTCCTCAACTTTGAAAAAATCGCTCTCTAAATATTTATTTCTCCTTTTTTTCTTCTTTCAGTCTTTCTCCAAATATTTTTCTCCTCTTCCTCTTGTTGTTGCTCTGTCTTGTTGCAATAACCTCTTCTAATATTTTGCGGCTATTTGCCTTTTTTATTTTATAATATTTTAATTAGAATACTCATTTTTTTATGTCATATTAGGCCTTTTTTTAAAAAATATTAACAAAAAGAAAAAAAAATGTTTCTCATATTAAATTAGGGATTGATTATATTACGTGATTTTAATTTTCACAAACTCTCATGTGAAACTTGTATTTCACAGAAGATCTACTCTTTAATTTTTTTATTTATTATGTGACACAAAAATATAAAAGTAAAAAATATTAAATTTTGTAACTAAAAGAATTCGGACATAGATGAATGACATACAATATATAATAATTAATCAACATTCTAAATTACAATACTTTTTTATATTTATTAATTTAATATATATATATATATATGTGTATGTATAAAAAAAATGAACCCTAAAAATTTAACATATTTTGGCCCAGCACTGCATTTAATACCGAAAATATAAAAAATCACATTTCTTCAAAATACATATTTTATTTTTTACAACAAATAAACTCAACAAAAATTATGCGAGTTTCCTTCGAGCTATATTCGTGATCCAAAGGGGAATATCACTCCCCAACCTAGACCTGGGGGCTGAATGTTCGGCCCCAAGTGGCCAATAGAATTCTGGGGGGTCGAAAATTTTGTTACTAAAGCTAAAGGCGTGACACTTGACAAGCTAATGAGTTGGGACCACATGCAAAAATTCACTGAAACTATAATTTATTTCTGACACAAGAAGAAAAGAGTTTCTCAATATTAATTCTTTGCCAGCTGTCAAACAAATATCCAATGAACCAATTCAATGTAAATGCCTAAATGGGACCAGAGACTTAAGATAGCTAAGTTTAATGTTTTTTGTCAGGTTATCTAGCCTGACCCCTTCGATTTTACAGTATGAAACAAACATTGTGTTGTGTTTGGCTTTTTAAATCAAATATAATTTTGTAGTTAGCAAAGTGAACTCCTTGTAATATATTCTCTCTGTCCCTTAATATTTTCTCATTTTTTTTGAGTGTTTAATTAAAAAATAATAGTAAAATAATAAAATTAAATGTAATTTTAAATATTAAAAGAGAGAAAAAATGTACGTAGAGTAATAAATGAAAAAATTAGTAATATTTTTTGCAATATTGTATGAAAAATAAGAATAACAATTATATGTAGTGAGTTACTTTTTTCATTTATGAAAATAAAAAATTATTATGGGACGGATAGAAGAAAATAAAAGTGGAAAACTTATAGTTGAACGAAGAGAGTAATACATATTTGAATGGAAGAAAAATCATATGGGTGATAGCATAAGATTTGAGTTTCAATTTTTTTAATGGGAATGATAATAAAAGTAGGAGAAGAGATAAGTAATAATTAATAGGAATGGTAATAAAAAAATTATATGCATCAGAGGCACTGTCTAACTCAAATTCGTTTTTGAAACATATAATTTATTTTAAAGAAACATTCAACTTCAATATAAAATAAGTTGAACGTTTCAATGTAACCAAATTGAACATTTTAATGAAACGTATCACATATTTAAAAAATACACTTGAATTGTACGGTGCATAGAAAATCTACTCATAATTAGTTTATTTAAAAGGGGATGTAGTGGATTCATCATTCTTTATACTCTTAACCATTCTAATTACATACTCATTTTCATTCCCATTAAAAAATTTATCGAAGCGTTTTTTTTTTGAAACCTCGAAGCGTTCTTTTAAAGTGTAACAAAAATCCACCAGCTCAACTTTGCAATTCGTAATGTTTTGGGCTTGCTTACCATTACATTATATTCGTAGGGCATAATTTTGTTATTTACGATGCATACAAGATATATTATTGATGCAAATTTATACTGATCTATCTAACATTCATCTATACTCTCAATTCAACTCAGTTCTATCAAAATCCAACTAGAAATGGGTGTCCCACGTCTTTTATTTATTGTTTTATTTGGACAATGTAAATTTTGAATAAGAAACCTACTCGTAATAGTTTGGTAAAAGTTGCATGTCCAAAAAAGTTGAAATGACCATGTCTCTCCTTCGTTACCTCAAATCTCTCCCGCTAGAACAGTTTCTACATTGGACCCTTACAGAGTTTTTATATATGTATGTCCAAAGAAAAATATTTATAAAGGAGAGTCAAAGATTATATCAACTAAAATCAACAAAACCACCAAAAGTATCACTTCTAATACTTAACAGTATTAGTTGGCTGTAACAGCATAGTTTCTTATAAATAGAGCCGTTGGAGGCTATTGTAACCACTTTTCTCATTCCTTACTTTTCTTCTTCTCCAATCTTCCTTCTTCTCTCTCTCTCCAAGATTGTAACCATGAATGTTGATTGTAATTCTTCATATGGTATCAGTTTTAGGTTTTGATTTCGTTTACAAGTTCCTGATTTCCGCTGCAAATCGCGTCTATCGCGTTTAAGATTTTTCGCGTCTATCGCGTTTCTAGTTTGAGTTTCCGATCAATTTTTTGATTCGATTCGATTTCGTGGTATTTCTACGATTTATCCTTCGATGCTTTACAACACAGAAGGTCTACCAGAACAAGACAACCACCTGCTTATTTACAGGTGTATCAAACTTCTCTTCCCTCTTTAAATGCTACTTCTAATGACATTGTTCCCACTCTTGCAAACATTGATAATTTTGATGGTCCTGATCCTAATCTTGCTGTTGTCAAACATACATGCCATTATCATATATCTGATTATCTGTCCACATCACAATTATCTCAGAATTACACACACTTTACTGCTGCTATTTCTTAGATTCAAGAGCCTAAAACTTACAAACATGCTAGTTCTAATCCTAATTGGATTAAAGTTATGCAGTTAGAGTTAGATGCTCTTGAAAGAACAAACACATGAACTTTGACTGAATTACCTGTTGATAAGCACTGTATAGGCTGTAAATGGGTCTATAAAGTCAAATACAAGGTTAATGATACCATTGAAGGTACAAAGCAAGGTTAGTGGCTAAAGGCTATACACAGGAAGAATGTATAGACTATTTTGATACATTCTCCCATGTTGCAAAGATTACCACTGTGAGAATATTACTTGATGTTGCTATTGCTAAGAAATGGTACATCCATCAATTAGATGTTAACAATGTTTTTCTACATGGTGATTTAATTGAGCATGTGTATATGACCTCTCCCCCTGGTTATTGCTCTAATGATGATAAGAGGGTTTGCAAACTCAATAAGAGTTTATATGGCTTAAAACAAGCATCTAGGCAGTGGTTTCATAAGCTTTCACATTCTTTACATGAGTTTGGATACAAACAATCTCAAGCTGGTACTTCAATGTTTTATAAAGATGAGAATGATCATTTTACTGTTCTTGTGTGTTATGTGGATGATATCATTCTTTCTGGAACTGTTTGGATGAAATTTTGAGAGTCAAAGATTTTCTTGATAAGAAATTTACTATCAAAGATCTGGGTGAGTTAAAATACATCCTTTGAATTGAAATTGCTAAGAACACAAAAGGCATTCAACTATGCCAAAGAAAGTATGCACTAGACATTTTAAATGATGCTGGTTATCTTGGAAGCAGACCATGTGACACACCCATGGATTCAAAGCAATCTTTTACACAGGTCACTACTTCACCCTTATTGAAAGATCCATCCATATATAGGAAATTGGTTGGTAAATGACTATATCTCACTATAATTAGACCTGATATGTCGTATCCTATACTAACTCTAACACAATTCATGAGCAAGCCAACAGTGGCACATCTTTCTCCTGTTCATAGGCTTCTCAGGTACATTAGGAGCAATTCAGGCCAAAGGATTTTCTATCCAGCTTCATGCAGCTTCAAATTACTTCAAGCCTTTACTGATTCAGATTGGGCCAGGTGTGACTCTATTAGAAGAAGCATAAGTGGTTATGCTGTCTATCTGGGAAATTCATTGATTTCCTGGAAATCCAAGAAGCAATCAACTGTGAGTACATCCTCAGCTGAAGCTGAATACAGGGCAATGACTTTTTCAACAAGTGAGCTTCAATGGATTCTTTATATTCTCAAGGATTTGAAGATTCGCCATCCACAACCAGCAACACTTTACATTGATAGCAGATCAACATTTTGCATAGCTCACAACCCTGTGTTGCATGAGAAGACAAAACACATTGAGATTGATTGTCATTTTACAAGAGAAAAGATCTAGAAGGGTGTCATCAAACTCATACAAATTCCAAGTGAAGACAACCTAGCTGACATGATGACAAAACTTCTTGGACCAAGCTTATTTCAGACTTTCAAGACCAAAATGGGACTCATTGACATCCACTCCCATTTTGAGGGGGGTATAAAGGAGAGTTAAAGATTATATCAATTAAAGTCAACAAAACCACCAAAAGTATCACTTCATATACTTAACAATATTAGTTGGCTGTAACAGCATAGTTTCTTATAAATAGAACCATTGGAGGCTATTGTAACCACTTTTCTCATTCCTTACTTTTCTTCTTCTCCAATCTTCCTTTTTCTCTCTCTCCAAGATTGTAACCATGAATGTTGATTGTACTTAACAATATTAGTTGGCTGTAACAGCATAGTTTCTTATAAATAGAACCATTGGAGGCTATTGTAACCACTTTTCTCATTCCTTACTTTTCTTCTTCTCCAATCTTCCTTCTTCTCTCTCTCCAAGATTGTAACCATGAATGTTGATTGTAATTTTTCATAATATTTTTTTTAATTATTTCAAAGTTAAATTTAAGTATTAATTCTAACTATTACTCCCTCGATAGTGTATAATAAAAATGATGATTACATTATTATATTTTTGCTTTAATCTTTAAATAAATTAAATGTGCATATAAAATGATTGTTAGATAAAAAATAGTGGAATATATGATTAGTGTTGAGAATAATTAATGATTATAAGAAGTGAGATGGCTAGTGAAAATAGGGTAATGAACGCATATTGATCATTTTTAATTCTCATATATTAATCACTATAATTACCCTATAAAGTAATTCTTTTAACCAACACCCCTTTAATATTGCAGCTTCATCCGATTAATAAAAAATTAGTTATGAAAACATACGTTTTTAACCTAGGCCGGCGGACAGTAGTTTTTATATATGCATCAATTTTAAGTTGTAGCTTTATTCTCTTTCTAATATTGCAAAAGAAAATAAAAGTTTAAAGAGTGGGTCTCATGTACATTCAGATGAACCGTGCACTTATATTACATTTTATAACCATGAAATTATTTATACTGAAATATGCAATTTGTTAACACTGAATCGTAAATAGTTTCACAGTTCAATGTAAACAAGTTGCATGATTTTAAAATGCACTAGTTCACCTGAATGCATACAAGACTTAACCACGTTTAAAAGTTACACTTTAACGTATCAGTTGCACAATTTTGACTCACAAATTTTCAACTAAAAAGTTTTCCTACGAAAGCAGCTTGTGAACAGACAAGTACTAATATTACTCGACAAATAAACTAATACTTTTATTTATACGAACTAATACTCTTCATTTCCCTTCTTTTTTTTTTGGTCTCATGATATCCGATAAAATGAGTTAAAATTGAGTCAAAATTGCACCAAGTACACGGCGCACCTATTGTAAAACTATTTTTGTCAAAGTCTAAAGATCTAGAACTAGAAGATGAACAAAGTGAGAAGAATTAGGGTGAGTTTGTTTTGAGATTTAAGTGTGCGGAGCAAGTCAATGTTTTAGAATTCAAGAATTTAGAATCATTTATGAATAGTAAATGTGTGTGTTTGTTTTGGGATTTGAGTAGATTGAGATTTAACTTTATGTCAAATCAATGTATAATAATAATTGATGTTGTATTATTATATTATATTGAGTTATATGATTAATAATTAAATAATTGTGTAATACTTAATTATACCTTTTATTATAATTATATAATTATTTGCCTAAATTAAAAATCTGTGAAGAGTGACTTATAACAATCTAATGAGGTGATGTATTTATTTTTGTCATATTATTTTGATACTTTTAAATCATATGCAATAAAGTAAAGCCCAGAAGGGGTTCAATCACGTAATTTGAAAAAGGATGTTTCACCAACAAATTGTAATTTGGAGTTGTAAAATGCCCAAGATATTAATTACGACACACGAAACGACGTAGCTTTCTATTGTGTTCACACACGAAAAGTAATTTAATTAATATTTTATTGATGTATAATTTTTTACTAAATAAAATAGTTATTTTGGAGGAAAAAAAATCGCAATAATTTACAGAAAAAAAAAATTATTTAACATTCCTTGATTGATGATAAAATTATTAAAGTGTATAAAGTGTGATGTATTGAGAAGAGTAATAATATGTTATATAGATATTTGTAGGTAATAATAGGTTTTATAGGTATTTGTAGGTGTGGATTGAATGTGGGATTTAAAAACTAGACTCTAAATCCCAAACTCGTATGGAACGAGGAGCGCAAAGTTCTAAGTCCATCCGTGTGAGTCCCAAAACAAGCCCAGCCTAAGGAATTAGAGTCGAGGGGTGGGGGCCGGCTCTTGCTTCATGTCCTTTTTTCTGTACTTTAGAATTCTCTCTTATCTTCAAGGTTTCTATAAACAAAGAACACATACACCTCCTAATTAACCCTATATATACACACGCCTCTGTTCACCTTATATCAATTACCAACTCTCTCCTCAATCCCCTCTCTATACATTCAAATATTAAAATGCCAAGAATGTCAGAACCCCTTATAGTTGGGAGAGTGATTGGAGATGTTCTTGACTCTTTCATTCCAGCTCCAGTGGTACATTATTGATTAGACTTCTTATTAATTAAAATTAGACCTCCATGTTTTTTTTTTTATTTGTGTAACTTACAGGCTAGTGACTGATATTCCAGGCACAACAGATGCCACATTTGGTAAGAATTTCTACAACACATTTTTGATTGCATTAATTTTTAGTGATGTGAAAGATATATTGGTACTCCATAAATTGCCTACTTACACGTGTATATATCGATAATGAATATTAGCATAGAGTATCAATATTTATTAAAAAATAAAAAATGAATAATGTCCTTGTTTTTACCCCCTCTCTCTCAAATAAAAAAATCCAAGGCCAAACATAGGTATACACAGATTTGTGTTCGCTTTGTTCAAGCAAAAAGGAAGACAAACGGTAATAAACCTGCCTGCTTCAAGAGACCACTTCAACACCCGAAGTTTCGCCGCCGCTAACGACCTCGGCCTCCCCGTCGCCGCCGTATTCTTCAACGACCAGCGCGAAACCGCCGCCAGAAGGCGCTAGCCACCACTACCTAGTAGTAATAAATAAATAAATTAATTAATGAATAATGTGAGATTGAAAAAGAAAAATTGAATTGAATTTCGTTATTTGTAGTGTACGGTTTAAGCTTTACCATTAAAAGATATGGAATCTGTGATGCTTATTTCTTGTTTGAGATTCAAATCCTGAAGCCTATTTTCACACAATTCTATCTACTATCTACTATCTACTGTCAATGAGAATATCACTGGTTCTCTGATTTTAGCTGTATCTCATTAATGCTCAATCCCTCCGGTTGCCTACTTTTTATTATCTTAATAATATATATTGGTAAATATGTGAAAAATTCAATTCAATCATATTATTTCGTTTTAAAATCGTAATCTCTCATTAAAAGTTGTTTAAATTAATTTTTTAATCTTATCATATTTATTTATTTATAAAGATATATGCTACGCTTACGCTTAAGATATATGTTTTGCTTATTTATATCATATTCATTTATTTATTAAGATATATGCTAAGCTTATTTATAAATATATATCTATATCTTCAAGCCCATGATCTTATATTTAGTTGTAAATCAGTAATTTTATATTATAAGGAGTGTTGAGGTAAGTAATTTGAGTTCTGAATTGATTATGAATGTTTATTGCAATTGTGTAATTATTTTGTATATTGTAGGGAGTTTTTTTTTATATTGCAGAGATTTTATGTTGTATATTTAATCTGATGAATTTGTTAATTTGATTTTGTTTTTCATATTGTAGGGATTATTGAGGTAAGTAATTTGTGTTCTGGATTGGTTATGAATGTTTGTTGCAATTGTATAATTATTTTGAGTATTGCAAGAAACTTTTTTATATTGCAGATTATATTGTGGTAAATAATTTGAGTGTTGAATTAGTTGTGGATGAGTTTTTTCTTCTTTTTTTTTCCTAATTTGATGAATTGGTTTCTTTTTTTCTTGTTCATAGGGATTCTTCTACTTAATGAATTGAGAAAAATAATTTGAGTTCTACAAAGCTACGAACTACAAAAGAAGCACAAAAATTAATAAGTTTAAATATTCATACATTCATATTATTTATTTCTTATTGTTTTAAGATATAATATAGTCTATATAATTAGTTTCTTTATAATTAAGCTAATTAATTAATTAAATATTTAAAATATTTAATCTAAAATAATATCGTAAAATTTTTGTTTAATCCCGCGAAATTCGCGGGGTTACGTGCTAGTACTTATATATATATATATACTGATCTGGTTAATTTCAAATTTACTCACCTAGTTTCACTAATTTTAATAATTTGGGCCCTTTATTCTCCTACATATCTAATTGTATACTCCCTTCATTTTTTTTATTAGACGTAACTCTGGATTTTTAAGAAAAATTAAGAATATATTTTTATGTTAAAATTTATCTTAGTTAATACTATTATTTAAATATTTTTAACAATAATTACTATTGGTAAAAAAGTTATTAACACAATGCATTTATAAAAAAATTGAAATTATTATATTAAGGGTATATGTGGAATAAAAGGAGAGAAAATACCAGAACGACATTTATTATACAAATATTTCAAAAAACTAAAATGACATCTAAATAAAAATAGAGGAAGTAACGTTTTAAATGACTGTTTGCACGAGAATTTTTGTAGGCTAGCCTCGCTACATAATTATTTGGTTCGAAAAATTAAAATCTCTTGCACAATATTGTCATTTTGAGACAGTGGTGAAGCTAGAATTTGAAATTAGGGATACATTTGAGTAAAATTTAAAATTTGGGGATATATTTGAGTATTTTTTCTTAATTATATATAATAAAATATGTTTTTTTAATATAAGGCATAAAGAGGGTATATTTCTTTTTTTTGGTACAATTATACCCCATGTACCTCTATCCCTCCGCCATTGTTTTGAGATGTCTCATTATATAAACTTGTTTTGCATTGCAATAAATATTAATCACTTTTTTCCTCCTCTAAAGTGCCATTAATGATTTATTTTCAGAAAGTTCCCCTATTTAATTTCATTATTTCGTGAGGATAAGGGCAAAAACGAAAGTTTATTATGAATTAAATGAATGTATCATGAATTTTATACATATAATTTGTGTGTAAAATGAAAATTTGTCTATTATTAAAATGAAAGAGTATTTCAAGGGCAAGTAAAAATTTCCTGCTGAAATTTGAAACTTTTACCAGAAATAATCAAATTTGATATCAAATTAACTCAAATTTATCAAGTATATATATAAAAAATTAAACTCGGGAAAAGATAAATTGCGAGTTGTGATAGTAACTATTTTTGGGTCAGAATGAGTCTTGTACTAGTATCTAAATGAGTCGTGTACTAGCATCTATATCACACTATTGACTGAAGTACAATTCTGAAGCAATTATTGCATCAAAAGTAAATATTCATTGTGTCTGAATATGAATATTATTTTGGGCTAGGCTATTCACACACATCAATTTGCTAAGTTCACCCACTATTCTGTACATCTTCCTCATATTTTACTTATTTTCAAACTTTACTTAATATACCCACTATTAATTTACAACTATATCCTTAAATTAATATTTGCATCCACTTTATTAATTAAACACACCCACCACTTCTAAAATAGTTAATTCGGATACATTTGCAACACTACTACACATTTGAGCTTGCACAGCTGCACTTGGACAGTCCTTTTTTCAAACAGTTCTCCAAGCTATAGCTTGGAGAGCGGTTTTAATTAAAAAAAAAAGAAAAGAATAGACAGCGGTTCAAAACCGCTGTCCAAGTTTAACACTTAGAAAGCGGTTGAGAACCGCTGTGCAAGTGTTTAGACAACGGTTTTGAACCGCTGTCCAAGGGTATAGTTTGGACAGCGGTTACAAACCGCTGTCCAAGTGTTCGGATAATATATATACACCCAAATCGCAAATTGAACTGATATATATATCAATCGAAGCCATAGCCTCCTCTTCCCTCTCCCCCAAATCGAACCATCCGCCGCCGTCCTCCCCTACTGCCGCCGCCGTTTTCAGTTCCGTTCACCAAAATTTCTAGGTATTTTCTCTATTTATCTCTTATTTGATGTCTTCTTCGTTTTGGTTTATCCCTTTTCTGCTGCATGTATGTAATCTGGATGTTATTATTCTGGTTCACGGTGTTGACATGCTCCATATTTTTCAACTCTTCGATTTTGTGCGCGAAACACTCAGCCCACTTCCATATTTTTCAACTCTTCAATAGGATACTTACGAATATGCATATATTCTCGGTTATCATCCCATATTGTTAGCTTATTGTTAGCTGCATATTGTTAGCTGCTATGAGTCGGTTCTCCATATTAATGGGATGCATATTGTTAATGGGATGCATATTGTTAGCTGCTATGGGTCGGTTCTCCATTCTTTTCTGTATTTAGAGTCTTGTTAGCTTCTTCTTCCCATATTGTTTCAGTCGAAGAATAAGTGGGGCTACTTACGAATATGCATATATTCTCGGTTATCATCCCCATTGAACCGCGTTATATTTATACGTAATGTTTCTGCTATAATACACGGTGTTACTTGTTACAAATTGAATCATGAATCTTTTCTCTGGAAGGAGGAACAAGAGTGTTAAATTTTGTTAATGGATCTATAGCTATAGCTAGCTTGTTTTATTAGTATTATTGATGAGTTAAAGCAAAGAAGAAAAGTCAACTGAAGTTTTCAATTATTGAGAAAGAATGATTAATCTTTATACCTTGCTTCCTAACAAGGGTGCATAAGGACAAAAGAACATGAAGTAAGATGTATATATATATCTGTAATGGTACAAGTATAACCACACAGTTAACTTACTAGATGAGGATTTAAACATAAATTAGTGTTAATTTATTAGGATTAATGTTGTTAGTGTTAGAGATGAACAACTTGTTAGAGATGAATACATATTGTGTGGCTTGGCTTGATTTTTTATGCTAATTTAGATGTGAACAATTGATGCACTCAAGGTGTTTGATAATATGCTTGTGTGAGGATTTAAGCATAGTTTTGAATATTGTTTATTTTTTGTTTATTAAATGTTGTTTCTTCTGCTTTACAGGATCATGTCTCGTTTACCACGGAATGTGGAACGTTTGAGGTCCGAGAGAAGAACGAGCCACGGAATGTCGTCGAGTGGAGCAAGTTGTGAACATAGTGTCGCTAATGCTATGTTTTCAGCTAACCCTAGGGACGACTTTATTGAGGCACTTCAAAACGCTCTCGTGCATCGATATGCATGTCTCACATTTGTTTTAATTAAAGACTAGTGTATTAAAATTTTCTAACTAAATATCTTATTCGAACAACCAAAGACCTTTTGCAACCTTTATTTGGAGGATCCCGATCGGTTGGTGGCCACAGGAACGTTGCACAACTCCCATGGAATGATTCATGGTCATCCCATCACTCCTGATTTCATGAGGGTCACACTCGATGTACCCGTAATCGGACAAGAGGATTCAATGGTGCAAAATCAATCGATGAAGCCGCCACAGATCGAATAAATGGGTTCGGCACTTCATCGAATGGCCGAAACAACTTGGTCTCTAAACCATGAGGGTAAAATATATGTTATTAAAGTTCATTATCTTATTTGTGGTTCTAAATAATATTGCAAATTAATTGTAGAATCTGCGACACCACAAATGCCTCGGAAGAAATCACCACAAAAAGGCTAAAGAGAAATCGAGGGGTGTCGAGAGAAATGTAGGGGAGAACGAGGGACTCCATCAAGCTCGATTTGGTTATCCCATAATCAAGACTTAGATCACGATGATCATGTGCATGCCTAGGGGTGCACCGGATGGTATCGTTTAATGCTTTCGAGATCGCCACGGTTCCCATGCTTGCTCACTTTCATCGAAATACTTTCCAAGAATTCGCCAAATGAGGAACATGTCGCGAAGTCTTGAATGACGAGTGGTTGAGTGCAACCACCATATCCCTTTACCTCAGGTATGTGTTTACTAATTCTCAATATTCACTTTCTGTATAGTTTAATTTTCTTTTTAAATATTAATTAGTATATATATGTTGGTTAAAGATATTTGGGTGAGGTATATCTCTCCAGAGATAACCGAGCAAGTGGAATGTACTCCTTCGTCTCCCCCCAAGTGTCTTGCATAATGGGTGATAGGGTACAGACCATGGATGAGTTAGTTAATCATATGTTGAATCTAACTGGGAGCGATCATCTCATTTTTTGGCCAACAAATGTGGGGTGAGTGATAAACATTTCGTTAAAATTTGTATTCATGTTTATAATATTTGCACATATATATGCTAAATTTGCAGTTAATTTTAATTTTCTCAATATAATATAGGAACCATTGGGTGCTGGTCGCCATACACATGAATACATTAAGTGTGTATTTTATGGACCCAGCTCAGGATTCAAATCGCCCTGATCTCGTTTCATATATGGAAGCGTAAGTTCATTTTTAATATTCTATACAATGATTTGTTTTACTTTTAAAATTATGCATATTTAATCTATTTTTATTTTTTAATTATAATAATAATAGTGTGATGATGATGTATCGGAGTCGCCTTCAGAGTCAAGGTTCAAGATCTAAGTTAAATAAAGTGAACTGGATTAACATTTAGGTAAATTTAATTTAGTAAATTATCAAACTAATAGAAAGAAATCATAATTGTAATACGTGATTATAATTGTTAATCAACAGGTTCCGAGGCAACGAGATAATGACCATTGTGGACATTTTGTGTGTTGCTTTATTGAAGATATAATCCGCGCTTCTCTAACGAACATTCCTCTCAATGTAAGTCAATTTATCGATTTATTTAAATTATTATTGATTGAATAAAAATTCATACTATATTGATTGATTCGTTGTTTGCAGTTTGTCTATGAACGTGAGCTCAAGTCTTACTCTAAGAAAAGACTGGAGAAATGGAAAAACGATTGGACGAGGTACCTTTACAATCGAATCTTATATTCATACGATATTGAGTGAACGTTGTTTGAAATATTGGTAGCATGTATTTAAATTATATATTTGTGATGATATATATTTCATGTTTTTGGTGTATTGGACGTATGTTTATGATTGTATGTTTATTTATTTCATGATGTGTATGTTTATTAATTTATTTGATGTTTTGGTATATATATATGTGGTTTATGGTTTTATTATAGGATTTTTGGTTTATGGTATATGGTATTGGACGTATATATAAGTTTTGATTTAAAGTTTTGTCGCGAGTCGTTTTATATGGAGAATATTATGTGGCTAATTTGGTAACAACTCACAAACAAAATATGCACGTGTAAAATATACTGTAAATAAGAAGAATTTGTTGACCCAGTTCGTCAAGAAATGACTACTCTGGGGGCGTTCCAAGCCAGGGACGTAGTATTGCGAGTTTTACATGTACAATATATGATACATCTCATGAAGATGAATCGCTATGGATGAAGATGATTTGGAGAGTTGGTATATGAGTGCTAGGGTTTTTGTGTGCATGGATGATCTCTCGATTTTTTTGTGAACCTTACACCTCTGGGAAATTTCTGAACCTCTATCTTGTTGTTTTTTCTTCTATTTATAGTACTTCGACAAGCACGAGCTGGTTTGGCAAGCATGAGCTGGAGACTTCGGGCCATGCAAGGATTCATGTAATGCTGCCACCTTTCCAACTTCGTCTTCTAGATTGATCTTTGCTTTTGCTTGTCTTATATGGCACTCTTTTGATCGTCCAAATCAATCTTTTGCTCGGCTGTTCGCTTTGTTCGCCCCATTAAACCATATCAATTTTATGTCGGAATATCATCGAGCATACTGACCCTTCAGGATGTCTGAGCATCGAGCATGTTCTGAGTTCTTCAGGTTGTCTGAGCTCTCAGGATACCTGATCATCGAACATATTGACCCCTCAGGTCGTCTGAGCCTTCAGGATGTCTGAGCCCTCAGGATGTCTGAGCACCGAGCATACTGACCTTCAGGATGTCTGAGTCTTCAGGATATCTGAGTGTCGAGCATACTGACCCCTCAGGTTTGTCTGAGCATTCAGGTTGTCTGAGTCCTCAGACTTGTCCGAGCCCTCAGGTTTATCTGAGTCCTCAGATCACTTGACTCAGCTTATTTGATTCCTTCTTTCCTGATCTGAGTGACGAACATGCCTATTTGCTCGGTAGACTGGTTGAGCAACTTTGGTTGGCAAATGGAAAACTGGCGAACAAAACTTACTTCATAAGCGAGTATGTTCGCTTGGTTGACAAGTGGCGAGCTGGTCGAACAAACTTGTTTGGTCGGCGAGCGGCTAGCACACTTGTCCATCGGGCAATATTTATTTTAATAAATATTACATGTGTCTCTCTTACATGTTCGATTAATGCTGAATAATTATATCGAACACAACAATACCCCCCAGCCGGGTCACTTTGTATTCATCATGGGGCCCGGCTGTTATAATCTGATTGGGCCATTATAGACGTCGTTTCGTATTCTGTGCCGGATTTTCAAAATTGAACCTGGTATCTATAAATACCTCATTTTTGCCGCCTCAATCTCTTTTCTTTCTTTTCCTCTTCTCTCATCTCTGCCTTCAATCTTTTTTGCGTCTGAAAATTCCGGCGAGGGCTTCATCATTCCGGCGAAGGATTTTACTCAGGTAACTTATTGCATTCTCTCTCTCATTGCGATTATGGCTTCTTGTTCAAACTCTTCTGTTTCAATAGAATCGGACCACCATAGTTCCTCTTCCCCCTCTATCGGTAGAATCCCCCATGGCGACGCTAACGCGCCGGAGATGGATGTCTCGGGTTCAGGGTTTCGTTGGCAAGTTCGGCAGCCATTTGCCGTTCTTTCCTCCGATTCCGATGAAGCCCTAAACGAATTGGATAGGGACTTAGCCCGTAGCAATTTTTCGGATGATTCAGATGAGGATTCTTTGCCCCAATCTCAAATTAGGTCTAGGGCTGTAGATAGTGTTGATGTGAATAGGGATGATGATAACGTGAGGGGGGAAATTTTGATGGCTGTGAATGTAACTGAATCGAACATAGGGATAGGCGGCGAGCAAAATACTGAACTTGATATCCCTATTGGTGTTCCTCATAACCCAACATATAACGAGTATAATGCTCGTTATAATTTTGATTGGCCCGAACAGCCTCATAGAGTTAGGGTTGAGAATGAGTATCCAGCGAGCAAGATTGCGAGCATAATTGATGTAGATATGCTCGCTCAGCTGTATAGAAATTACGAAACCCCCAAAGATATCTTTTTCTGGGCACTGAGTCCTGATGAGCGAGCAGACCAGCCCCCTGAGGGTTGTGTTGCTGTGAATTTGGACACAATGGAAGCCGGCCTTCGATTTCCACTCCATCCGGCTATCACCCGTTTGCTCGTGGAATGGAATATCACCATCACACAGCTTAAACCGAATGGGTGGCACATGGTTATGAGCTTCCTGACTTTGTTCGGCAAAATGAAGCCCAAATATTATCCCTCAGCAGTTGAACTTGCTCGTCTAGTGCATTTGACCCGTCCGAAGGGCGAACATGGATGGCTATTTATGCAAGCAAATGCCAAGTGTAAAATCATTGAGGATGTGCCGAACAAAATCAGTGATTGGAAGGAGAAATTCTGGTTCGTTGGGGGCGATTGGAAGAGCTCGGCTTCTGGAAATGAACCAGATGCTCGCTTGGACATCCCCACTGATTTTGGGGTTTATCGCAGTAAGTATTTTTGTGTCTTTTGTTCTTCAGTTTAAACTAATTTTAACTTACTCTTTATTTCAGGAATTCCAGCTGCGACGGACAAAGAGACCAACGACGGCTATTTTAGCAGCGTTTGGCAAATTGATCTCGAGTCTCGCTCGGAATGATTTGTGAAGACCCTAAATACCGCTGAACAGAGGAAGAAATGAGGCTTGTACGTGCCCCCTCACCATCTTGTAGCTGTTAATCCCGCTGGTAAGGATTGCCTCTTTTTTGCATTTGTATGTTTTGTACCTTTTGCTCGCTATTTCTCTTTCTTATATAATGAATTGTTTTTTCTGTAGCTTTCCCTGCTGTTACTGTTGCCGTGAGCACATTCGAGCATACCGAGATGGCTCGAAGAAAAAGACCTCAGGAGCTTGCTCGAATCCAGGCCGAGCGGGAGGCTCAGCGAGCAGGTCGAGGAGAAATGAGCAGGGTGAGTAGAGCGAGCCGAGCATCTGCGTCTGGCCCTGGAGAACCGAGCTGACCAAAAAGGACTACTCGTTCGGCCGAGCAGGGGGCGAGCGAACAGGCTCCGTCGCCAAAAAGACCAAGGACGGAAGTCGGCGAACAGGGGCCCAGTGAACAAGCTTAGATGAGCATGCCAAGCGAACAGGCTCAGACGAGCACTGATGCTGTTAGGGTAACCCAGACCCCTACCGTCGAAGCGATCAGAATGGCAGCCTCCGTGGTCTGTCCGATCTCGCAGATAGTTGAAATGGAGGTTGACACATCTTCTCCACCTCCTGCTGGACCTCGATCTTGGACCCCTTTGAACCCCGAGCTCCGGTCCCCTGAAGATAAATCATTTTTGGGATGGGATCCAGCTCGGGCGAATAGGTACATTTTGTTCGCTTTACTTCCTTTTGCATTAATTTTGTTCGCTTTGTCATGTCTATTTGCTCGGGTGTATGTGTAGGTTGAGCAGGTTGGCGCCCTTGATGCCCAATTTGAAAAATTACTATTGCTCGCCGAGTGTTCGCAAGGTTCCCAGCATTCCCGAGCATGTCCAGAAGGCGTGCGAGACCCCCGTTCGATCATGGACTACTGAGCTGGAAGAGACTACTACGGGTCCCACACCTTTGGAAAACATGCGACTTGGCTTGGTACACCAGGGCCAATCTATGGTCATCCTCGAGAAAGTGTATGCTGAGTCCGCCAACCTTCATGCCAACTACTTGGCTCTGATCAGAAGTTTTGAAGAGAAGGTGAAGACTCAGGATGAACTGAGGTTGGCTCAAGGACAAATTTCCTTGGCACAAGCAGATGCTTGCCAGGCTCAGGAAGATGCTCGCCAAGCTCAAGAGAATGCTCGCCAGGCTCAGGAAGTTGCTCGCCAGGCAAGGGAGGAGCTAAATCATTCTCAGGAGGAGGTGGTCAGCATACGGAGAGCTCAGGGTGAGATGAATGTCGAGCTTCGTAGACTCCGAACTGGCGTCGAGGCCATGGAAAGTGAGAAGAATGTGCTCGGCCAACAACTCATCATTGCTGAAGAGACCAACACTTGTTTGGGTCTCGAAAATTCAAGGCTGCACAATGAAGAATATGTTGATTCCATGTCGAACTTCTCCTACATTTGTGCCTTTGCCGACACCATCCGGTCTGCTCGACACACACTCACTGGCAAGTAAATTGCCCCGCTCATTTCCAGTTTTCAGAAGTACCTGATCGACAACCCACCAGATCGCAACCTTCCGATGTCTGACTTGAACGATCTGTGTGACTTCTCCACTCTTCCTGAAGGGATCGAGGTTGATGATCCTATCCTGGATGAGGAAGATGGCTCGGATGTGAATATTGCTGATGTTGCTGGTCAAACTCTCCGAACTGAGCCCGGGTCCGATCAGGTGCAGGTCGAACAAAGGGGACCTCCTGTGATCGAGCAAAGTGTACCTCCTGGCGAGCATACTGGACCTGACCATGCTGGAGGAGTCGTTGCTGAGGGGGCCGAGCATGATTTGTTCGACATTTCACTTCCGTCCACCCCCAACTATGAATTTATCCCTTAGTATAATTCTTGCTTTGCCGAATAGATGTTTGTGTAATTTTTGTCTTCTTCATTTTTTGCTCGAACAGTTTCATCCGTACTTGTGTAATTTTTGCTTTCTTCTATTTTGTTCGAACAACTTGAAACTGAATGGTTGAATTTGCATATCAAATAGTTTCCTCTAACCTGATCGTTGAGGATGAATGTTGTTGTTGATGAATGATTGATACTTATGTTGCTTGATGTTTGCTTTGTTGCTTTCTAGTTTAGTCCTCTTTTCTTCTGAATGAATTCGAACATTGGGTTTGCCTATGCCCGCTCCTGACTTCTTTCGTTTTTGATTGTCTTATTGACGTTGCAATCGGCTGATCGTCTTATTTAGGTGCGACCAGATGGGTTAACTTTATGAACCCCCCCTTTCTTGGTTCGCGATCGTCTTATTTAAAGCGCGATCACTTCGTCTTAGGGCCATCTTATTTAGCCGAGACCACAAGACTCATCACCCGGGCCAGTCTTCTGTATCCGTAAGTATGAGTCATCTTTTTCTGCATCGCGTACCCATTACTCACTTTTTGCTGTGGGAATCAGAGTACGAACTCGTTCGTCAGGTGAACATAGACTTGGACTGGTTCGTCTTTGTTCGGGCCGTCCGACTTAGGTGCGACCTCAAATAGGCTTCAACTAGAAAATCTTAGCGAACAAAAAATACTTTTTTGCAACACGTTGTATTCTATTACAAACTTTTACATTTGAAGAAGACTGTCTATTACACAACTATAGACATCAGACTATGGTTTTGACTTCAAACCTTATCTTGAGTAGACACGAACTAGCCTCACCTTGTCCGTGGAATTGATGTTGACAAGCATGTGGCACATCATCCTGTCTACCCTTCCTTAAACAACATTCTCAGGCAGCAGCAGCATAAGCATTTGTCCCTCCTGGACAAATTATGATTATGCGGGCTGCTGCGGACATGAGCATGTGGTGAGCACGCCTGCTCGCCTATATCAGGCGCGAGCAAAATCCTCAGCTCGCACCATTCTATCCCCTTCAAGAGATGCACGAAAGATCGATCCGCATATTGCTTCGAGCGGACACCATGACATCCCTCCCCTTCGGAGGAGATTTTGGGGATGCATAGGGGACTAGTGATTTACTACTGCATAAGCAGTGAGTAACGTGGAGTGGCAACCATGACTCTGCCGAGCATCTTGAGTCTGCAACGAGCTTCAACCTGTGCTCGGAGTGTCATATGGGGTATATATTAGGTTCGTGTAGGTGACATTAGATGTCACTGACTACTCGAGACATGTTGTAGTATACTTAAAAGCAGACTTTGAGTATAAGTGGGAGATTGTTGGGATTATCTTTGAAAAGTATGCTTTTTACTTTGTATAATCGAAACCGAATTTTCGCACTTATTTATGAAATAAATTGTTTATCAATGATGCTTTAAATATGATTGAATGTTATATATATTTACCGCATAACTGCTTCAATAATTAAATGACGTTATTACATCAGAGTTAATTTAGTGATACCGGATCACGAAGATTAAATTAACAATCCTTTGTAACTAAAAAAAACGCCATTCACGACCTATATGGAAATGAACAAACATCACGAAAAGGTTGAGGTGTAAGGCTCGGGATTGGTTTGTCTTGACCAATAGATTACACTAGTGCATGATGATCTTGTTGAATAGGACCTCTGGGGAGGATAAATTCTTGAAATCGAACAAGAAAGAATTAGACCTCAGTGGTTCGTTGTTTCTTAATCTTCGTCCCTTAAATAGGATCACGTGGGATTGGTAACTATTGCTTTGACTTATCACGGGTAGCGAATCATAGAGATTCAATACTTTTTATCTTGGGCAATATTATTGGTCACATGTGATTGCTAAGATTTAATACGAAGAATCGTGTGCAAGTACGCTTGCTTGATTTTCCCCCTTGGGAGGTTCATAAGTTTTATCATACCAAATCTTGCAAAGTGGAATTAGTTTCCGGTATGGATAATAATGTTGAACCGTTCCTAGACCAAGGACAAAAGATATTAATTAACCGAAAGCTATTTCAGTGGCTTAAATTAATTAATGGGCTAGATAATCTTAAACACGGGAAATAATGATCGGGAGCCATATTGACTGTAATATGGGTTAAGATGGATAGTGCAATATTAATTATGTAGTGGGATTAATTAATATTTATGGACTTGAATTATATTGTGGCTCAATATTAGATATTCAAGATTCATTAGAAGGTCCAATCTTAATTCTCCTAAAGGCCCCCTGAGTAGCCCAACAAATAGTCCAATAACTGAAAAAGGTGATTAAAATAAAATAAATATTGTTGCTTAATTTTCCAACCAAAATTTTGAAATTTATAGATATGTTGGGAGAAAGATTTTCTTTGAATTTTGTTATGGAATGAAGATATGTATTCTTGGAATACAAGATTGTCTCATTAAATTCAAGAAATCTCCCACTAGCTTATCTATATAGTAATTTTGAAAAATTAGAAAATATGATGAGCAAGAAAGATTTTCTTGATTTTCTTGAAAATATATTATGGAAGATATGTATTTCTTAAAATACAAGAATATCTCATAAATTCAAGAAGATCCAAATCTTGGAATCTTGCACATATTATTTTCGAAAAATCCATATTATAGAGGAGGTGGGATTTTTGTGGAATATTTTAATTATGGGAAAAAGAATATAGGAGATATATTCAAGATTTTTTGGTGACCAAGAAAAGTCTTTTCCCACATTATTTTTCTACAAGAAATTTGACCACTCCCTCTCCTATAAATAGGGGATGATTAGTTCATTCCCAAGTACAATTCCATGTGCTGGAAAAATTAGCAAATCCACGAAAGTGGTGCAACAAAGTTTATTTTTTCCTTTTGTTAATTGTTCGCTAGTATCCTTCCACCGGATTGTCGAGCAAGGGCTAAGGGAATACTTGGGAAGTCCTTTTGGTTAGTCCGTCCAACCGAATTCACTGCCATCCCGAGAGGTACGTTCACGTAAACCCGTAGATTCCGCATGCGTAGGTTTTACGTGGCTTTTTATATGCATGATATGTTGTTGCAATTATTATTTGAATTAATATAGGATTAATTCATGCTAGTAATAATTAATGAATTAAATTTGTATTTAAATAATCACCCCTAATAGATCACGTAACTCATTCCCCAACAAGCGTATCGAGCCCACGGTTTTAGACTCGATTTTTTTAAAATTGTAATTTAATTCGTGGACATTAAATTTGAAATTGGATAGTAGAACTGTTAGATCTGCTTTTGCGGTATCCAATTGTCATGGATTTTAATGTTTATTTTTGCATTTATATAAACCGTGGTTTTTAATTCGATTAGTTCGGATCTGCTTTTGCCCTCGTGAGAAAATCCACGAGTAGACTAGGATTTGTTTGATTTGATCAATGTAATAGACTAGTCTAGATCTAGGTTTATTTATTTTTTGTAAATAAATTGTAACCGGATCGAGAACGAAGAGACGAAGAATTAAAGAACGAAATCTAGAACCAGTGTAGGCGGCGCCCGGCCTCGCACGAATGGCGCAGGGCGGAGGCCGGGCGAGCGAGAAGGAAGAAGGAGGGTCGCGACGGCAGTCGTGGAGCACTCCAGCAGCCGAGCGGACGGGCAGATGACGCTGGCGTGGGCGAGGGCGCCACATGATACTGTGGCGCCGCTAAGGTCGTGGGCGAGGCGGAGGGCGAAGCGCGCGGCACCTCGCTTAGATGCTGCCGATGCACGCCGACACTGGCCGAGGCATGCCGAGGCACTAGCGGCGTGCGTATGCCGGGCTGGCATGAAGCCGCCGAAAGTCGCCCTAGGCAGTGGCCGGCGGATGCGGCGTGCATCCCGGCCGCGAGCCGCCAAGGCGTGGCGTTCGAGACGGAAGTATTTTTCGAGATGAACGAGTGGGAGAAATTCGAGACGTGTTTCTTCAAGATCAAGCCAAGAAAAATCAAACCATGACAATTGGATAATTTGTGCCCAATATGTTTATTTTTCTGTTTTTGCTTGTTTTTTTGTGCTTTATCTTATGCTTTATTTAATTTGTTTAAATGTGTTTGCATGAGGGTTGCCAAATGGAAAAATCTCACCTTAAAAATTACTAAGTATGTTTAAATAATTAATTGACAATTTTATTCCGGATAGTAAAATTGAATTAATTTTGACCTCCATGAATTATTTATTTGTGAATTCTTTTGGAGAAATTCCCCCACCTGATTCGGGCAAAGATAGGTTTCACATGAATGAATTCCAAACCGATGATTGTGGGGTTATTACTAGTGGCGATTTATGACCCCCCACGAGGCTCGATCAAAGCGAAATAATAATCTCAGATTTAATCATGGTTATTACTTAGGTATAAAATTGATATGCATATACTTCCCCTCAAGTCCCCGTCGATTTTATATTGGTCAAGTGGGGAGCCAACTATTAATCAATATTAAAGGTTTGTAAATCGTTCTTGTTTGTAACTCCGCTTGAATGTGTTTAAATAATGACCCACCCCACGCTTTATTTAAACTGTTTTTGAGATGTTAGGTGATGCATGTTCATATTTTTTGAGATTTTAATATGAAGCATGTGATCGAACCTTGTGATATACTTGTGCTATTGCATATAGTTGTTTATTTCAGTTCAGCATGTCGTTACCTCTTTATCCACTGTTATTATACTTAAAGTCAATACAATATGTATGGAAACTATATTGATTGGAAAATTATAATTGTCCTAACTGCACAAAAGCACAAGTGGATTTTGACACACAAAAATCAGATGAGCCAACTGACAAGTCAAAACATGCGGGACTCGTCAGATCACCTTGCGAGAGATGTCGTCGCTGAAAATGGTGGAGGGCAAACCCGTAAGGGATTATGTCCTCAAAATAGATGGCCCATCTTAACAAACTTGAGATTCTGAGTGCAGATTATGATCTGGAGGCTCAGATGAATTTGGTACTTCACTCTCTGCCCAAAATTTTTTTGAGCATTTTGGCCTCGCTAGCTAATTTGTTGCAAGCTTTTGGTCTCGGCAGAAATGATGAAGAGGCACCAAACTCAAGCTTTGACGGCAAGTGGTCCGTCTTCATTTTCTAGGCCAAGGGTAGGCAAGATAAAGAAGAGGACAAAGGCCATAAGCAATAAAACTCAACTGTTGCCAAGGGCAATGGTAAGATGAGGAATGCTTGTTGTGTCAAGGAAAATCCAAAAGAGGAAGTGCTTAAGCTGCGGTGAGAGAGAACAATGGAGGTTTTGTCTGTTCCAACCCCAAAAGGGATGGAAAGAAAGGTAATTTTCACGCACTAGTTGTTGAAACTTGTTTAGCGGCGTATACTTCTCATTCGTGGGTGGTTGATACGAGATCCACTAATCATGTTGGCTTCACGGTTTCTAAATGATCCGGCAACTTAGTGGGAGTGAGATCCTCATCACACTGGGTAACGTTACGAAAGTAGAAGACATTGTAATGCTACGTAAGTGGCAGATATTGCAATGCTATGATAGTAACGATTATTGCAATACTACCCAAGTAGCAGACATTGCAATGCTACATGAGTAGCAGTTAAAGAAGTGGGAGAAGTGCACCTATCTTTTGAAGATAAAGTTTTTTTGAGATTGTCTTTATGTTCCCAGTTTTAGAAAGAATTCACTTTCAGTTTCTAAAATTCGATTAAAGGACACTAAGTTTCTTCTAATAAGAATGACATCATTTTTGAAATGATGAGTGTATCTGTTACGGGACATTGATGGAAAATCTCTATACAATTAAACTGTGCACACCACTCACTAAATGCATCCTATAACACATCAACTATTTCCGACAAAAGAAAGCGTGAACGAAACACTTCTTTGGCATCTAAGATTAGGTCATATAAATCCAAAGAGGATCCAAAGGTTGGTGATTCACTGGAGTGTCTCCAAGTTGAACAAATTCCAACCTGCGAATTTTTTTGGAGAGTAATATGACCAAGAGGGCATTTGGAGCCAAGGGGAACAGGGCCAAAGAAGTGTTAGAGATCGTTCACACAGATGTATGTAGTCCAATGTCAACCAAATCAAGAGGAGGTTATGAGTAATTTTATTGATGATTACTCAAGGTACATTTTCCTTATGAAGCATGAATATGAGACCTTTGAGAAATTCTAAGAATTTAAGGCTCAAACAGAGAATCATAGGGAAAAACGTATCAAGTCTCTACGATCTGATCGTGGAGGCGAATACCTCAGCGATGTGTTTTTGAACTATTTATCTGATGAAGGGATTGTATCCCAGCTCACTGCACCTGGAACCCCTCAACAAAACGGGGTTGCAGAGCGAAGTAACATAATTCTTTTGGAAATGGTTGGATCAATGATGAGTTATGCGGATCTTCCCGAGTCGTTCTGGGGTCATACCTTGGAAACGGCGACTTACATTCTGAACTTGGTGCTATCCAAATCGGTTCCCAAAACTCCCAAAGATTTGTGGACCGGGCACAAGCCTAGTATGAGACACATGAGAATTTGGGGGTGTCCGGCCTACGTGTTGGACAAGGAAACCGGTAAATTGGATCCTCGATTAGAACTAAGGCTGTTTGTAGGATACCCCGAGGGAACAAAAGGGTGTATGTTCTATAGTCCCGAAGATCAAAAGGTGGTCATCCGCACCCACTTTAGATTTTTGGAAGGAGACTATATGAACCAAAGAAAACCCAGAAGTGAGATTACCTTAAATGAGCTTAGTTGGCAAACCTCAGTGCCAACTGTACTAGATGATATACCAAACGATACGCTTTCACAACCGAAGCCTAGTCATAGTGGGAGGGTTGTTAGACAGCCCAAGAGATTCATGGGAATAGGAGAGTCCTCGGACTTGATTCCCGGACAAGACGAATCAGACCCATGGAAATATGACGAGGCACTCCAAGATAAGGATGCAGATTCTTGGCAAACAGCAATGAAAGCCGAAGTAGGTTCTATGTTTCATAATAGAGTGTGGGAGCTAGTCGAACCACTTAATGGGGTCAAACCCATTAGATGCAAGTGGGTATATAAGAGGAAAAGAGGACCGGACGGGAAGGTTGAAACCTTTAAAGCAAGACTAGTGGCGAAAGGTTATACTAAAAAAGAAGGGATCGATTATGAGGAAATTTTTTCGCCCGTAGCCATGCTTAAGTCCATCCGTATTCTCTTATCGATTGCTGCGCATTTCGACTTTGAAATCTGGCAAATGGATGTCAAGACAAGCTTTCCTTAATGGAAGTCTTGATGAAGAGATCTATATGCAACAACCCCGAGGTTTCATTCAAACAGGCCAAGAACATCTTGTTTGTAAGCTCAAGAAGTCCATTTACGGATTCAAACAGGCATCCAGAGCTTGGAACCAGTGTTTTGATCATGTTGTAAAGTCTTATGGGTTTGATCAAAACGAGTTTGAAAGTTTTGTGTATAAAAAGCGTGTCGGAACTGCATTGGTATTCTTAGTACTATACGTAGATGACATTGTGATCATCGGGAACGATGTGAAGGTGTGATCAGACGTGAGGGCATGGTCTTCAAAACAGTTTGATATGAAAGACTTAGGGAAAGCCGGACATATCCTTGGGATCAAGATAACTCGAGATCGCCAGAAAAAGATGATCGGGTTATCGCAAGTTTCATACATAGACACTGGTTTTGAAACGATTCAGCATGCAAGATTCCAAGAAAGGATTCGTGCCTTCCAGACTTGGAATCCATCTATCCAAGAAATTGTTCCCTAAGACAAAAATGAGATAGATGACATGAAAGGTATTCCTTGTGCTTTGGCTGTCGGAAACCTTATGTATGCATTGTTGTGTACGAGACTGGATATCTGCTTTGCCGTAGGCATGGTAGCAAGATTATCAAAGTAACTCAGGGAAAACGCATTGAACGACGCTTAAAAACATTCGAAGTGTCCGAAAAGAACTCGGGGATAGAATGTTGATTTATCGATCGATACTCCAATCCCCATCCGCCTACTGCGGACTCGGTTTCCAATCGATTTAGATTCCGTAAATTATCCGCCTCGATTAGTGTGTTTCCATTTGGGAAGTGTAGCCATCAAATGGACGAGTGTGTATGGCGAATGCATCATGACTCAACCATGGAAGTCGGGTAAGTAGTCGCTTGAAGCGTTGAAAAGAACCGATTGGGCTCTAGATCTTCTTAGTGGACTTGGATGGTGTTCAAATTTGTCTAGCAATATCTGCTAGGGGCGCTTGCAAATTCAAGAGAACCAAGAGTCCACGAAATCAAACAAACACATTAAAGGAAAGACATCTTATCGAAGAAATCGTTAAGAGAGGAGATATAGATGTGGCAAAGATAGCGTCGAGGGACGACTAGCGAGATCCATTCACAAAGCGTCGCCTCAATACATTAGAGAGACATGTGAGTGGAATGGGTGTCAAGACCGGGTTGCCAATGCTTTGAGTATAAGTGGGAGAAATTATTAGGTTCGTGTAGGTGACATTAGATGTCACGGACTACTCGAGACATGTTGTAGTATACTTAAAAGCAGACTTCGAGTATAAGTGGGAGATTGTTGGGATTATACTGAAAAGTATGCTTTTTACTTTGTATAATCGAAAACCGAATTTTTAGGACTTATTTACTGAAATAAATTGTTTATCACTTGTTGCTTTAAATATGATTGAATGTTATATATATTTATTTGCATAAGCTGTTCAATAATTAAATGCGTGTTACATCAGTAGTTAATTTAGTGATACCGGATCATAGAAGATTAAATTAATAATCCCTTTGTAACTAAAAAAACGCCCATTCACGATCTAGATGGAAATGAACAACCATCGCGAAAGGTTGAGGTGTAAGGCTCAGATTGGTTTGTCTTGACCAAGAGATTACACTAGTGCATGACTGATGCGCTGAATTGGACCTACATGAGGATAAATTCTTCAAAACTGAACAAGAAAGAATTAGACCTCTGTGGTTCGTTGTTTCTTAATCTTCGTCCCTTAAATAGGATCACATGGGATTGGTAACTATTGCTTTGACTTATCACGGGTAGCGAATCAGAGAGATTCAATACTTTTTATCTTGGGCAATATTATTGGTCACATGTGATTGCTAAGATTTAGTACGAAGAATCGTGTGCAAGTCGCTTGCTTGATTTGCCCTCGGAGGTTCATAAGTTTTATCATACCAAATCTTGCAAGTGGAATTAGTTTCCTAGTATGGATAATAATGTTGAACCGCTCCTCGACCAGGGACGAAAAGATATTAATTAACGGAAAGCTATTTCAAAGGCTTGAATTAATTAATGGGCTAGATAATCTTAAACACGGAAAATAATGACCGGAGCCATATTGACCGTAATATGGGTTAAGATGGATAGTCTGATATTAATTATGTAGTGGGATTAATTAATATTTATGGGCTTGAATTATATTGTGGCTCAATATTAGATATTCAAGATCCATTAGAAGGTCCAATCTTAATTCTCCTAAAGGCCCCCGAGTAGCCCAACAAATAGTCCAATAACCTAAAAAATGTGATTAAAATAAAATAAATATTGTTGCTTAATTTTCCAACCAAAATTTCGAAATTTATAGATATGTTGGGAGAAAGATTTTCTTTGAATTTTGTTATGGAATGAAGATATGTATTCTTGGAATACAAGATTATCTCATTAAATTCAAGAAATCTCCCACTAGCTTATATATATAGTAATTTTCGAAAAATTAGAAAATATGATGAGCAAGAAAGATTTTCTTGATTTTCTTGAAAAGATATTATGGAAGATATGTATTTCTTAAAATACAAGAATATCTCATAAATTCAAGAAGATCCAAATCTTGGAATCTTGCACATATTATTTTCTTTAAAATCCATATTATAGAGGAGGTGGGATTTTTTGTGAATATTTTAATTATGGGAAAAAGAATATAGGAGATATATTCAAGATTTCTTGGTGACCAAGAAAAGTATTTTCCCACATTGTTTTTCTACAAGAAATTCGACCACTCCCTCTCCTATAAATTGGGGATGATTAGTTCATTCCCAAGTACAATTCCATGTGCTGAAAAAATTAGCAAATCCACGAAAGTGGTGCAACAAAGTTTATTTTTTCCTTTTGTTAATTGTTCATGAGTATCCTTCCACCGGATTGTCGAAGCAAGGGCTAAGGAATACTTGGGAAGTCCTTTTGGTTAGTCCGTCCAACCGAATTCACCGCCATCCCGGAGGAGATGCGTTCACGTAAACCCGTAGATTCCGTCGTGGGTTTTTACGTGGCTTTTTATATGCATGATATGTTGTTGCAATTATTATTTGAATTAATATATGATTAATTCATGCTAGTAATAATTAATGAATTAAATTTGTATTTAAATATTCACCCCGAATAGATCTCATGCAACTCATTCCCCAACAAAGATAAAAAACTCGTATTAGATAGATGCTCGATTCAAAGAATGATAGCCAATCGAATCAGTCTTTTCTTCGTCTGGAGGCATACTGAACCAACTTTCTTCCGATAACTGTAGTATTTTTTTTCTTTTTCATCTGTTTTTTCTCCACTTTCTTCAGCTATCAATATGCCTCTATTTATAATACTATCCCAGTCGTGTCTTTGGCATAGCTAGTTAGTCTTGACCCTCTTTGCTTTTACTCCTCTTTTTTGACATCCGCTCGAATTTTTGCGGCTCTCATTCAAGGATTGACACGTTCCTTTTTTGGTTGCCACCACTTCTCGACTTGTTTTGACACGTATCTTCTATCTTTAGTGTCTAGAAGATTTGTGTCGAACACAATGTGTTCTTCCTTCAGGATTGTCCTGCTCGTCTTAGCTGAATGGCTGATTATGTTCAGCCTTCTGTGTTCGTTTCAGCTATGTGACCGATTATGTTCGGCCAGTTGTGCTCGCTTCAGTTGTGTGGCTGATTTTGTTCGGCCAGTTATGCTCGTCATTACTGATAATATTTTTTCAAATTTGACGCATTCCACGAGTAGAACAATGGGACTCCATTCAGGTCTTCCAAATCATATGCCCCATTTAAAAGACGTTCTGTAACTCTGAATGGACCTTCCCATGTTCGGCCGAACACACCACTTGATACCCCCATTGCTCGTCTTAAAACCAGCTCGCCCACGTTGAACCTGCGTGTTCGGACTTTAGAGTTATAGAACTTTTCTGATCTCTTTTTGTACATGGTATTCTTGAAATCGACCTCCGTCTTCCTTCTTTTCTTCCTGTGTTCTGCGCTTTCGAGTATGGCGCTTGGTCATTGACGTGCTCTCCAAAGTCATTGTCCGATGACTCGAATTTTGATTTACGTGGGTATAACGACTTCGCACCAAATGCCGGAGCAAACGGGGTTTCGCGAGTTGATGTTACGAAAGTTGTTCGATAGGCCCATAAAATTTCGGGCAACTCTTGAAAATTCCCCCTTTGGAATTATCAAGTCCGCCATCGGGTATGCTTGATAATTTTATTAACGACTTCAACTTGTCCGTTTGATTTGGGGATATCTGGAGTTGAGTAATGCTTTTTTATTCCCCAGCGAGCACAATTTTGTCGGAATTCACTTCCATCAAACTGTTTGCCGTTATCCGTTACTAATGATTGGGGAAGCCCAAAACGACAAATGATATTTTTCCAAACAAAGTTCCACACTCTTTGTTCGGTGATTTTGACAATGGCTTCGGCTTCCGCCCATTTAGTATAGTAATCAACAGCAACCACAACATATTTTACTCCCGACGTTCCAGTAGGAAATGGGCCGATCAAATCGATCCCCCATTTAGCAAATGGCCATGGGCTATAAACTGACACTAATTCTTCAGGTGGGCTATGAATAAGTGGGGCATGTACTTGGCACTTGTGGCACGCGCGAGCATACTCGAGCAAATCTTTTTTGAGGGTTGGCCAATAATAACCTTGTCTGATAATTTTATGTGCCAAGACGAGCCCACCTGTATGGTTTCCGCATACTCCATCATGAATTTGCTCCAGAATCATATGACCCTTTTCAAGAGTAATACACTTCAATAATGGAAGTGAGAAACTTATTTTGTACAAATGCTCGTCTAAGATAGTATAACGAGCAGATTGTAATCTGAGGCGAGTAGCTTGTGCCTTATTCTCAGGGAGAATTCTATTTTGTAAGTAAATCAGGATTGGAGTCATCCAGGTTTCCTGTTCGCCTGTCACATGGGCGACCAAAATCTAGGAACTGATGGGGAACAAGTTGTGACGACCACAATGTCCATTGTGTTCGTCACTCCTTCTGCTGTTGCCAGGCATGCCAAAGCATCAGCGAACGAATTACCCAATCGTGGTAATTGTTCTATGAAAACTTGTTCGAATTGCTCGAGCAACTCCTTTGCTAGTTGCTGATATTGTGCCATCTGTTCACCTCGGACCTCATACTCGCCAGTTATTTGATAAACGATTATCTGAGAATCGTTGTAAATCATCAGCCTTTGAATTCCCATTGTCATAGCCATCTGTAGTCCAGCGATCAAAACTTCATACTCGGCTTCATTATTTGTGGCTGGGAAATCAAAATGGATGGCTGTCGTGAATGTTTGTCTAGTTGGGCTGATGAGAACTACTCCTGCTCCGGCTCTTGAACTCGTTGATGAGCCATCAACATACATATGCCATTGTTGGTCGATAGCTTTTTCGGGCATTTGTGGATATGTCAACTCGACCATAAAATTGGTCATAGCTTGGCCCTTCATTGCTGTTCGCGAGGCGAACGTAATGCCAAATTGTCCTAACTCCACCGCCCACTTGAGTAGTCTGCCTGCAGTGTCTGGTCGGTGGAGGACTTGTCGCAATGGGAATGTGGTCAGTACCTCGACTGAGTGATCGAAAAAGTATGGTCGCAATTTTCGAACACTCATTATGAGAGCATATGCAAGCTTTTCCAGTGGAGGGTACCGGAGCTCGGATTCTTTGAGCACTTGGCTTACATAGTAAATAGACAAGTGTGTTGTCCCTTCTGCTCGTACGAGCACAGCGCTAATTGCATGTTCGGATGCAGCAAGATACAGATAGAGTTGTTCGCCTGGGACAGGCTTCGACAGTGTCTGAGTATCTGCAAGGTACTTCTTCAATGATTCGAATGCATTCTGGCAATGCTCGGTCCACTGGAATTTCCCTTTCTTTAATGCATCAAAGAAAGGTTTGCATCTGTCCCCAGTTCGTGATATAAACAGGCTTACGGAAGATAAACGTCCGGTTAACTTTTGGACCTCTTTCACACTCCTGGGGGCCTGCATGTCGAGCATGGCTTGAATCTTTGATGGGTTCGCTTCAATCCCCCGGTGACTGACCATATGTCCGAGGAATTTTCCTGAGTGAACCCCAAAGCTGCATTTCTTCGGATTTAGCTTCATGTTGTACTCCCTGAGTATATCAAACGTTTGTGCGAGGTGGGTGATGTGGTCTTCCTTGTGTTCACTCTTTACCACAATATCATCAATATACACCTCAACTGTTCGGCCGATGTGTTCGTCGAACATTTTGTTCACCAAACGCTGATATGTTACTCCGGCATTCTTTAATCCGAATGACATGCGTTGCCAACATTACATATTCTTTTCACTGCAGAATGCCGTATTCTTTTGGTCGTTCGGATGCATGGGTATCTGGTGATAACCAGCAAAAGCATCCATGAAGGTCATGAGCTCATGGCCTGCTGTATTATCGACCAAATAGTCAATATGCGGCATCGGGAAATTATCTTTCGGGCGTGCCTTGTTTAAATCAGTGAAATCAATACATAGTCTTCAAGATCCATTAGACTTGCGGACGAGCACAGGGTTCGCAAGCCATCTTGGGCATTTTACTTCTCGAATAAGTTTATTGTCGAGCAACTTTTTGATTTCACTATTCATGGCCGCATATTTCTCTGGACTGAACTTTCTGCGCTTCTGGATAACTGGAGTCTGTGTTGGATCAAGGTTGAGGGAGTGACACGCATGTTTTGGATTAATGCCAACCATGTCTTCGTGCGACCAGGCTAACACATCTAAGTTTGCTTGAAGATAAGCAATCATTTCTGTTCGAATTGGTTCAGGTAATTCCGAACCAATGAACACTTCTAATTCAGGTCTGTTCGGGTCGATGTTGGTAGACTCCAGTTGTTCGACAGGTCTTGCTCGCTTTCTTTTGTTTCCACAGGTGATCTTGGATCGACCCCCGATGTTCGTCATCAACCTCCATAGGTTCAAAACCTACACGAGGTTCTAGGTCCGGTAGCTCGTTTGGCGGATCAATATTCATTAGATCTGGGAGATCTGGGACATGAGTCACCATTCCGGACTTTGTGTTCGCGGGTTCTGTGTTCGCACAAGGAGGTGTGCTCGTCAAACTTGTGCTCGTCAAAGGATATTTTGGCAGCGTATTTACCTGTTGGCTTGACTCACCGATCTCCCGTGTTTGCTCCATCATGTTAACGATATTTTGTTTTTCTGGTGCACATGATAGCAAACAATCTCGAGCTTTCTTCTGATCTCCTTTTACGCTACCCGTTCCATCTTGTGTTGGAAATTTAACACAGTAATAATAAGTAGAACAAGCCGCTTTAAATTCCTGAATAAACGGGCGACCTAGGAACCCGTTATAAGTAGATGGAGCATCGATGATTACAAAATCTAGCATTCTAGTCTGTCGGATCTCCGGATTTATAGTTGATTCTAACTTGACTCCTAACCTGATCATACCATAGGGTCGGCCATAGAGTCGGGTTACAGATTCCCCGAAACCCATAATGGTATGATCACATGGTTCAATATAGCTACTAAAGTCCCCAACTTGCTTTTCCATCTGGTGCAGAGTGTTGACAAACAAAATGTTCGCATATGCTCCGGTATCGACCAGGAGGAGGTGCACCTTCAACCCGAGGAGATGAACACTAATGGTTAAGGAGTCATTGTGAGGGGTGATTATACCGTCGAGATCGTCTTCTGAAAACATGATTTGGTGAGAGGGTGGCGTGCTTGCTGATGTGCTCGCCACCTTCACCCGATGGATGCTTTGCATGGCACGCATCTCCATCTTCTTACGTCTGTTCGATAATGTTGGTGCATGATAACATCCACCCACTGGACCATATTCAGAGCGTATCATGTGGATCTCTTGACTTTCTCGACCTCTACCCACAGTAGAAGGCCCTCTTTTGGGTAATTAAGACCTCTTACGTGATTCTTCGGGATCACTGTCAGATGTTTGTTCGGCTTTACGCTTACCCCTTCGATCTTCTGTTTTTTTCTGTTCGGGAGCCTCTGCTCGCCGACTTTTTAAGGAACTGGGTAAGACTATTTTCTTCGTATAGTTTCCAAAGTCGACGAAGTAAATCGCGATAATCTTCTGTATTGTGCCCGATGTACTCGTGATAATTACAATATTTGGAAGCATTAAGCCGATGCTTGTCCATTATGATTCTTCTCGACCTATCCAACATGTCCCGATCTTTGATCTGGTTAAAAATTGTTTCTGCTGAAACGCCCAGAAGACTTCGTAGGGCATTTGCTTCTGCTTTTTCTTCGAAAGGTTTGAAAGAGCTTGGGGGTTTGTACCCCCCTTCATTGATCACTTTCTTCCCAAAAATTTTTCTTAGTTGTTGTTTCCTAACCCAATCGTGACTGGGCGAGCAGATCTTGCATGGCTATGATCTTGGTTGCTCGCTCTCAGAATTTTGAATATGTGTTCGACCAGTCTTGGTGCATGACCTTCCACATGTCAGTATTTAGGGTCAGGCCCTCGACCACCGCGAGGATCTTGGCATCCTCTTCAACTGGGGCCCCATCATACAAACATTTATCAAATCTTTCGATGTATGCTCGGTCAGACTCACCTCTTAGTTGGGAAAAGTGCGCCAACCTTTGTTTTGGCGCTGGGCGAGCACACATGGATGAGAAATGGGACAGGAATTGTTGTCCCAATTGAGCGAAAGATAAGATGGACGCAGCGGGCAAAGTAGAGAACCATCTATGTGCCCGATCACCCAAAGTCATGGGGAATGATCGACACTGCGTCGCGTCAGTGGCTCCTATGGCAATCATAAAGTCTGAGTATTTGCTGAGATGGACATGCGGGTCTGACTCAGCATCGAACATGGGGATAGGTGGTCGGATCTTCGCCACTTTCTCTTGTATTTCGGCCGCCATGATCGCCGGTGATAGTGGCGAGCAAGGTATTGTGCTCGCCCGAGGGTGTCCTTTGGTCACGGCCAGGTCGGCTTGTAAACCCTCGATGGCTTTCTGCATTTCCGCAAAGTTTTAGGAACTGACAGACTTGGATCGGGGCTGTTTCCCATCATGAGGACCCAGTGGGTCATGCTCGTGATGGGGCAGTCCCCCTTTCCAAGTTTGTGCTTGACTACCCAATCGATGATGAATAGACAATTTTGTTCCAGCCGATTTTTGTTCGGCATGCGGATGATCATGAGGATCTGAATGAGCGGGCTTGTTTATCGGTTGTTCCTTCCCTGGATCCTGTCGCCTATTATTGCCGATTCGGTCTTTGGCGGAGAGCCTCAAACGTCCAAACGCTGATGGTCTGGACCCTTGAGGCTGTTCGTCATCAGACGTATCATCAGCTTTTTTGTTGGCCCGCTTCGCAGCTTTCTTTTTAACTTGCTCGCTATCAGGTGTGTGCGAGCGTTGATCTTCATCATCTTGAGTTTTTAACTTGGCCAACTCTTTTTCAGCCCTCTCTTTCTGTGCTCGTAGCAAGAAAGCGATGGCCTTTGTTGTGGCCGCGGGATCATTGGCAATATCCTCAAGATTGATGGTCTCTACTATCTGATCTTTATGAGGCTGGCGCTGAGCCTCTTTCAGGTCGTGAGGCCGACTTTGCCCCGACCTCTCTGTTTGTGTATTCCTAGATTGAGGCATTATATTTCTTTTTTCTGCCTCGGCTAACTACAGATTTGTGTATGGGTTGGTTTCTTGGTACCCTCCTTCTAGCGCCAATTGTCGCAAGTCATTTTATATGGAGAATATTATGTGGCTAATTTGGTAACAACTCACAAACAAAATATGCACGTGTAAAATATACTGTAAATAAGAAGAATTTGTTGACCCAGTTCGTCAAGAAATGACTACTCTGGGGGCGTTCCAAGCCAGGGATGTAGTATTGCGAGTTTTACACGTACAATATATGATACATCTCATGAAGATGAATCGCTATGGATGAAGATGATTTGGAGAGTTGGTATATGAGTGCTAGGGTTTTTGTGTGCATGGATGATCTCTTGAATTTTTTGTGAACCTTACACCTCTGGGAAATTTCTGAACCTCTATCTTGTTGTTTTTTCTTCTATTTATAGTACTTCGACAAGCACGAGCTGGTTTGGCAAGCATGAGCTGGAGACTTCGGGCTATGCAAGAATTCATGTAATGCTGCCGCCTTTCCAACTTCGTCTTCTAGATTGATCTTTGCTTTTGCTTGTCTTATATGACACTCTTTTGATAGTCCAAATCAATCTTTTGCTCGGTTGTTCACTTTGTTCGCCCCATTAAACCATATCAATTTTATGTCGGAATATCATCGAGCATACTGACCCTTCACGATGTCTGAGCATCGAGCATGTTCTGAGTTCTTCAGGTTGTCTGAGCTCTCAGGATACTGATCATCGAACATACTGACCCCTCAGGTCGTCTGAGCCTTCAGGATGTCTGAGCCCTCAGGATGTCTGAGCACCGAGCATACTGACCCTTCAGGATGTGTGAGTCTTCAGGATATTTGAGTGTCGAGCATACTGACCCCTCATGTTTGTCTGAGCATTCAGGTTGTCTGAGTCCTCAGACTTATCCGAGCCCTCAGGTTTATCTGAGTCCTCAGATCACTTGACTCAGCTTATTTGATTCCTTCTTTCCAGATCTGAGTGGCGAACATGCCTATTTGCTCGGTAGGCTGGTTGAGCAACTTTGGTTGGTAAATGGAAAACTGGCGAACAAAACTTACTTCATAAGCGAGTATGTTCGCTTGGTTGACAAGTGGCGAGCTGGTCGAACAAACTTGTTTGGTCGGCGAGCGGCTAGCACACTTGTCCATCGGGCAATATTTATTTTAATAAATATTACACGTGTCTCTCTTACATGTTCGATTAATGCTGAATAATTATATCGAACACAACAAGTTTTATTATAGGATTTTTAAAATATAAATTAATAATAAAAAAAAAGATATTGGACAGCGGTTAATAACCGCTGTCTATGTAACTTAATAAACGAAATTTTAAAAAAAATTAACTTAGGCAGCGGTTGATAACCGTTGTCCAAGGACAATCTTGCAAAGCGGTTAAAAACCGCTGTCCAAGTGCGATTTCTTGGACAACGGTTTTTTATCAGCTGTCCAAGCTTGGACAACTGTTACTTGGAGAGCAGTTATAACCGCTCTCCAAGGTCATTTTTCACAGCTGTCCAAGCCCAAATGTGTATTAGTGCAAGGTACTGAGTATTCTTCTGTTTAGTTTTTTAGGTGCAAGAATATTCCTTTATTCTCCATTTTTTTAGGTTATTGAGTTTTTTAAATATATAGTTTGATGATTAAGGCTTGTTTGAAACTTTGAATATGGGGCTGAATTCGATTACACAATATTCTGTTTAGTGGTTATTGGCTGCAAACAAAAAATCTCGATGAAGCTTTGACCGTGAAGTAAATAAATGGAGAAGGAAAGCGGCCAAATGTTTGCGACATAATTTGTTGACAAATTAATGATTTTGCCAAACAAAAACCAGAAGAAAATTTAATCGATACTTATAAAATTTAGTCGCACACCTAAAGCGATCGAATGACGTAATATATATTTGCTTCCTTCTTTCTCCATTTTTTTCTTCTATGTCGAACAGTGGCACAAACTAAAGCAAAGGAAGAAGTAAAAACTAGGAAGAGTATTGAAGAATTTTAAAATTTAGGGTTTTCTTGGCGTCTTTAAAGAAAGATAGAGGGTAAAAGAGTTCAAGGAATTTGGGGGTGGGTGTGAAAGACAGAGAATGTGTTTAAAATTTAGTATTTTTTTTTTTTTTTAATTATAAGGAATATATTAGTATTTTCAAATAAGGATATTTTTGTCAAAATTATTAAGTTGGTGTACTAAACAAATTAGTGGGGGTGGGTAGTCGCGCCCTATTATTCTTCATTTTAAAAAATTGCCATTTGACACGGGATATATATATTAACAAAATTCCTTGTATACATAGATTGATTGAAGGAAGTGGAGGAAAGTCTGTGATTTCATGTTTTGCCTTTATGAAATTACACGATGAATTGGTTTCTAACTTTCTAGGTAGTTTCCTTTAAATTACCTTTACTCATTTAAGTGCACGTGATCTCTATATATATCAATGATTCAATCAATTACAAATACTCACTTCGTCCTCATTGTATTTATCTCATTTTTTTTTATGGATCTTTCACTATATTTGTCTCAATACATAAAAGGAAAAAATAACACTCCACTAACTATTATTTTAATATTATTCTCATCTCAACTATCCCAAATACTTCCACTTTTCATCCATTAAATACTATAAAAACACACTATCTATTATTTTAATATTATTCCTTAAACAGTTCAACAAAAAGAAGTGGGACAAATATAATGAGACGGGGGGAAGTATGTGGTTATAAATGGATACATTGTCTTTCAATTATGAATTATACTGTTTCTCATGAATAATTCTAAAGATTTGTAAATGACAAATGAATTAATTGAGATAATTATGTACAGTATTGTTTAATAACTGAACAATGTTTTGATTGTTTGTCAACTGAATCAAGTTTGAACGAGTTTCAATTGAACAAAATATGATCTAAGGGCTTGAGCGGTATAATATCACAATCTTGTTTTTATATTTTTTAAAATGGTGAATTTTAATTTGTGCAGTACGAACCTCCGTTGCTTACTTAGTGTGGAAATGTATTAATGTGTTGTTATTGTTAGTGACGGATCCATAAATTGGTAATGGGGTGGACTATGAAATAAAAATGTTATGTCTATTTTTTTTTCTTCAATTTCTCATGCAGCTGCTTGTAATGGTGTAATCCTAAAAAATTAAACTCTGTACGATATTGTCCCTCATCTCTCAATAAATATTAGAAGGGAGGGTTTTAAATTTTTAGAATTAAAAAAAAAAGGTTAAAAATGGGGAGACTTTTTGTGTATGTGTGGGAGTGGTAGTGTGGTACGTGTAATATCCACGTTTTTAATACTATTATTTGACCAATATATTTCACGTATTGCGTGCATCTGATATTATTTACGTGTTAATATTATATATATGTTGGCGCATTCACATTATTTATCTTTATTAGGAATATTTGACCGTGTATATTTATAGCCTAGATTTATTCTTTTATTATTTGATTTGGTCAATATTGTTGTATATTGTAATCTCATATATATAGTGGAAATTCCCCTATCACCGGGTTATTGGTGATCATTCATTAATCTCACATGGTATCATTCACCGGGTTATCCATCATTCCTGTCTAACCCTAATTTTCGAATTTCTTCTTCTCCTTCGCTCACCGGCTTCTTCCCCCTGCTGCGGCGTGCTTGTCGGACTGGTCTCCTCCGGTGTATCATCTCTAATAACCGGACTCGTCTCCTTCGGTTGTGTTTCCGATCGCGTTCAATTTCTGGTACTCAAGCAGAAACCCTAATTCGCGATCGATCGTCTGGTTCTCTCGGTCAAGTCTCTCTGTTCGCTACACTCTGATATCTCTGGTTTTCTGATTATCTCGCTTCTTCAATGGTTGCCCCTGCATCTGACCCGCTTCCAGTGACCACAATGATAAACATGGTACCGATTAAACTTGAGCCGTTGACATATCTCATGTGGCATCGTCAAGTCATATACATGGCTGAGTGTTTTGACTTGATGGGATTCCTTGATGGGTCTGTTGTCGCACCGTCCCCGACTGTTGTCTCCGCTTCCGGTGAACAGGTTCCGAATTCGGAGTATGCAACTTGGCGCATGAAAGACAAAAAACTCCTGAGTGTGGTATTCACGCCCTCTCTCCGGATGCTGCTTCCGAAGTCCTCGAGTGTTCCACGTCTCACTCTGCCTGGTCGACCCTTCAGGCCGTTTTCTCGGACACCTCGGCATCTCACACGCACCAGTTACGTGAGGAACTGTTATCACTTCGGAAGGGAGAGCTTAATGTTGATGAGTATGGTCATAAGTTTAAGTCGTTATGTGATCAACTTTCAGCAATTGGCCGGCCCATTGATGATGCCGATAAAAGCCATTGGTTTTTAAGGGGTCTTGGTATTCGGTTTGCAAGTTTTGCTGATACAAGGATGGCGTTGGACAAACTTCCCGTGTTTAGAGATTTGCTTCATCAAGCTCGTCAGTTTGAGTCTATGATGAGAGCCATGGAGGGTAGCTCTCAATCGCCCGCTGCATTCACAGCTTCGAACTCAGGTGGTGGTCGAGGCTGTGGGGGTCGAAACTCGGGTGGTCAGGGTTCGAATAGGGGCAACTTCAGCGGTCCATGCAATAATGGTGGAGGTCAGGGCAATAATGGTGGAGGTCGTAATTTTCAGCAGCAGGGTTACCGTCAACAATCTGGTTTCCGTGGGAATTCGAGCAACAATCAGGGTGCTCAGGGTGGAAATGGAGGTCGTCGTACATATACTCATTGTTGTCAGATATGTCATGGGGAGCACTATGCTGACAAATGCCCACAATTCATTGTTGTTGTACTGCTGTCTCTTCTGCAAATTTGGCTCAGGCTTTCACTTCTGCTTGTAATGTGTCGGATCCGGTTCCTGATTGGTATTTAGATTTTGGTGCATCTGCTCACATGACCAATCAGCCTTCTACTCTTGACTCTTATGAGCCCTATACTGGTAATGGTTCTGTTATTGTTGGAAATGGGAATGTTCTTAATATTTCGCATATTGGTACTTCTAAATTATCTCCAGGTGTTGATTTGTTGGATGTCTTAGTTGTGCCACACATCACTAAAAATTTACTATCCATTAGTAAATTAACTGCAGATTATCCTGTTGATGTTGTTTTCTCTGATAAATTCTTTGCGATTCAGAATCGAGTCGCAAAGAAAATTCTGGCTCAGGGAAGATGTGATAAAGGGCTTTATGTGCTTGATCGGGGTGTTCCAGCTTTAGTTGCTGCTATTCGGAATAAAGCTTTGAAGGCCAGTTTTGATTTGTGGCATTTACGCCTGGGGCATGTCCCATTTTCCGTTATTTCTCTGTTGAATAAATTAGGACATCTTACTGTTTCCTCTTTATTGCCGAATCCTACTGTGTGTTCCTCTTGCCAATTGGCCAAGAGTAAATGTTTGTCTTTTGATTTGAATGAAAAACGTGTTACTGCTGTTCTTGATTTGATTCATTGTGATTTGTGGGGTCCAACTCCTATTACTATTGCTGACGGTTTTAAATATTATGTTGCATTTGTTGATGACTTCTCTCATTTCTCATGGATTTATCCGATGCGTGCAAAATCTGAGTTTTATGATATATTGGTACGATTTCATGCATTTGTCTGTAATCAGTTCTCTCGTTCTATTAAAGTCTTTCAAAGTGATGGTGGTACGGAGTTTGTTAATTCCCGTGTTCGTCAGTTTATGTCTTTGCATGGAATTTTTCATCGCTTATCTTATCCGTACACTCCCCAGCAGAATGGTCGTGCAGAACGTAAGCATCGTCATATCTCTGAGACAAGTCTTTCTATGATGTTTCATGCACATGCTCCGACCTTACTTTGGTTCGATGCTTTTTCCACAACAGTCTATGTTATCAATCGCCCGCCATCCCCAGTTTTGCATGATAAGTCCCCGTTTGAGCTTCTGTTTGGATCTGCTCCAAACTATTCGAATTTCAAGCCGTTTGGATGTCGGGTTTACCCATATTTACGTGATTATGCTGATCACAAGCTTGCACCTCGAAGTCATCCGTGTATTTTTATTGGGTACAACAGTATGCATAAGGGATTCCGTTGTCTTGATCCAGATTCTTCTCGGGTATTCACGACTCGTCATGCTCAGTTTGATGAGCATTGTTTCCCTTTCTCTAGAGCTCCGTCCCAGTCATCCATTTCTGATCTGGACGTCTCTAGTTTTCTAGATGGAGTGGCCGTGCCTCCTACAGCCCTTGCCGGGCGGCCCCTACCGCCCACTCCAGCCCTCATGCCGACGCCTGGGCGGCCTGTCCTGGATGATGCCGAGTCCCAGCCCGCGCCAGCTCCCATGCACGATCCCGTGCCACCACCCATGCACGATCTCGAGCCAACAGTGGTACAGCCCCCGACTCCAGCGCCCCTTGCCGTCGTGCCTGCTCCACCCGAGCAACTGCCACCACCTCTGCATCCCATGGTTACACGAGCACGGGCTGGAGTCTTCAAGCCGCGTTATCCATTGGATCTTACCACTTCTGCCCTTCTTTCGGCTTTGGTGGCTTCTTCCGAGCCTCGAGGGTTCAAATCAGCAGTGAAGTCCCCTCAGTGGTTAGCTGCTATGCAAGAAGAGATTGATGCTTTACGAGATAATCATACTTGGGATTTAGTGCCTCGACCTCCGGGCACCAATATTGTTGGTTCGAAATGGGTTTTTCGCACCAAGTATCACTCTGATGGTTCTATTGAGCGTCACAAGGCTCGTCTTGTTGCTCAGGGATTCACTCAGATTCCCGGAACAGATTTTCATCACACTTTCAACCCTGTTGTTAAGGCTGCCACTGTCCGAGTAGTTTTGGCTCTTGCTGTTCAGCATCAGTGGTTCTTACACCAACTCGATGTCAAGAATGCTTTTCTTAATGGGATTCTTGACAAACCTGTTTTTATGTCTCAGCCTCCAGGATTCATTGACCCTCGTTACCCCAATCATGTGTGTCGCCTCAAGAAAGCACTTTATGGCCTCAAGCAAGCTCCTTTAGCCTGGTTTCAGTGCTTCAACACCTTTCTTTTGAGTTTGGGCTTCTGCCAGAGCCGTTCGGACTCTTTGCTGTTTTACTTACTACGAGGTACTTCAGTCATTTATCTCTTGCTTTATGTGGATGATATTATTTTCACAGGTAACTCCGAGCCTCTGTTAAAGGAATTCATTGCTCACACACACAAGGAATTTAAAATTAAGGATTTGGGTCGTCTTAATTATTTCCTTGGTCTTGAGGTCTCTTATACGACTGATGGTTTATTTGTTGGGCAAGCTAAGTATGCTCACGATATTCTGGATTGGGCTAATTTGGTGGACTCCAAACCTATTGCTACTCCTTTGGCAGCTGGGGAAATACTGGTTAGTGAAGGTTCTCCATTTCGTGACCCTACACTATATTGTTCGTTGGTGGGACCTCTCCAATATTTGACTATCACTCGACCGGACCTCTCTTATGTCGTCAATGTTGTCAGTCAGTTTCTTCACTCTCCAACGGATGACCACTTTAATGCAGTAAAGCGGATTTTGCGTTATGTAAAAGGTACTATCCACTTCGGTTTATCTTTTACTAAGCATCCTGAGTCTTCGGTGGTTGGCTACTCTGATGCTGATTGGGCTCGTTGCATAGAGACCCGTCGCTCCACGTATGGCTATTCTATTTTTCTTGGGGGAAATGTTGTTTCTTGGAGTGCAAAGAAACAACCTACGGTAGCTCGTTCTAGTTGTGAGTCTGAATACCGAGCTATGACAAATGCGGCAGCTGAACTTGTATGGCTCACAATCCTGTTGCTCACAAACGGGCTAAGCACATTGATTTGGACTACCACTTTGTTCAGGAACTGGTTTCTACAGGGAAGATTTCCACTAGCTTAGTTCCGTCTCACCTGTAGCTGGCGGATATATTTACAAAGAGCCTCCCTCGTCCTGCTTTCGAGTTTCTACGGTCCAAGCTTTGCGTTTGCCTTCATCCCACGCAACGCTTGCGGGGGGGTATTAGGAATATTTGACCTTGTATATTTATAGCCTAGATTTATTCTTTTATTATTTGATTTGGTCAATATTGTTGTATATTGTAATCTCATATATATAGTGGAAATTCCCCTATCACCGGGTCATTGGTGATCATTCATTAATCTCACAATCTTGCATTTAAATTGCTTTAAAGATCGAATTATTTATTATACTCATACGCGATTAGTGGTGAGAAAATTGTAGTGTAATATTGATCGGGGGTTTAGAGATGGTTGAGTGCTCAATGCAAATTATTTGATAGTTGGTTGTATAATTAAATGTAAATAGTGAAAATAAAATAAGTATATAAAATAATTAATTAAATATATATAAGAGTATGTGCGTATAACTGTATATGTGTGTGTGATTTTATACAAATATGTTCCCTATAGCAACTCTTAGTAGGAGAATATTATAATAATATTAATAATAGTGAGTATATCATAAATATATAATAGCACCTATTTTACCACTCTTGGTTTTGACTCCAAACTACCTTAACCGTTGATAGTTTTTTCTAAATTGATCTTGATCGTCCAATCCCTTGCACCAATCACTCCTTCTTCTTTTTACTTTTTTTTTACTTTTTACCCTTTTTATAATTATAATTAATTCACACCATAATTATTGCTCATTACCTTCACATTCTAACTCTATAAATAATCATATAATTCTCATCTACCATTAATCGAATCATGGTGGAATTCATAGTTATACCACTTCGCGATTTGGATAGTCCTCATGTTGAGCATTTGGATCGGAGATGTTTAAGTGAGCGATCTTGTGGTTCTTCTACTGAGTTGTGTAAGGTTTTAAGTTTCCTGTCAATTGAATAAAAAAAAAATATATATTATAGTTTTTTATGTGAATTCACTATGTCAATCCAAAAGCTCGAATCGTCCTCATGTTGAGCTTTTGGATTGGAGATGTTTAAGCTAGCGATCTTGTGGTTCTTCTACTAATTTGTGTAATAGAATATGTTTTAAATTTCCTGCCAATTATATAAAAAAAAGAAATATTAGTGTTTTTTTATGGAATTCAGTATGTCAATCCAAAAACAAAAAAATATAAATCTTTCACCACATCCAGCATCATATCATCATACACATCCTTCAACAAAAAAAGCCCTAAATATTTTCCAAAATCATATGCAGTATTATTATGTTACTAAAAAATTAACTGAAAACAAATTTTTTTTGCAGATCATATTGATGGGTACATTTTTTTTCTTGATTCTACAATATACTCGTATACAGATCCTATTGATCTTTTTTTGATGATTTTTTTTCGTGTAGTGATACTCTTACAACTTTGTGGTTTTGATCAAGATTACATTTGTAGTTTATATAATTAAACTTCTTAGTTGTCCAAAATATTCAATAAAATTAATTATTTTCTTCAAATAAAATGTATTGAAAATCCAGCTACTAAATAACTCTGAATTTAACACGCTAATTTGGATCCAAATACAAAAGTAAATACAAAAACCTTCGTTGAACAACTTGAGACTCCGTAAATTACCATTAAGAAAACATTCTCACATTCGGGTTTTTTGGTAGCCAAGTTCTCATCATGAACTATGTCATTGGCCTTCACTCTACCACCATAACTGCTTAACAAAACCATTGTAGCATCACATGAATAATTGATTTCATGATGACATAAACAATATAATCAGATAGCAATAGTTGAAAGGGATTTCAAAAGCTGATTTGTACAGAGTTGAGAACTATTTTACCGTCCATGTCATTTGGGATTTCCGGCCCGGCCCATCCGGCCCTACCCATTTTGTTAATGGTTGACCGAGTTGAGAATGAGGGGATTCGAATGAACTCTGTAACGAATGTGTATTGATTAATCCATAATCATGACTTTCCCATGAAAATCCCACTGAAAGTGCTGCTGAAATATTCCTTAAGGATGAATTATGTCAAGATCAATTTATGACTAATATTCCTTAAGTCGCATGAAATTTATGTTGTTTGGCTAAAATTATCATATACACTTGCGCCTGAAATTACATCATAAAATTTGTCTTATTAAATTCAAGATCAAGTAGCCATTGAAATTGAATTTAGTAATTGAAACGTACCAATTGAAATCAATTACATCGGTTAAATTTTAGTACATGAAATTTACCAATTGAAATCAATTACATCGGCTGAATTACATCTAAAATCTAGAATGTGCCCAATAATAAGGTATTGCCTTCTTATGGTTACTATGTGCCAATTGAATACCAATTTTTTACTATGTTTTAATTATGGCAGTTCCATTTGATATGTTATCATATTTGTTATGTTACTTGATTCTATACTTATATAGATAGATTCTTTTGTAAATTGATTAAGAAGAAGAAAAAAACGGTATTTTAAATAATTTTTATATTAACATTATAAGTTTATTTAGTTAATTATTATTTTTATTTTGCACACATTATTCACTTTCTAAATGTGGAGTACATGCCATCTACCTATAAATATATGGATTTCACATTTTTATTTCACATAACTCTCCATTATACTGATGATGATCAATCTCTTTTACTATTTATTTGCAAATCATTTTATTTCTTTAGAATCTAATAGTTCAAGTTGTTTTTAATTTCAGTTTGTTGAACTTCCCTCAACATGGCGTCCGTATTATCGTTGATTAAACATGTTAATGCTTCCAAAACGACATGGTTGCTAAAATTACGTTGTGTTCGTGTGTATGAATCTCCTGCTTATGGACCCAATAATCCTTTAAGAAATCTGGAATGTGTATTCCATGATTCAAAGGTTTTTCGTATAATCAATCTTTACATGTTTTAATATATATATATATATATATATATATATATATATATATATATATCATAGGAAAATTATATATAATTAAAGGATTATAAGAATATTTGATTTTTTGTATAAAATATGGTTGAAATAAAAGTTCTACTAATGCATAATAGTGATCGAAAGATACCAATTGCTATATTTTTTGCTATAGTGTCTCCAAACATTTTTTTTTGTGCCACGTGAATATAATCATGTTCGTGTGTCATTTTCTTCAAGAGAGAATGTTGGGTTTATGAATTCGAAAATGGTTTTCCTTCTTATTTTTCAAGTATATGAAGAAAAATATATCTATAAATCTATTTTGTAATAAAAGCTCTGATTGGTTTTTCATATAATCTATCTTTACATATTTTAATTTATGTATTCACTTTTTATTTTTTTTCATTTAATATATTAATTTTTTTTCATGTATAGGGTGATAGGATTCATGCTACCATCAAGCCATATCATTTTGATATATTCAAGGATAATATTGTGGAAGACAGATTGTACACTCTTTGAAATTTCATTGTCACTCCTTACAAATCTTTGTTTAAGATGACAATTAACAAATTTAAGATCCAGTTCATATCTAATACTCGATTGATTCAAGCAGCTGATGTAAATTTTCCTTTCAACATGTTTCTCTTTAGGGACTTTTCACATTTAACAATTGATAATGATATCAATGAGAATCTTCTTATTGGTAACTAGATATACCATGAATATTTTTATATATTTTTATGTATGAATATTCTTTTTAAAATATATAATTAGTTCATTTATTTTTTAACATTTAATTTGATACTTTCATTATGTAGAGATAATAGGCCGGGTCTATTATATTGGTGATATTGTTGATAGACAAATTGGGTCAAGAGCTACAAAATTGTTGGATTTGACCATAGAGGACAATGTGTAAGTATTTTTTTTTATATGTATATTAAATTTTTAATTCTTTTTGTTATTTACGTTTAATTTTTTATATATATTTAATACAAGGGGTTCGCGGTTGAAAGTTTCCCTTTGGGGTGATTTCATTGATGAATTGAAAAAAGTGCACACATCTGGATATGAAACTCCACCTGTACTTATTTTCAAAATGTTTCTACCAAAAGTTTTTAACGGTATGTTTACTGACAAATGTCTAAGTTGTTAAAAAAAAGTTTATATTAAAAATTGTACCTTAATTTTCAGGTGAAGTATCAATGTCAAATTCCTTCAATACCTCCCAAATTATTTTTGGTAATGACATTAAGGAAATTTCTGATCTGAAAAAGAGGTAAAATTATGTATTTTCAAAAAAAATTGAAGAGGTTTTTATATGAAATGCACGTTAGTAATTCTTTTCTATTTTTTATAGTTTTGCTATTAAATCGAAAGATAAAGAAATATGTGGGTCATTTTCGTGGTCTTCTCTCAGATAAAACCCATGAAAGCGCAAATGTTTCTAACTTTGATGTGAAGTCAATTGATTGGATTCTTCGAAATAGTGTGGTTAGTGTTTATATAAAATATTATTATTATTATTATTATTATTTTTTAATAATATTAATTTTTATATTGCATTTTATAATTTTTAGTATGTTTAATTTTCAGGTTGGTATGTATTGGATATGTGCTACAATAATTGAATTGGAGTTATATGATAACTGGTGGTTTTATTCCCGTAAGAAATGTTTTCGAAAAGTATTTAAGAATAGTGAAAAATTTTCTTGCTCTAAATGTGGAAAGGATGATGTTTCCATTGTTATAAGGTATATATGTTACCAATTTTTTTTTTGTATACACACATTTTTTTTACAATTTTTTATTTATTTTAGTTAATTTTTTTTTTTTAGAAAATGAAGTCGTTGTTAATATGATTTTTATAATTAATAATGTTTCTAGATATGGGATAAGGGTTATTGTTGAGGATGGTACGAGCAATTTTATGCTCAATCTATGGGACAATATTTGTTGTGAGTTGCTTCACAAAAGAGCTTATGAATTGTTGGAGAATTGTAAAGATGTAAGTTTTAATAATCAATTTTGTTATATATGTTCAATTGGTATATATATATATATATATTTTTAAATATCATTATTAATAATGTAAAATATTTCTTATTCTATATTTATTTTTATCGTCATTATATTTCAGAAGGATGGATATAATATCCCGCTTGAGATCCAGGATCTTCTCAATTGCACACTTCTGTTTAGAATTCAAGTTAAACCTGAAGAAATTGCCCAACAGAGCAGAGCTTTTAGTGTTGTCAAGGTGAATACAGATTCATCAATGATAAACAAATATTCAACTCTTCCTGAATCTAATGAGGTGTGAATATTTATCTTATTTCCATTGTGTTAATTTTTTAGATAATTTATACAACTGTAAATAAGTTTTATATTACATTGTTATAATATAAAAAAAATAAAAAATTGTTCAACACCATTTGTTTTACAGCATGGCAATAAGTTTTATATTACATTGGTAGCATCGCCCAGTGTGATGAGGACCTCACTTTCACTAAGTTGTCGGGTCAGTTTGAACCCCTGTAATGTGAAACAAACATGATAAGTGGATCTCGTATAAATTACCCACATGCCGCTAAACAAGTTTCAACAACTAGTGCGTGAGAATTACCTTTCTTTCATTTCCTTTTAGGATTGGAACAGACTGACCTCCAATGTCCCATATCACCGCACTCCAAATATTTCCTCTTGCTTGAATTTTCACTCTTGAAGGACGTTGAGCCCACTTGGTTTAGCCTCTTTTTCTCATCATTCTTACTACCAATTGGCCTAGAAAGAAAATACGACTCTTTTGTGACCAAATACTCTTTCTTGCGCTCCGTATCCTCTTCGACCAATGTAAGAGCTTTTACTAGATCATCCACAGTGTAATCCAGATCTTCCATCAGGTACTCTAGATAGGGATGATCATAGCTCTTTGGCAGAGTATGAAGAATGAAATCAACTTTGGTTTTGAAATCACATTTTTCACCAAGAATCTCAAGTTCCTAAAAAAGAACCATAACCCTAAGAACGTGCTCCCTTGCGGTCGTTCCTTCTTCAATCTTTAGCTCGGCCATTTCATGTCTTATGCTTTGGATTGACATATGGGCCGGATATGCAAACATCGCTTTGAGATTTCGCATAATGTCTGCAACTGATTCAAATCCTTGATGAAGACATTTTAACAAATCTGACATATGTGCCAAGATTGTGTCCTTTACCAATTCATTGGCCAACTCCCATTCACTATACTCCATCTCGTCCCATATTCTAGCATCCTCAGCTGGTTTTTCGGGCTTTGGTGTGTCAAGCACCCATTTGGATCCTTGTGCAGTTAGGACAATCATAATTTTTCATTTTCAACCAACATAGTTTTCACCAGTTAATTGATGGTCTTTAAGTATAGTATACAGTGGATTAAAAGGTTGTGACATGCTGTACTGAAATAAATAACAATTTGTATGAGCACAAAATTATCACTTAATTCGATCACATTGTTCATATCAAAATCTCAAAACAATATGAACATGCATCAGCCGACATCTCAAAACAGTTTAAATAGGTCACGTGGGGTGAACTGTCTATTTAAACACATTCAAGCAGGTTACAAACAAGAACAATTGCAAACCTTTAATTCAAAATTAATAGTCGGCTCCCACTTGACCAATATAAAATTGACAGGGACTTTGGAGAAGTATATGCATATCAATTTTATACCTAAGTAATAACCATGATTAAGTACATAATTATTATTTCGCTTTGTACGAGCCTCGTGGGGAGGGTCATCGTCGCCACTAATAATAATTCACAATCATCCTTTTGGAAATTTATTCATGTGAAAACCATCTTTTGGCCGTTCCGTGGGGGAAATTTCTCCAAAAGAATTCACAAATAAATAAATCATGGAGGTCAAATTTGACGTAATTTTATTATCCGGAATAAAATTTGTCAATAAAACATACTTAGTAATTTTCGAAAGTGAGATTTTCTTTAGACAATTCTAAATCATGCAAACACATTTAACAAATAAAATTGCACGAATTTAAAAACAAGCATCAAGACAAAATAAATCAAGTTGGACACATATATCCAACTGTCATGGTTTAAATTCCAAATCTTGATCTTGAGAAATCGTCTCTTCTTTTGCCTTCATCATTCGTCTTGAAAGGCTCCCACTGAATCCCCAACAATTCTTCAAAGAATGTCCTCCGTTTCGGGTTAGGGCGACGTCCAAAAAACGAGTAGCTCACGACCCAAAACGCGAGTCGCGTGTGCCTAGGCGCAACCCCCAGTCCGGATCAGCCATCTCGCCCACGGTACATGCGCGCGGAGCATCGCCCGGATGCATCTGCGTCCGAGGTCCTTCGCCCTGCGTCCAAAATAGCCAGCCCGCACGCGCGTCTTCCGCGCGTCCATGCACGCTGTCGCGTGCGGCACCACCCCGACCTCCAAGCTTCGCCCATGCGCGCTTGCACGCACAACCGGCTTGCCCCGTGCGCGTCCGCCCAGTGGTGCACGCGGTCGCCAAGCCTTCGGCCTAGCCCGCGTGCTCCGCCTTGGCATGCGTACGTTCGGGCACTTTGATGTCCGTCTTTTAATCTCCGTCTTCATTCCCGATCCAGTTATAATTTATTTATGAAAAATAAATAAACCTAGATCTAGACTAGTCTATTACATTGAACAAATCAAATAAATTCTAATATACTCGTGGATTTTCTCACGAGGCAAAACGAATTCGAACGAATCGAATTAAAACACAATAATTTATTTGCATGTAAATAAGCACATTAAAATACCATGACAATTGGATACCTGCAAAACAGATCTAACAGTTGTACTGTCCAATTTCAATTTTAATGAACAACAGTTTAAATTACAGTTTATAAGATCAGAGCCCGAACCCGGGCTCTGATACCAATTGTTGGGATAACATATGCCAGGATCTATCGGGATGACCTCATAAACACAAATTTAAATTAGCAATTATTACTAGCATGAATTAACCTAAGTGAATTCAAATAATAATTAATCCAACAACCGACATGCAAATAATATTTCACGTAAAAGATCCTAGCATGCGGAATTTCTAGGAGTTTACGTAAACGTACCCGTTGGAGAGACGGTCTGAGACAGACAGGATCAAGTATCTGGATATAGGGGTGGCAAATCGTGTAATCGGATAGGTTATTGTGTCAACACGATATCGACATGACACGATAAGCTAAAATCCGAACACGACATGATAAGCAAACATCTCGACACGACACAAACACAAAAAATTTCGTGTCAACACGACACGACACGATAAGGACACAATAATTATAGTTTTTTTTGGATAATATTAAAATTTAAATTACACTATTCAACACAATTGAATAGGATAAGCAAAATACAAACCACTAATAAGTCAACAAATTGAAATACTAAGTCAACAAGTCTTAAGAGTTTGAGTCTCTTTCCAATTCTAAACAAAGTTTGCAGAACATAATATACAAAAATTAAATATCATTCTGCAAAGTGCAAACTGCATTTTCAAAACACAATCCAATTTCAAACTTCCAACTTCTCAAGCAATCACCACTCCATTAACCTGTATAAATAATTATAAAAATAACAAACATTTAGTATATTATTAAAAAAAAACTGAAAGTAAAGAAATTATAAGCTCATTAGCTCATACCTTTCATGCAACGGTAGAACCTTCTGTTATAACATCAGAATTTGTGTCCAATAAGTCTTCCGCCAACTCATCAATTGGTAGGTTCTTGTCAAAAACTAGAAGAAACAAAATAAATTGGAAATAAAAAGAACAAATCATGAGATTTAAATCATTACAGTATGTCAATAATTATTCACATATATAATAAATTACTAAATGTCATACCTTTTTCTCCAAACAACCAATCTCTAGTACAAATAATTACTTCAACAGTGTTTGGCTTAAGGGCACTTCGATATTGATCTAAGACCCTTCCACCAACACTAAAAGTTTATTCTGAAGCTACTGTGGTTATAGGAATACTAAGAATATCGCGAGCCATACAAGCAACACGAGGATATCTAAATTGATTCCCTTTCCAATACTCAAGAATTTCAAGATTAGCCTTCACATCCATTCGTGGTTCTTCCAAATAAAGTTCCAACTGAGATTTTTGCTGGCTCATTCCAAACTCAGTATCAAATGCATTAAATTCCTACAAATGAGTCAAAAATCAGAATAAATAACAATAGATAAATAAAGCTTACTGATTAGATGTTACCTCAACCATGGCTACTGACATTTCACTTTCAAAATCAGCACTTGAACCACCCATTGAATTAATCATGTCACTCCCAACTTGATCTACAGATATCTTACAATAATAATCAAAGAGAGCAAACAATTTCTCTTTAACTTGCAAAAATTGGCAAGAATCAGCCCCATACAACTTTTTATAAGAAAATTCCACGAATTGAAGTTTGTAACGTGGATCAAAGACAACAGCTATAATCAATATCAAACTGAAGTTCAGCCAATACTTCTCAAACTTTTCCGACATTTTTGTTGCCATATTCTTTATATACTCATCTCCACTATTTTTACTTTGTCTCAAAGAAGCATAACATGTCATAATGGGACGAAAGTAGAGATTGGAAGTTGGGTACTTACTCCCACAAAACATTTTGGAAACCTCATAAAACAAACCTAAGAAACCACGTATTTTTTCAACCTTTTGTCATTCAATCAAACTAGGGCAATTCACATAGTTGGAGTCCCTCAATTGTAGATGCATAAAAGCCTTTTGATAATACAAAGCACTATCAAGCATAAAAATGTCGAGTTCCACCTCGTAGGCACATCTTGCCTCAACCCTTTCTTGCTACTTAAGGATACCATGCTCACACATTCTAAAAACATTTGCTTTCTCATTTGTGATCCCCTAACATATTTGATGCTTTCACGAATTTTAGTAACAACCTTATCAATATCTTTCATTCCATCTTGCACCACCAAATTTATTATGTGAGCACAACAACGAATATGGAAAAACTCACCATTACAAATGAGTGAATCATTTAATTTCAGTTGTGTAACTAACGTATCAACTGCCACATCATTTGCAGAAGCATTATCCAAAGTCAAAGAAAACAACTTGTTTTTAATCCCCCAATCAGAAAGCATGGACAACAATTTATTAGATAATGCAACACCAGTATGTGGAGATGACATGAGAGAAAAGTTCAACACTCTTTTTTGTAGCACCCAATCTTTATCAATAAAATGAGACGTTAAGGAAATATAACCATCCGTTGTAATAGAGCTCCAACAATCTGAGGTTAAGCATATTCTACCAGGCGTCATCTCCAACATATATTTAATCCTTATTTTCTCTCTTGCATACATTTTCAAGACATCTGCTTTAAGTGTGTTTCTAGAAACCAACTTAAGTTCAGGACGAAGGTATTCAAAAGCAACCTTAATGCACTCATATTCAACAAACCGAAAAGGCAACTCATGAACAATCACAGCAGGACATAATAACTCTCGAAAGTGTTCAGCATCAAACTTAGGACCACTTTTAGAAACCAAAATTTGTCCAACATCACGAGTATCTCTTCTTGGACAAATTTTTAGATGACGGTTCAAATTACCAGTTCCAGTTTTACTAGTTATTTTGTTATACACATGCTCACAGTGCTTGCACTTGCAAATTTTAGAACCATCAGGACGAACCTCTATAACCGAAAAATGTTTCCAAACTTCTGACCTTAGTTTTCTCCTTTTCTTTTGTGCTAACACTTTATCTGAAGAAGAATAACTTGATTGAGTTGCTTCTGCTTCCATTTCAACATTAGGGGGGATCTATTTTCTATTCACCGAGAATGCTGGCACTCCCAATTCCAGTAACATTTGACATGACCACCTAGTTCACAAAATAAATATATAATACATTAGACAATCAGGGATACATTGAGTATATAAATTCATCCCAAAAAATGGCAACACTCAATTTATAACTGAGAAAACAGAACAAATAAAAAGACACTAATTTCAATTTTGAAAACATATATTTTCTACAACTACAATAACAAAAAATTCCTAGTGCCCCAACAGGAAAACCACTAAAAACGTGATGGTGAAGAGGCCCACATCTCTCTACATCAACCCACAACCCAAAACCCTTCATCAAGAAACCCAAATATAGAAACCAAAACAGAGAGAAAAACCAAGAACAAAATTCCTCCATAAATTAGCACACCCCCAACACACAAACCCCAAAATCTGATTCACCGAAAATGTCGAACAAAGAGATGCAAGTAGTGAGTAATTTGGATACAGAGAGGTATGGGCAGATGGTATGAAATTGCTTCATTCCCATCGAGATTTTCAGCCTAAAAACGTGATGGTGAGGAGGAAAGACTAACCTTTGGGCTTTGAGATTGAGAAGCGTGGATGAAGATTCGAGACAAGGAGTCGAAGATGGAGACTGAAAACCCTAATTTTTCTCTCTACACTCTCATTGAAATTTGATAAGAATTAAGAACATTTAATAAATGAGTAAAATAGTAAATGTGTGTTGTGAGTCGTGCGTGAATTTGTGTAATGTAGATGACTAGATTTAGATTGTAGAAGTCACTAGAAGTTGAAACAATTAAATCTGGGATTTAAAAAAATATATTTAAAAAAAATATTTAATTTAAAACTTGAAATTTTATTGTGTCATTATCGTGTACTTGTTATTTTCGTGTCATTATCAGATACATGTTATCGGATCCCTAACAGGTTAACAGGTTGTTAACGGGTTATTGTGTCATCTGTTAATTTTATCGTGTTTAACGGGTTTATACGACACGAACACGATACTGAATTTTCGTGTCCTTATCAGGTCGACACAATTAGGACACGAACACGATAAGCCCAAACACTAACCCGCAATTTTCATGTGGTTTTCATATCGTGTTATCGTGTCGTGTCCGAAATTGCCACCCCTATCTGGATACCCACCAAAAGTCCTTCTCAAGTATTCCCAAGTCCTCGTTCAATAACCCCGGTGGAAGGTCCTCCAATGAACAATTTATAAACAAAGGAAAAATAAATAATTGTTGCACCACCTTTGTGGATTTCTAATATTTCCAACACATAGAACTGTAGGGGATGGAAAAATTCATCCCCTTATTTATATAGGGGGGTGGACGAAAAATAGAGGCAAAATAGGGTTAGGAAAGATCTTTTCTTGATCTCCAAGAAATCTTGAACATATCCCATATATTCTTCTTTCCATGTGTATTTTTCCACAAAAATCTCACACCCTTATTTAGCTCATATTTTCGAAAATAATAGGGGATTTTCAAGATTGGATCTTTCTTGAATTTATGAGATATTCTTGTATCCTAAAATACATATCTTCCATAAAATATTTCCAAGAATGAAGAAAATCTTTCTTCCATTTTATTTCTCTACATATTTTCAAAAATTACAATTAAAGAAACAAGGTGGGAGATTTCTTGAATTTATGGGATAATCTTGTATTCCAAGAATACTTATCTCCTTTCCATTAAGACCTTTTCAAGAAAATCATTCTCCCTCTTTTTCTCTAATATTTTCAAAAAATTAAAGAAAATATAATGCAACAATAATTTATTTTATTTTAAGCAACTTTTATTTAATGGACTTTAATTTGGGCTACTTGAGGGGCCTTTAGGAGAATTAAGATGGACCTTCCAATGGGCCACTGAATTCCAATATTGAGCTACAATATAATTCAGTCCATTAATAATAATTAATATCACTATATAATTAATATTGCACTATCCAACTTAACCCATATTACGGTAATATGACTCCCGATTATTATTTCCCGTGTTTAAGATTATTTAGTCAATTAATTAATTAAGCCACTGAAAAGCTTTATATTAATTAATATATTTTTCCTTGGAGTAAGGACAACTCAACTTTATTATCCATACCGAAAAATTAATTACACTTCCAAGATTTGATATGATAAGGTTTCCGAGCCCACCAAGGGGACCAATCACGCAAGACATTGCAAGCACACTATTCTCTAGATAATTTAAGAATCGTCGCAATTAATTAATATTATTGCCCAAGATATAGGGTATCGAAGTCTTCTTCCCATTTATAAGTCAAAGCAATAACTACTAATCACACACAGTCCTTATTAAGTGACAGAGATTAAGAAATCAACAACCAATGAGGTCTAACTCTTCATCCCTTAAGTCAGTGCCAATGAGTTTATCCTCTCTGCATGTCCGCTTCAGCGCATCGAATGCACTAGTGTAATCTCTTGGTCAAGACAAGCCAATCTGTGCCTTACACATCAACTTCTACCAATAGATTGTTCGGATCTATCTAAGTTGTGAAACACACACTTGTTTACAAGGCACTGTTAACGTGATCTTCTGTGATCTGGTATCACCACGTTAACTACAATGTAATGCGTGCTATTATATGAACGGTTTGCAATAAATATATATAACATTCAATCATATTTAAAACAACAGTGATAAATAATTTATTTCAGTAAATAAGTGTTTAATACATAGGTTATACAAAGTAAAAGCATACTTTCACGTATAACCCCAACACCCCTCCCCGTACAAAGAATGGGTCGGGTCCGGGTACTCAAGTACCCGACCCGAACCCGCCCTTAGACATCCCTAATTATATATAAGTTTTTTAATCAATACAAAATTTTATTATACATTGTTTTTTTTTCCATTTACTTTTACTAGGTTGGTTCAACATGTGATGACTCTGTTTCACCCAACAAAAATGTGAGGTCCCGGTTAAAACCGATTTCGCGCGTGCGGAAGCAAACATTTCATGTGATGCATATAAAACAGGGGTGAGGGCAGAGTGATTTCAAATTTTTTGCTTTTAAGAACGATGTGTGTTTTGCTTATAATCAAATGCATATGGCAAGTAAGAATATAAAGCAGTAAAGAACACACGATTTTGTAGTGGTTCGGAGTCCAACTCCTACATCCACTCTTCCCTATCATCAGGGGCACCTACTTAACCAACTGGACTTAGTTTAACGTGTTAGTCCAACACCCAACAGATGTTTACCGAGTTCACACTCAAACGGGACTTATCACCCTCACGGGATTGCCTACCCTCCCTTTCGGGATTGCTAGATGTTTACCGAGTTCACACTCACCTACAAACTTAACCGACTGATTTGAGTAAGGTTTGTTTGGTTTCCAACTAGGTTGAGATTTTCCCTTACATTTGTTTAGCCTCAATGCTAAGGATGGGAAAATCTCTCTAAGCTTAGGATATTACATTTGTGCTTAGATCTAGGGTAGAACACTCTTAAATATATGCGTGTATTTCTTGCTCTGTGTTCTATGGTGGAAAAGCTGAATGATTTGGCTCTGTAGCTTGATGGATCACGCATTTCTCACACTTCCACCATGAATAATGAAGGAAGAACTTGTATTTATAGTGTGGATTTGAATGTTACCGTTGGATGAAGTCACATTCAAATCCATACTATTCTGTAGCTTCTTGCAGCTTTTTCAAGCTTGTTGTCTTCCTCTCATTGGTCCACGTCAGCTGAATCTAATGGTTATAATCTTCAGGATTTTCTGAGTCTTCAGGATTATCTGATCCTCAGCTTCTTCGAACTCAGGCTTCCTTGGACTCAGGATTCTTGATTCAGCGGACTTCTCTTCAGCGGACCTTGTCTGATCAGGCATACTGACACTCAGGCTGACTGAGTTCAGCTCTTCTGACTTCAGACATCCTGACCCTCAGGTCACTAGCACTCAGGCTAACTGATCATCAGTAGCGTTCTGATTCTCAGTGAACATGACTTCAGATGACTTCTCTTCTGATTTCTTCTCGCCTGATCTGGTATGTAGATTTCTGGTTTTCTGATATCTGATTTCTTCTCGCCTAATCTGATCAGCTCACATGATCAGATCAGTATAGCATCAGGTCAGCATATCAGTTTATCTACATCAGATTAGCACATCAGGTTAGCATATTAGGTTAGCATATCAGGTTAGCTTATCTGATCTCGATCACGTCTGATCTCGATCAATCTCATCTGCTCCTCTTCTGATCTGCAACCTCCTCTTCTGATCTGGTCATCTGGTCATCTGATCTGGTCTTCTGATCAGGTATGTTCTGGTCATCTGATCTTTTGACCTTCTGATTCTTCTGAACAGCTGGCTTAGCTTATCTTTTCTTCTGATTTTGCTCAGCTCATCAGTTGACTCCGGAACTCTTCTTACTCATCTGATCTCGATCAGTCTCGTCTCCAGCCTCGCCTGATCTTGATCATCTTCGTCTGATTTTCGTGAGTTCCCCCTCAATTTGTTCTCTCGTTCCCCCTCAACTTGTTATCTGTAGATTAGCTTCAAAAACACAAGTTGATAATGTTTTGGCATAATTCATCAAAACTAAAATATCCCAACAAAAAATATTCTATACACTGATGTTGTTTGTCTTGAAGAAACTGATGCAGTGCTAAAACGATCATTTGATGACAAGTCATCTTGTAGTGGATCTTTAAAGAAAGCCAAATCGATTTTATCTGTTAAGTCTGAGAATGAGTGATCGACATACTTCTAAGTTTACTTTTCTTATATTTATTATGTTTTAAGAATAAGTTTTGATAATTTTTAATAATATGATTTTTTATTGTGCTACATTTTGATGTTCATAGAATCATTTTAGTTGATCTTTTTGACAAATCTAATCAACCAAGAACATAATCACTTAATATTAAGATCCAATTAATATTGTAAAAAATATATTCAGAAGAACTTACAACATCCGGATGTATATCAAATATATATATCGCTTAATTCAGTTGTTCTCAAATGAAATCCTCGGCTACACTTACTCAGATTATATTTAATTAAATTTGTATTCAGGCATCGTCATGTCCAACATAGTTTAAATTATCCATCTCATATTAGGGATTCATAGGTACACAGACGTTTAATTACTAATTAATTTTTCCTTTCAAAAAAAATTTACTAATTAATTTTGAGCCATTAATGCACCCTTAACTATAGGAGATTCTCTAATTAATTTTGAGTTATATACACACTCTTAAGTATATGAGATTAACTAATTAATTTTGACCCATAAATGCACACACAGTTTTAAGAGCTTACCTAATTTTGGAACATGTCAAAAGTTAATAATGGATTACATAATTCGTCAAATTAGGTTGACTAATTAATTTAATCAACGACTTAACATATAGATGAATTCTAACCCTTTTTAACGTTCTTTCTGACAAAAACATATATTTTGGGTCTAATTAATTTAGTTAACTAAGAATATTAAATAATAATACATTATTAAAACAATTTAAGAGTATACTATTATATGTGTCACAATTTAGTCCCATAATAAATCATTGTTTGTTTTAATTAATAATATATTCTTAGATAAGAATATCCCATAATGAATCGTTTATCAAAAGCGCAATTCAATCCATTCATTATATTAATTGGTATTCTAATTAATCCGGTTGACCAACTAATACATTCATACACGCTTATACATGTATTACTGGTTTGTATATGGTATGTGATAATACCATAAAATTCTTATCAATTCGTTCACTGTTTTAAATTCTTATCAATCAATCAATTCATTATATTTCTCTATGCTTTCCTCAATTATACGAATACACATGTTTTAATCTAAATTTGGTATTCTAATTAATTAAGTTGACCAATTAATGTATAACTATATACACGCACATAAATATATTAGTGGTATGATAATTTGCCAAGCATTATGAAGATTTGTATTCAATATATTCAATATTAAGATTTACCATATACACGCACATATGAAGACCCTTTAATTGAAGATTTACCAATCAGATATTCAATATATTAGTGACATGAATATATACGTACATAAATATATTCAAAAACATATAATTTGGATCTAATTACATTTTTTTCTTTTTTTAAGTTCTCTCACAAAAAACTTCCATGCAATTACATATAAATTAATTTGGGTCTAAATTGAGTCTAATTTTGGTCTAATGTCATGGAATACCTAATTAATTGGTATATAATTATTTATGTATATCATAAAATATATCATATCATATATCATATATATGTCTAATTTATAAATATTCACAATTTATTAGAATAATTTAAAAAAATATAAATAATATAAAGATTATATATATATATATATATATTTATATTTTATTTTATCAATTTTTTTTTACAATCTTTAATGTAGAGCCCTTACATAAATTTTAATTATTTTGCAAACAAATATGTCATGTATTTTTTTTTTCTAATGTTTTACATTTTTTATAAAATTTAATTGGTCTAAAAAAATTACAATTTCATTTACAAATTTTAGATAAATTTAATTGGTTATTCCTTAAGTTTAATTTATGTCAAGATCAATTGCGGCTGAAATATTCCTTAAGGATGAATTATGTAAAGATCAATTTATGACTAATATTCCTTAAGTCGCATGAAATTTATGTCGTGTGGCTGAAATTATCATATACACTTGCGGCTGAAATTACTCCATAAATTTCATCCTCTTAAATTCAAGATCAAGCAGCCATTGAAATTCATTTTAGTAATTGAAACCTACCAATTGAAATCAATTACATCGGCTGAATTACATCTAAAATCTACGAATTTTAGTAATTGAAATCTACCAATTCTTACAAATCAAGCAGTTTTACATTGGGGACGAAAAAAAATTATTTTTCTTCGGACAAATATGGAATGTGGTATATGTATGGTATATCGCTTTTTGTGTTTATCATATGATATCATACCCTAAATTATATTATTTAAAAAAAATGGATAGCTTTTACTCAATGTTAATATCATATGGAAATTAATTGCTTCAGATTTACATATGATTAATTTCTGCATATCTTTTTTTTTTTTTACGAAATTTTTTATATCCAGCAAAATATATATGTATATATCTTCGATTTCCAACTTCCAGTTGAGATGCAAATTTCCTTCATAATTAGTATGCTATCAATTAATATAAGGAAATATGCTATCACATTTCAATCCCTAGAATTAAGCCTAATTGTAGATTTTTTTTTTTTTTTTTGCGGAAAATTCTAGAAAAATTTACCATATAAACAAATAAAGAATTTGAATAAGTCAAATCTATATCATATGGAAATATTCGATTTCCAATAAGTAACTTCTTCCTTCATATACTCGCCTGACCGCCATGATCTTATGAACAAAACATATTCTTGAAATCACTTGATATATGTACACGCAACCAATAACTACCTCCTTATCAGAAAAAACCATGATCGATTTTTCTGACTTCAGAAAATCTTATCCATCTTGGAATTTGGTGGAAGCCTCCTTTGTCGATTCATTGGTGTCACACACGGATCAACTCAGGGAGGATTCACCATCATTGCATCGAGGTGACTCTTCAGTTGAAGAATATGGTCTAAAATTAAGTGCTTTGTGTGATCAGTTCTCGGCCGTCAACCTTCTCGTTACTGAATCTGAAAAATCCTATTGTTTTTTGCGAGGATTGGGACTTCATTTTGCAAGCTTCATCAACAACCGCATGTCGACCAATCCTCTTCCGAATTTCAGAACCCTCTTACATCAGGCGAAGCAGTTCGAACATATGATCAACTCAATGGAGGTTAAGGCTTCGTCGCAGGTCGATTCCTCCACATTGTGGAAGCCCTAGCCATGGTGGACAAGGTCAGCATTCAATTTATTTTTTCAACATCAATTTTTTTTCTCCTTTTACGAATTTTATCTTATTTTAGACGTCGATTTTGATTATTTTCGCCGCAACTATATTAATTATGAATATCTTATATTTTTGTTTGGAAATTGTATGTTATTTGTTGTGTATACTCGTGTGTCTTCGTGGGAAATAGAGTGGTGTTTAATGGGGGATAATTTGTGTTGTTTAAGATTTTTTTGTACATTTATATATAGTGAAATTGAATGTGTGTGTATGTTTTTGTCATATTATTAAGAGGTAATGATATCAATTTAAAATTAGTATTAGAATGAGGTAATGATATCAAATTTGTAATCATATCAAATTATTGGTTAGTCTTGAGCTATTGATAAATTTGCTACTGTACTATAATTCTCATGCAAGCTTATTTGGCCTCTATATATATATGTAAACTTCGGTATGCCTTATACCCTCTATAAATGAAATTCTTTTTTTTTCTAATAAAAAAAATTAGGTGAGTATTTAACTCATAATTGATGAAAATAATGGATAAATAAATCTAAACATGAAATTTAATGTATACATGAATTAGGATGAATATTTCAGCACATAAATTGATCAATTTCTACTTGAATTTGAATGTGTGTGTATGTTTTTGTCATTTTATTAGCAGGTAATAATATCAAATTCTCCATGGATTAGTTATTAAGGTTTTTTTTTCCTGCTTATTGTGTACCGGCTGCAGTTTACTTCTGTAAAAATATAATTAATCAATCTTAATTTACCCCTAATTTACAATGGAAGTTTGAGAAATCTATAATATCTAGAAATCAAATTGAAAGAATAAGAATTTAGAATTTTTAATTTTTTGAAACCGAATTGGCAATTTATTTAGTTAATAAAGTGACTTTAGACTTACCATTTATGTATATATTTTTATGTTGATTGTCAGAATAAGCGTGTATTAAATATTATGGTAATTGATTATGATAATAAAGGTAGAGTAATTTGTTGTGTACTATGAAGTTAATCCTATTATTAATTAGTAAATATATAATACTATATTTCTCCCTTTTAAGAGAGGCAATTTAGGACATAAATTTAGGGATTAAAAATTTATATATGTGGTTTAGGGTTGTGTTAAATAAATGAGTTTTGATTTGTTTTAACATCCGTTTATGATTAAAAGTAAAGAAGGTTTTAATATTATTTAAGAAGTAATAGTGTTCCACATGTTATATTTTTGGTGGATTTTTATTTTCTAATAGTTTCAGTTTATTTCTAACGTATTTAGTGAGGCATTGATCACTATTTTAGTTGCAACAAGAAAGTTTCAACACTGCATCGAACAAACCAATCTGCCAATTAGTTCATTTTTATAATGTTCACAATTATGTCTCATTATTAATATCATTAATGTTATTATTATATTCTTCCATTAGATATTCATTTATTTTGTTTATTTTATTTTTTTAATGTTTAATTTTTTTTTTCAGGTTGCTATATTACGATCCATCTTACAGGCCTTTGTCAAATCCGAGATATATTTTCTAATGGAACCTTTTATAATGAATTTCTTTTGTATTATATTGGTTCTAATAAAATGGTAAGCTATGTACTTTTTTTTTGTGGTGGATTGTTTTACAATAATATATTATATCGTGACTTTTTATAGTGATCTGATTTTTTTTTCTTATTTCACAGAGTCTTCCTCTAGCAATTGCTCCTCAAAGAAATTATACTATAACATATTATTTTCGGCGGTTGTGGCGTGTGAATTATGAATGGACTACAGATGTTAATTTTTTTTATGGACAGAGTTGGGAAAATCTCATTGATTCTTATAAATTGGGATGTGATGATAGGATATTTTTATCGTTTTTTCGTTGTGAATTTGCTGATCTATTCGTTCGAGTGTTTGACAAGAATGGTGATCTACGTTAAGCTCAGAATTTTATTGAACATTGTACATTTAAACGTATGTTATATATATATATATATATATATATATTTTTTTATTTACTTATATATTTACAATAATATTTTTTAACTTGTGATTTTTTACGATGTTGCAGTCTTTTTCCCGTGGGTCGATTATGTTTCAGAATTTACTGCTCAATTTGAAAGTACAATAGTAAGTTATATTTTTAACTTGATTATGAGTTGGTATGCTGTGAAACTTGTTCACCGTGAAATTGATTTTTTTTTTATAGACATACTCTTTAGTAATATAAGTCACACACTTTAGTAATATAAATCACACCCTTCAGTTATCACTGCGACACTCTTTGCTATAATACAAGTCACACCCTTCACTTTTATAAGTAATACTCTTTATAGTAAAAAGTCACACACTTTACAGTAAAAAGTCACACTCTTTAGTAATATAAGTCACACTTCTTAACCAGTTTCACCATAAAACTTGTTCACACTATACTTTGCCCTTCATTATATCTCTCATTAAAATATTAAATTTAGATTTAAACCAATATTAAAATTACAATATTAATAATGATTTAATTTAATTGTGTATATATATATTTGTAGTCTAATATGTAAAAACTAATAACTTCCGTGCAACGCACGAGCTGACAAAATACTAGTAACTCTAATAATAATAAGATAAAGAGGAATTAGCTAGGCTTCTTAGCTAAGAAATGTAAGGCGGTGTTGTGGTATTGCTATATATATCACTTTAGTCATTGAAAGTAGAAAACACACAAGGAAGAAGAAAAATAGGAAGTAGGCGTGAGTTAGCAGGGAAAGAAGGGAACAAAAAAAAAGGGAAAGAAAATTAGAGGGAAAAGGTGGACGATGGAAGATGGTGCACAGGTTAGCCATGTATTGCTTTAATTAATATATTTCTTATAAGGAAATCAATTAACCCAATCCTATTAACTATGTCTATGGGATTAAGAAGGAAATTAGTTGTTAATGGAATTTGAAAGGAGATTTCTTTTCTAAAGTAATAAATTAATAATTCGGAGCGATATATATAGTTTATTCTTATTAGATCTGCTAGTGGAAGGAGATAAGGTGAATTAAGAGTTCGAGTTATCTATCTTTTACTGGTTCGAGGTAAGTAGAAATTCATTTACAACTATAGTGCATAAACATAATATTATGTGGTTTATTTGTGAATTAAATGTGTTTAATTGAAAATATGTGGATTTTACGGGAATTATAAGGTATATTTGCGATTAACTGAGAATACGTGGATAATATGTGGATTGTGAGATTTGATTGATATTCATTGATCACCGTGGAAAGAGCTGGTGAGCTCGATATTTGATGTAAACTGGGTATGTGAAATGTGAAATTTGTGAGTTAATTTGTGCTGCATTGCATTGCTTCATGCATATTATGCATTATCATGAAATGGGATTTGATCAAATGATGTGATTTGACCACTGATTATACACCGAGGACGGAAGGGGCGGCCTAGGGGTAATGTGACCAGGGAGACCCTGGCGTAGACCACTCAGCGTAGGCCACCGTCTTATTATTACACGGGAGGGGTGACCAGGTAGACCCTGGCGCCGTCTCTTGACGTGACTTTACGGAAGCGGCGACCTAGGAGTGGAGTGACCAGGGAGACCCTGGCGGGCTACCTAGCGTAGGCCACCGTTTTATATATATGGATGGATTGAGCTCAGTCCGGTGTATAACAGTGAGCCTGGGCCCTAAGAATGTTTCATAAATAAATTGGTGATTTCAAAAGATAGTGCATGGGGAGAATTTTCAAAGATTCACATCATCATGCATAATTTCTGCTTACTGAGATTTATATATCTCACCTAGTTTATGCATTGTAGGTAATCTTGTCAACTTGCACTGGAGGTGGTTGGAGTACCTGCAGATTCTGAGAGTTGTATACATGGATGACGACCTGTGGGGCTTGTGTTTGAGTTGTAGTATATATATATATTTGTATATTATGAGTCCTTCTGATCAAGTTTTTAAGTGTTCAAATGATTTGTCATTGTGTTATCTGCTTAAAAAATAAAAGGTCACAAGTCAATTCTCGTGAATAAATTTCGAACATATTATTTATTTGGTTATCTGAAAGTAATCGTGACACTTTGAGTGGGGCCACTGGATTTATGTAAAAGAATATTTAATTAGAATGACCAAGAGGATATTTAATTGGGATCGACAGAGTCTATTAAATAGAGTGAGTTGTTAGCTAATTTCTATTAACCAATATACATACATAATGAGTTTTGGGGCACACTTGCTCTGGGCTGAAGCCCAATGCAATTAACCAATAGATCCGACTAAAAATAAGTTAATCATTCATTAGTGCTCAGTTTGGATTAACAACCTCCTCCTAGAACTATTCTCTTCAGCTTTCAAAAACAAAAAAAGAACTATTTATCTTCAATTATGTTGCCATTAATTCCTCATCTAATAATTATATTTTGTCCCAAATAATATATTTCAAAATTAAAGCAATATTTTACTGACAGACATTACTGTAATCATTATTTTTAATATAATTTTCTATTTGTTAATTCTCTCATTACCATTTCATATTTTTTCTTTCTTGGAAAAAAGACAAATTCTATTAAGGTGCCCCCAAATGCAAAAAATACTGGAGCTCACTTGGAACCACACACAAATTAGCTGATACACATAGTAGGTTCTCTAAATCAGTCACTCAAAAAGTTCAAACTATTAATGTTACAATTTGTCTTTAATCAAAAAAGGAAGAAATGCGGGTTTTAGTACCTACTAAATTACCATTTACATTGATAATATAAATCAAATTAAATTCCCTAATTAAAATTACCAAAACCATTGATCATGACAGTAGGAAGCACTTTCCTTTAACTTGCACTAAGTTACAAAATTCAGATGGCAAATACTTTTAATTGACTTCCAATAATTAAAATAAGCTAAATCTTATATGCACTAGGTGCACTGTACATTTAATAATATATTTTAAGAACATACAACTTTTATATTAAAATATACAACTTGTTACACTGAAACGTACAATTTGATTTACGAACACAGATTTCACGTTTCAATGTAACAAATTGTATGTTTTTAAAATACACTATACAGTGCACCGTGCACCCGATGTACAGGAGGCTCACTCTTAAAATAAATATGTTGTATCTATATATATCATATATGACAAAAATTGGTATAAGACGTGATATAAATTTACACAAATCAACATCCAACATTTCAAATATATATTAATTATGGCCTTTTTTGGAACAAAGATATATAGAAATAAAAAATATACAAATTAAGTCAATTGTACATAGTGCATCATGGGTTGATCCTCCGTGGCGTTGGCGGAGGTGAGCGTCATGGGGACGGCACACGAAACATCGGCGATCGGTAACAAGCAGTTGGCAAGCAGTACTGTGTCGCCGGCGGCACTAAAATAGGTGTCCCACTCGTATTCATGTATCTTGTTAACTATTTCTAAATTTATCTCGAAAAGATCTTCATCTTCTTCTTCTTCCATCATATTTGGTTGGATAAAGCTACCACCTAATTCTGATTTTTCTTCATTTGCATCCATGCTAGGCTACCTATCAATTTTTATTTTTAAATTTCTTCTATAGTTTGATCATTTATATATGTGGATGATCATATATATATATATATATATAAGAGATCGATGATGATACATATGTAATATTGTGGGGTTGGTGGAAGGTGGAAATTATGTTGGGATATTCTTCAACTAATCTATCTATAGCTACAACTATCTATATTGAGCGACTAACGAAAGCTTTAATTTTTCAATGCATTTTCAAGATTTGGTACTTCTCCCAAACTAATCAAGCCCGGTGTTGACATATAATTAATTACTCCTACTTATTACTTTATTCACATTGATCTAGAGATATTTTATTGAGAAATAATTAAATATGTACTTTTCTCCCATACATAAGTCCAGGATTAAATCCATAAAAGAACGATTCAAAATAAACAATATCATATATTAAAAATAATCATATGATTGAACTTAATATTGCTAAATTTAAATTAATGGCTAAAAATAGCCTTTGGGTAACAATATTTTTCTATTGTATAATATAATTTTTTTTCGTCCGTACACAAAGTTAGCTTATTTCCATGTGAGAATGGTTGATTTTGTTGCATCTGCACAAGAAATTGCTCCCAAATAACCGTGTTTGCCCCCAACTACCTCAACTTAATTTGGACAAATTACATAATTGGTAATTAACTACTATGCGAAGTCGTACGTAATAGGTAGCAAACATATCTAAAACCGAACTAATTAATCGTATACATATACTTCATGAGAACTAATTTACATATTTTATCATACTTTAGATCCAATCGATTGAAATTAATTAAAAGTTCATTAACGGTAATCCCCGTATCAAAAATCCAAATGAAGTGCATGGCCACAATCTCCCTTTTTTCAAGAAATCTGGGCTACTGTTTGAAAATGTATGTTACTATATATATATATATAAGAATTAGGATTATCTAATCCAAATTGATCACAAAATTGACCTAATTGTTTTCTTTCCATAAGATTATCCTTTTTAATTTGATTTTTTAATTTTAATTCATTACAAAGATTTAATCATTCCTGAACACAAACACTAATGATTTGACCAAAAATAATAAAAGAGATTATAAAAGTAAATTTACTTATAAAAGAAGAAAATATAATTCTTCAAAACAGAAAGAAAAAAATCATGAAAATGATAAAAGTAAAAGAAAATCTTTTAAAAAAAGAAGATATGATACAATTATTTGTAAAAAATGTAATAGGCCTGGTCATTATGCTAATCAGTGCTATGCAAAAGACAAGATTAAAAATCTTGATATTGATGAAGAGTTAAAAGAAACTCTTTTTAAAATTGTTATGAGTCCTAATATTGATACAAAATCAGAAAAGTCTTATAATGACTGTCTGTTGAATCCTCTTCGGATGATGATAATTCTGTTAAATCAGATAAAGAAAAGTGCAATGAATGTGTATTTGGAAAACCTTGTCTTAATTGTATCAGTAATACTGATAATGCTAATAATATTGATAATGAGTTTTATAAACTCATGAGTCAATTTCAAGATATGAATATTAGTGTCTTAACTAATAATAATATTTTAGAATTTCTTAAACATATAAAAGATTCTAGTTTAAGAGATAAAATCATTGAACAATTTCATGATTCTTCTAAGAATGAAGACAATGATAAAACTAGTCTTTCTAAAAAGATTGATGGTAATTATTATAATATGGGTGAATTAGAAAGACTTCTTCGCCTAAAAAATATAAAAAATAATTCAGTGACTATAAATGATTTAGTTCATGAGATTAATAATCTCAAAACTGATGTGAAGATTCTTCAAAAACAAAATACAGATCTTTCTATTCGTCTTTCTTTTATCGAGAAAGGTAAATAAAAAATTGAGGATAGTGAAACTAACTATAAAGCTCTTTCACAATACTTTGAAATTGATGACAATGTTAATATTGAGAAAAAACATTTATCTACCATTAATATGATTATATCACAAGAAATTGTATACTAAGATTTCTCTTCTTATAAATAATTCTTATAAGAAAGATTTTATTGCTATGATTGATAGTGGTGCTGATTTAAGTGTCATACAGTTAGGAATAATTCCTACTAAGTTTTTTTGAAAAAACTACTCATTCACTTTCTCATGCAGGTGGAGGATCTTTAAAGATTAATTATAAGCTTAAAAATGCTTGTGTTTGTGTAGATGGTTGTTGTATTTCTAACGACTTTCTTATTGCTGAAGACATCACTAGTCAAATGATTATTGGTCTTCCTTTTCTATTTAAAATATATCCTCTTACCTTTGTTGGTGAAAAAGGTATCACAGGTACTTATAATGGTAAACCTATTACTTTCAAGTTTGTCACTAAACCTATTCATAAGGTTCTTAATTTGATTCAAGATCAAATTAATAATAAAAATTGTCAAATCAATTTTCTTAAAGATGAGCTTAATTCTATTACTATAAGTGATAGATTAAATAATCCTAAACTACAGGATAAAATTAATTTTTTAATAAATAAATTTTCTATTAAAATTTGTAATGATTTTCCCAATGTTTTTTGGGACAGAAAGAAATATATAGTTTCTCTTCCTTATGAAGAAGATTTTAAAGAAAATAAAATTCCGACTAAGTCTAGACCTTGTCAAATGAACTCTGAATACTTAGATTTATGTAAAAAGGAAATATCTTCCTTATTACAGAAGAAGCTTATAACTCCTTCTAAATCTCCTTGGTCTTGTACTGCTTTCTATGTTAATAAACATTCTGAGCAGGAACGCGGAGTTCCTCGATTGGTTATTAATTATAAACCTCTCAATAAGGTTTTAAAATGGATTAGACATCATATTCCTAATAAAAAAGATCTTCTTGACAGATTAGTCAATGCTCTTATTTTCTCTAAATTTGATTAAAAATAAGATTTTTGGCAAATTTAGATTAATCAACCTGATAGGTATAAAATTGCCTTTAATGTTCCATTTGGTCATTATGAATGGTCTGTTATGCCTTTTGGTCTTAAAAATGCTCCTTCAGAATTTCAACAAATTATGAATGATATTTTTAATCCTTATAGTGATTTTATTATTGTCTATATTGATGACATCCTTGTATTTTCTAAAGATATTGAAATACATTTTAAACATCTTGATATGTTTAAAAACTTAGTCATTAAAAATGGTTTAGTTATTTCAAAACCTAAAATGGTTTTATTCCAGACTAAAGTAAAATTTCTTGGTCATATTATTGATAAAGGTAATATTATTCAAATTCAAAGAAGTATTGAATTTGGTAATAAATTCTCTGATGTTATAACTGATAAAACTCAGTTACAGAGATTCTTAGGAAACCTTAATTATGTGTCTTCTTATATTAAGAATCTTGCTGAAGATTCCGCTATCTTATATGATAGACTTAAAAAGAATCATTCTCCTTGGAATGATGATCATACTAAGGTTGTTATCAGGATAAAAGAAAATGTTAAAAACATTCCTTGTCTTATGCTAGCTAATCTCTCTTGGGAAAAATTGTTGAAACTGATGCCTCAGATTTGGGGTATGGAGGTATTTTAAAACAAATTAATCCTGAAAATAAAAAGGATTATATCATTAGATTTTATTTCGGTAAATGGAATAATAGTTAGAAAAATTATTCTGCTACAGCTAAAGAAATTCTTGCTATTGTCAAATGTGTCCTTAAATTTTAGGATGATTTATATAATCAAAAATTTACTATTAAAACTGATTGCAGGGCTGCTACTTTTATGCTCTTCAAAGATTTTGAACATAATATTTCTAAACAAATGTTTGCCCGATGACAATCTCATCTTGCTTATTTTGATTTTGATATTGTTTATAAGCAAGGGAAAGATAATCATCTCCCAGATTTTTTAACTCGTGAATTTATTTCATTATGACAGTTATGAGTCAGTCTGGAAGAAGTTATTCCTCTTATAGAGGAAGGGGAGGCAGAGGATCTCCTATTTTACAACAAGGGAAGAAATCCCTTTACAACCAGAATATTTCTAGTATTGGTTCTTCTTCAAAAAGAGAAAATTTTGATAAGGAATTTCAAGAATTCCTCAAACAACGGAGCAGGAATATTCAAGTTCAGGACAATCCTTCAAAACCTGATGATGAGGAGTCATATTCTTCAGTCGCTCAGAAAGAATATAAATTCTTTGATTCTCCTAAGAGAGAATTGATTCTTGTCATCGAAGATGATGATGAAAAATTCAAAGAGTCCCCATGGATTCTTATGGATAAGTATTTTCCAGCTAATAATTGGAATATGGAAACTTATAAGACGAGAGGATTTTATGAGAATATCCTCATTAGCCTTGGATGTGTTGATATTCAACATTTTCCTCCTAAGAGTAAAGCGATAAATTACTCTAAATTTATCATTAAAAAAATCATCTCCATCCAAGAATGGAGTACTTCTCCTTTTGCTGAGAAAAACATGACTAATGAAGTCACTAAAACAATTTACCAATACAATTATTGGGATTATCTACAAAGTTTTTATAAAACTTTATTTTATCAGAATGCTAAGCATTCTCACACTTGACTGATAAAAATTTGTGATAATATCAGTAAGAATCAAATTCCTAATTGGCTTTTCTCCTGGTGGGGAAATTTTGGTACTATGACAGATATTTTTGCCTGAAGAGATTAAATCTCTATTGGAAGAATATTCTATTAATTTTTTCATTAAAAACTCATAATACAAGTAGTAAAACTATTTGTATGTTTTTTGTTGATTCCAGAATCCCACGGGTCTTGAAATGGAGACCAGAATTCAATTATACTGAAGATGGTATACCAAGTTTATGGAGGATCCATACTACAAGATTTTGGAATAACTTAAATGTTATTACTCCTGGCTCCCATGAGTCACCTTTGCAGGAAAATATCAATAGGATTAAATCCAAAATAGAAGAATATAAAAAGTCTTCTGGTGAAAAGACTTCAAATAGCCTTTCTTCATTTTATGAATATTCTAAGAAATATGTTGGTTTATTTCCCAAGGAAAAAATTATGGATCTTTATATGGATCATATCAAGAAAGATTTATTCAATGATATTGATTTTTCTGATTCAAAATCAGATGTCTCTATGATTTTCGGTTCTGAATTACAAGATGCTCAGGACCCAAATGAAGACTATCAAGACTTTTCTCTTCAATAAAGTTTTGATCTTTTGAGAAATTCTCTTAAAGAGAAACTTAAAGAAAGAAAGTGTTAATGGAAGATTGGAGATTATATCTAAATAGCTCCAAACTAATGCCAGTTTCTAATATCTGGAAGGTCACTTTTCATGTTATTTTTGATGAAAATAATAATGAAATCCGAGATAAAAATTATCTCAAAGTTCAAGAAGAAAAAATTAAGATTCTTGAAATATGTATTCCTGTACTGGAAAAAATGAGATACAGGAATGATATTGATGAAGGAAGACATTATCCTCATTCCTTAAAAGGATTTAAAAAGACTCTAATTCTTCTGAAGAAACAAGCTTCACTAATGGTGATTTAGAGAAGACTTTGATTTAGCACATTCCAAAGAAAATGTAGGCTACAGATCGAACAAAAATCAAATTTAAATCATTCTTTGCATCGGCCAGACAAAATCTTTATTCATGAATAGTAATTACTATTCAAACTTTTTTTTTTTTTTTTTTGGGCTTTGTTTTATCTCGCACTATTTCTTTTTTTATTTTGAAATTCGGGTTTGATGTCCCAATTTCTTTCATCTATAAATAGGCTTGTATTTTCTTTTTAGAGGCACACTCGAGTTTAGACTCGCCCCCTCTTTCTCTTTCTAAATCCCTCTCTTGTGTGCAACCTTGTAATATTATTGTTCATAAACTGGTTTTTGCTTGTGGTTTTTTAAAGGTATATTGTTATTTAAATTCTGCATTAAAATTTTTTTTTTTTTCGATGATTGCATACTCAATGGTCGTTAATTAAATTAATTGTATTGAATCATGACCTGACTTAACTATACTCTACTATCATGTGCATTTGGAATTATATTTCTATATTGATCTGTAATTTGATATATCAAAGGTAGAGTTGGTTTAACCGGTAGGTTTGAGTTTTCCACTGATATTCATGAGTTAACCATGTGGGCTAGCCCTTTTTGCCGTTTTGCCGATGAATAGGCGCATGCGTTTTTGGGCGTAAAAGCTTTTTTCAGGTTAACTCATGGACTATGGAATTTCTCAGTAATTTCTTATCCGTGTTTATAAAAGATCCACATGATACTATTGATATAGATCTTTGCACGATCCTTATATTAATATGGTATATATATATATATTACTATAAATTAAGTATAAACTCTGATATTATGCAATAGTACTAACTTTGATTGTTGGGCTACATTGGTCCACCTACTCAGATAAACCTTAAAACGTGACGTTCACAATTTAAAAAAATAGATATTAAGGTGCACGGTGCTCCGTAAATTGAGCTGGTATGCCGTGAAACTTGTTCTCCGTGAAATTAATTCTTTTCTTTACAGGCATAACCCTCAATATTATCACAAATAATATTATTTTGTAATATAAGTTACACCGTTTAGTTATCACCAATAATACCCCTGTTGTAATATAAGTCACATCCTACAGTATTATGTGAGTAATATCTTTTATAGTAAAAAATTACACCCTTCAGTTATCACAATTAATACTCTTTAGTGATATAAGTCATACTCTTAACCAGTTTCATAAATTCTTATGTGAAACTTGTTCATCCTATACTCTTGCCTTCAATGTTTGTATTATAATACTTAAACTATGCCAAATAATTAAATATAGTTCATACTTTTTAGGTTTTTCATCAATTTTAATCTACTTTTATCTCTCTCCAAATTTAACACATATTTTAACTTAATATTTAAAAATATATATTTTTGAGTCCATATTTCCGGCAAAGGCCCGTCTAATATGGTTGTGAGAGTCCACTAGTCATATTGGTAATTATACATTGTTTGTTAACAGGTGTAAATGATGATTATATGATTTCCACGTGTTATTATGCAATATATAATTTTTAATTGACTTTATTCATAATTGATGATAGATTTTATATGGAATCCAATATTCGATTTTTATGAAGGTAACTTGAAAGCAAAGTCCTACAATAAAAACCAAACGTTGAATACAAAACATACATTTTCAAAAAAAGCATGCATGGTACATTATGTGCAATGTACCTTACATAGTTTATTATAAAACAATTATCGTGATGTGAGTAAGTTAATTAAAATATTTATGACAAAAACTTATGTGAACTCGAGTTCACCATGAACTCGGTTTTTTTAGTATCAATGTTATGTACAAAAACTCTCACTGTTATGCATAAAAATTATCACTGTTTAGAAAATGTTTTATATTTTTAAACAGTGAAAATTTTTTTTTTGCATAACAATGATAGTTTTTACCCATAATAGTGATAGAGTTCATGCATAGACCTGATTCATAGGAGTTGCTCAATATTTATTATTATTACTCTTTTTTTGACAAGAAATTATTAGATTTTCTTTAATAGAAGAATAAGCTGTTTATTTACAACAACGAAAAATACCACAAAATTAAAATAATTAGTGCGAAAACTGAATTTTATAGTTAGCCCATCGCTCATAAGAAGATCAATTTGTTGGCCCAGTAAGAAGCAAAATGCGAGGAAGATGGGCCCAATAAGAAGTAAAATTCGAGGAAGAAGGGCCCAATAAGAAGCAAAATATGAGGAAGATGGGCCAAATAAATCATTCCAAAAAGCTCTTCTCAAGTCAACACTCATAGACTGCGTGCGACTGATGTACCTATACATACAATTCTGGTATACGTATCTATGCGAGTTCAATAATCCGCCCGCCACCAAGAGGTCGCCGGCGAACTCCCAAAGTCGGCCGCGGTGGCAGCGTGCACCGCCATGGCTGTTTTCTACGTTGCAATTCTATATTCTCCCACTCTCATTCTGCTATTACCGCCGCCGGATTCATTTAAATCCTTTATGATGCGACGCTTCGTGTGCGCTGCCATATCCTCCGTCGTTTCCGTAATTGTCTGATTCCTTATTCTTCCCGTAAGCATACTCTTTACCGTTTATACTCCGCATTTTCAATTTACAAATCCAATTTCTCTAGAATTTCTGTTTTTTATACGAGTGGCTTTGAGTGAGTGTTGAATGTCTCTGTGTGCTTTGTAAACCTAATATTTGTCTAATTTTGCTCGATTGTTTTCTGAGTCTATTTTTTCCCGCTTGACCTGTGCCAAGGGGACTGAAATGAATTTTGGGATGGGGTTATGAATTAGTTTGACTATAGAGAGATTCTGGTGTAAGCTGTTAAATTGCTTCCTGAAGTTTTGAAATAGAGTAAGTTGACGATTAGCATGGAAATTATTCGTCTTAGTTCTGTGCTTTAATTTGAAGTAGTGGCTCTAATTCAAACTTGCATCGTGATATTATCTATCTGTAACTGTGAGTTTAAGCTGCTTTGTCCACTGAATTGAAGGTAAACATGTTGAATGTGAAAAAATATAGTATACCACGTAAAATTCGCTTACCTTAAAATATAGTTTGTTGAAGACAACTATCTGGTTGCTTGAGTTGCAAATGAAGGCCTTACTTATTACTAAATACAAGAAGACCAATCCCATATCCAGAACCTCAATCCCTGATAAGTGAGTAGAGATCTATACAGAAAAAGTAGCAAGTTCTTTTTATTTTTTTTCAATTAAAGAAAATGATGTTGTACGAGCGATAAAATATCTCATTATAAGAATTGCGGCCTAATAAGTACTAGATTGATGTTTCGTTCTGGGAATTTATTTGGCGTCATCTATATGTAAATCTGTTCATATTGATGTTTGTGTTAGTATACTATAATTATTAAATTCAACAATTTTGACAAGTTGGGTTAAATGAGTTGGGGAATTATTGAACCTCAGACCTCCTCTCTAGTAGAGATCCAGGTACCATTACCAACTCTCTAGTGAGGGTTGTTGTGTTATATCTGACCTCTAACAGGTAAAAGTAAAACATTTTGAATAATGATTTTAATAAATTAGATATTGCAAATTAAATGATAATTTTTAATGTTGTCATGAAGGCGAAGAAGCAGCACCTATCTGAGCCTTCAATACGCTCAAAGTCCAGAATCAGTAGTGCTACTGATGCTTACAAGCTAAATTTTGCCATGAAATCTATCTATGTTCTGATAAGTTATATTGTTAATGCAATATTTTCATCATTGTGTAATGTAAAGTTCCATTAGTACTCATAGAAAATCTTATGTCTTTACTGGCAACTTTTCTTTAATAAACTTTCTCTACTTATTACACACAAAAACAAGAAAATAGATAAATTAACTTAGATCATAGTAGCAGATCACTTTTTTTGTATCAGAGCTCACGTCGTTCCTGTACACCAGAGGTCACTTTTCGTATCATGTTTGCTCGAGTGCTATATCTTATTGATCAGACTCATGATTTGCTTAACTCGTTACTTGAGTCTGACGCAAGTTGTAGATACTTGTCCTTTTACTTTATGGATTTTTATTTTTGCTGTGTAACTTGCTAGGAAAATTTGATCAAGCCATGTTTGAGAAGTGCACTTCATTTTCTGGATTTATGAATTCCGACGCAAATGCATCTTAAGTCAGGATTTTATTTGTGAAAAACCAATCACACCATGCTAACACTAACTGAGTCACAAACGGACCTTATCACAAGGCAGTATATTTTATTGGTATGATGTGGTGAACTTCGACCTTTTATTATCTTAAAAAAAAAAAAGAACAAGGATTCACATATACTTTCATCTTTCATACATGGTTAAACATTTAATGTCTTCAAACATGCCATAATCTGTCCATAGCAACATAATACCTGGTCTATACTTCTCTTACAGCTATTGAGTTACCAGCCAATGGCAAGACAGTTCATTAATTTTCCCATTAATGGTTAATATACCTTTGTTTCTTCCTCCCTATTTTATGCCTCCAACTTGTGTTCCGTTTGTACACTTCTTTGCATGCTTCCAGTTTAGGTGGATCCATATACTGGCACCAGTGATGACTTTCAAATCAGCAAGATTACATATCAAAAAAAATTGTTCTCTCTTGATGCATGATACACAAATAGCAGTGTTGTCTCCCCTCTTCTTGTTTTGGGATATTTGAGCTACTCTGGCTAGTTAACGTTATAATACTTTATTGTTATCATGATTTCTCAATAAAACTTCCATATTCCAATGTCTAGTTATTGATCTATTAGAGTCCCAAAGTCACAACTGCTTCCATTAACCAGTCAGTCAGAATCTACCTTATTAGCCACCTATTTCTTGTTTGTTAGTGGATTGAAAATACCTAACTGTCAAGTACTTTTGCTTGATTTGTTTTTATTTAATTTGAATTTTTCTTTTTTCCTAGATAAGAGGGTGGGATGCATCAAATTTCCTTGGTGTTTATGGCATCAGAACGGATCACATTGTGAGTACTCAGACTGAAAACATTTATTGATATTAACACAAACCATTGCATTTGGATGTTGTTTTATTGTCTTTTGATATTCTCTTTGCAGTTTCAAAGGGTGACTGATCGCTCAATGCAATTTTCTCTATTAACAGTGGCAAGCTTTGGTCTACCCTCTTTCACTGACTTCCTTCATGTACACTGGATCCTTTTCCGTGAAGCTTTTGTCGATGTTTCAAGAAAGCAACGAACATTTGAATAGTGGTGGAAATCTATCTATTGCATGTATCAAGAGCATTTTTATGAGTTTCATTGATTGGGTAGTTTCAGTAACTTCCAGTGTGTCATCCTGGCGTAACTATTTTGTGGTTAGTGTTCTTGGCTATCTCCATTCTAAATAATATTGTTTTTTAAACTCATGCTTAGGGATATTGTTTTCCATATTCTCAATTTTCTGGCCTTGCCTTGTGTATTAAGCATTGGATGAAATCGGTCTTCCTGTTGTTTTAAATAGTACCGTATGAAATTTGATTTCATGTGTGTCATTCAATCTTCTCCAATGTAGATGGGAATAAATTTGATACATGCTATTAGTTATTGCTAACTTCTTACATTTGGTTTATATTCTTAGTGCTAATGTAAGTGAAGATGAGACCAGAACCACGTGTTCGATGGTAGGATTTTTTCTACATTATTATGTTATGTAGAAAATATTTTGCAGGATGCTTCAAACCAACTCAAGGAAATTTCATCGTACTCTTACCTGAGCTACATGCATTCTTTTCTTGATCAGCTCGATTCAGTACCCTTTAAATGCATACAAGAACCTCTTCCTTTAGGATAATCATTAACACAAAAATGATCATCTTTTCTGACTGGAGCATCACGTTTTAGGTCACAGATAATTAGGTCCTGACTTCTCTTAGTCTTTGTATGCAAAGATTGGACATCCAAGATTGTATATAATGAGTGTGTCCTCATTTTTGGACAGGCACCACTTACAGAAGAATTGGTATTCAGATCCTGTATGATTCCTTTGCGGAGGATTCCATACCTATGGTGTCATATTTCTCTGTCCGGTATTCTTCAGCTTAGGTAATCTGGTTATTATATGAACCCATTTGTTTTTTTATATATGCAACTGGGCCTAAAATCTAGAATCCATTATGATAATTAGATGTCTATGTATTCACCTCTCTCTGTCTCTTCTTTGTTATACACATAACTAGAATTCAGATGTATGTTCCTACGTGTTGGCTGAATATTTATCTGATGAAAGCACTTCATTGGTTTGGTTGCAGCTCATTTGAACCACTTACTAGAGTTATATCTCCAACGAAACAGCAGCTTGCTCAAAGCTTGTCAAGTTGTAGGTATTATTGCTTCCTCTTTCGCTTAACAATTTTTTTTTAAAAATTCATGGGCGTATGGGTTTTTTTCTCATCAGTGACTGAGTTTTCAATGCTAGACTTACAATTTTGTGGCAAATAAATCTGAAATTGGAAAGTGTTACTTTGAGTACTAGTTTTTATTTCTCAAGATGAAAAAGATGGTCTTTTACCTTGCTTAACTTGTTGTTTTTCAGGTTTCCAGCTAGGATACACTGTCATATTTGGGGCATATGCGTCATTTCTATTTGTTCGTACTGGTGCGTAATCCATCCTGTAATAGACCCACATTATAGGCAACGATTCTTTCTATGATTTACTTGCGTGTGTTAATGCATTAAAACCATTGTTAATTGCAGGGCATCTAGCAGCTCCACTACTTGCACATATGTTCTGCAATTTCATGGGCTTGCCCGTCATAATTTCCCGTAGGTCCGGTATGTGAATTTTCCTCACTTCAGTAATTTGTACTCCTTACTTTTTAACATCACTGCACAATTTAATATGGTGGAAGCCAATAGGTATCATATTCGGACTAAATGGCCAAAATACGGCATAGGAATTGTTGGCCTTATGTAAAATAGTTTTACAATACAATTGTTTCTCAACTATAACTTTATAGTATAACAACTAATACTGACGAACAACAAAAAATGCAAATGAGTTGTACGATGAAACTGGACTTGCTTATTTTCTGCCCTTAATGCTTATCTGATTCATTTTTTTGATCGTTTTCAGGGTTAATAACTCTTGTGTTCGTAATTGGAATGTTGAGTTTCATATCGATGCTTTTCCCGATTAACGAGCCCGCATTTGTATAACAACACAACAGACAACTGCAGGTGTTGGCATAGATATTGTAGTTGGAGGTAACGCCATTTTTCCGAAACAAAAGTTTGCTTCTATTTATGATTACATTTTATATTTATATTTGATATGCATAAAAGTATGTATATTTGGAATTGTAATAACTTGGAGGGAGAGTTGATTATTGAGGATGGAGTTGGTGAGAAATTAGGTCAAGTAGAAATGACGGCTGTAGCATCAAGTGCAGGGCGTAATGATCAAAATACATATGATGACACAAAATTAAAATTGGCCGTAGAAATCTATAAAAATGATTCACTTTCTGATTCATTATTCATACATTTCAATTTTCCATTTAGTAGGTAGCTATCATAAACTCATTCAGAAAGTGCTTCAATTGGAAATCATTGTACTTCCATGGGGTGACATTATATAGTAACATTGGTAATCAACTCTTACTACAACACCTACATTATTATTATTTTATTTATTTATTTTTTTTACGACAAAACCCCTCTCACAAAATATATTGAGAAAATTCTTATTGAACTGATCACTAGTCATAAAAATAGAGGATATACTCTTAACTAATTTCTTCTTGTTTCACACCTAGTTTTATTTACGCCCTGAAATATTACAATATATCAAAGTTGTAAATGAAATTGTGAATGTAATATCTTGTACTGCCTTAAACACCTCCTTCAAAGCGCATCTTATAATATATACACAGAAATGAATAACAAACGAGCGGATTCTGTTCCCTCAGATTAATCATAACGAGATATAAAAAAAAAAAAAGAATAACGCCACAAGTTCACAACAGTAATATCAATATGATGCACAAACACAAAATTACAAATGTGCAATGTTCTAATTCATCTAGTGGTTTCAAAAGTGTAACAAGAAAAATGAAATGAGTAGTTTGATCAACTCAAAAAAACAAAATGAAATGAGAAATACATATGTGTGTGTATATATATATTGAAAAAGTTTATAAATTGGATTTGTTGTGGTGTATATTAGTAATTTGATGGTTGAAGAGGAATGAAATGATGTTCGAAGATACTGTATTGATGACCCAAGATCCGCTGAGGATACAAATCAAGCAAAGATAAGAGTATGTCTTCTCACCCAATATAGTTTTTTTTTTAAATACTAATAATAATAATTGTTAACAACAGTGGTATAATAAATTGAGGCATCAGAGAATCGTATATATAATCTCTGTGCAAAATGAAAAATTCTATTTGTGGATAGATTCATTCATTGACTCGTTGAAGTTGGCCTTAAAAACTTGAGGCCTTTTTTTTCTCCCTAATCATCATGCCCTACTATCTAATTTGACTTCTTCAACTTGTGACCACATTTTTACTATTTATTATTTTTGGGCTTTGATTTATACTTATCACAAACATAGCATGTTGCATCAATCTTTATTTGACAATGAAAATTAATTCAATAAATTCTTTTCTCGTGTAATAATACGTTCACGACTCAGACATCCCCCCTAGAAGCATTCATTTTAAAATGAAGTCTTGTGATGTTGAACCCTTTGCACTTATATATAAAGATAATCTTCGGATTCAATTTTACTATTACATAAAGTTTTATTTATAATATTTAAAATTAGAATTACAAAATTTATTAAAATATTCTTTTGTTTATTTTGTAGTATTTGTTTTCAGAAATACATTTTCCTCCAAACAAAAGATAAATTTGGCTTAAGTTAAAAATATATAAATCAATACATTTTCCTCAATGAGACTGTTCACGAAATGCATTTTGTGTCATGACGAAAATATATCGTATATTCTCGACCAAAAACAAAATAAAAAAAATTATATTTACTATTTAAATTTTAAAAAAAAGTATAATTAAAATTTAGAAATTTTTTATGTCAAAAGTCAACTTTAATTAATAATAATGAAATATTTTTAAAAATAAAAAAATAACACTCACACAGCATATTCATAAGAGATTTAAAAATTTAAATAATTAGGAAAATTAATTATTAAAGTATATAAAAGATAATGAGAAAGAAAAAAATGTCAAAACGACATACACTATATAGGTAATATAAAATATTAGATTGACATCTAAAAATAACTTAAATGAGCATATTTTTTCATAAAATATAGTTTTTATAAAATGCACAATTTATCTTAAAAGTAGTGCGATAATACTTCTTCTGAAACTATCTCACATAAGAGATGTCAATAAAACAAATAAGAAATAACTTCCATAATTTGTTGAGGGAAAATAATATTTTTAATTTACCTTTTCAAGAAAAAGAAACTATATTTATTACTAACTAATTGATTTTAAGAAATTGCAAAATGAAGAGAAAATAAAAAGGGATTTGTTGTATTGGTGGGTGATTGTGAAGGCTATTGAGTTCGATCAAGTCATGTTTATTTGGACCAGCCAAGCGGGGAATTTTGTGGCTCATAGGTTTGTTAATTTCCTTTTTTCTTGTATTTTTGCTTTTTTAACTTTTTGAGTTTTGGATAACATTGTTACATGTCGATCTTATAGCTCTCTAATGTCACTGTTTTTTATTTTTTTAAATAAGTGAAAAGAAAATTGTAAATTATGAGACACTAGTAGTAGCTAATAAGCCGTTCGGTTTGATAGTCAACTTCTAAACAATGACGTGATCCATGTCATGTCCATGATATATAATAAAAACTACATATTCGCGTATATAATTATAATTATATGTGTGCTGTGAGCTCCAAAGGTTATCAAATCAATTAAATCAGAATAATCAAAACCCTAAAATTGACTTTGTTGTGCCATGAGATTTGATGACGTTTTCCCTTATTACATAGATCCTCCCATCATAGAATCTCATTGACATGCAATTTCTCCAAAAATTCTACCCTATCGACTTCTTATATGTTACCCTTATTCCATAGAATTGGATAAATCACAATATTTAAAATAAAATTTAAAATTAAACGTTTATTTTCTAGTGTGTCCACGTCCTCTAAAATATGGGTAATTTATAGAGGGGTTAGGATAAAATCATCCAATTTCTAAAATCAAAACTTTTATTTAGTTTAAAAGATTTTTAATTACGACTTGGAAATCATAATATAAGTCTTGCATATTTTTTTAGAATAAGATACTACATACTTCACATAATACTTAAGTGTAGGTCTCGTGTACATCTAGGTGCACCATGCATTTATAGTGTATTTTATAATCATGCAATTTTTTATACTGAAAGATGCAACTTGTTTATACTGAATTGTTCAACTATTTTTTCATATTAATAATTGTACAGTTCAATGTAAACAAATTGTATTTTTTAATATAATAAGTTACATAATTTTAAAATACATTATGAATGCATGATTCATCTGGATACTTAGCCCATACTTAATTAGTCAGAAGACACACACACACACACACACACACACACATATATATATATATATATATATATATATATATATATATACGAATTTGATCATATCTTGTGAGTAGACACAAAACTTATATCTTGCTTAAAATTATGTGGCCTTACCACATATCTTAAAGATTTCACCATCATTTAATTAATTTCTTAAATTAATTCAATCTTCTTATTAATTATATAAACCTGAACCCTAAACTATGAATCTTAAACCATGAACTATTCGGGCCGGGTGAACCATGAACCACTCGGGCCGGGTTCGGGTTCAGGTTGGATTGGGTCCGGGTCACATAAAAAATTTAATTATATAAACATAAACCCTAAACTATGAACCCTAAACCATGAACCATTTGGGTAGGCTGAACCATGAACCACTCAGACCGAGTTCGGGTTCGGGCCGGGTTGAGTTCAGATCGGATAATTTTTTTTTTAATATAATTAATGAAATTTGATAAAGTATGAAATATATATAAATGAGAAGATTGAATTAATTAAAGAAACTAATTAAATGATGGTGAGACCGTGAGATATGTGGCACTGTATGCATATAAGAATGGCAGATATAAATTTGTGTCCACTGCAAGATATGATCAAATTCATATATATATATATATATATATATAAATTTCAACACGGTTGGGAATTATGTTCCTCTATTTAGTAGTAACAAAAAAAATTTGAGAAGTAAATATGTTACAAAAAATGTTTTGATTTGCAGTATCTCTAATAATTAATGAGATTGTTTAATTTTCGAAATTGCATATAAGTGCTTATTGGTTCTTATATTCGTTCCAAATCCACAAGAATATCGATGTCCCATTTCAATGAAAATTTCGGTTCTTTTATGTGCATAAACGAAATGATGGAAAATGCATATGATCATGCTACATTTACTATCAATTTATTTCTTTTGGGTCTAATATTTTTTTCCAAATACTTTTATTTTTGTTAGCATTAAATGTTCTGAAAAAGACTACATTAAATTAAGAAAATGTTATGATTAATGTATAATGATGCTCTGGAAAAGAGTACAGTGAAATAGGTTTACTGTGCCATGTACAACTTCTGAATAAATAACACACAAAAGATGAGTAAATGACATTTTTAGTCATGTAATTTTGAACGGTTCCATTCTATATTTTTTTTACTTTTTCAATTTAAATAATGAATGTGTCAATTTCAAATTTTTTTGATCGAATTTTTTTAAATCTAACCAGAATTGAGATTTTGACAACATCTAACCGGAATAATTAAGCATATTCATCTCATTGACACTTCAAAATTGATTTTTTTTCAACGACCTACACAGATGAACTGTCATATAACAAAAAAAAGAATAATATTGAAGTGTCACATGAGGTGCACATGTTTATTTTAATAAAATTCCGTCGAGATTTTAAAATTTCTAAAAAAAAAATTGAAATTAACACATTCAAAACTAAAATTAAAAAAATTAAAAATAAAAGGACTAAAAATAAAAAAATTCGAAGTTACATAATTAAAAATGATATATTCTCCGCAAAAAGTTGCGGTAGATATTGCCTCATGCAAATTGAATTTTAGAAAAGTATCATAAAAATCTCACAAATGAAACGGCTTTATACAAAATTTTCCTCAATCGTAAAAGTATGAACACGTCTCAACGTGAGAACATCTCGTAATGAGATATATTATAATTAATTGAGAATAATACTTTAATTCTTTTTTAAAAAATGATACTATTAATTTGTACTGCTAATTTATGAATCATCACACACAATTAGTTTTTGCCAAAAATAACAAATGATCTTTAACTCTCAATAATATATTTATAATGTATTTGTAAGAGATGTGTACTCTTGATATGTCCATAGATAATACAGAGTATGAAAATAATATTCAACATCATGCTAAATGTTTATCTGCATTGAAGATTAATTGAATAAATGGTACTATGAATCACAATTAATGTGTTTCAAACATCAGGTCATAAGTACAATTAATGTGATCAATAACACCTAATTTGGTCCTATCAAATTAACAACTAACATCTAACTTTGTCCGATAAAAAAAAAAAAACCTAATTTGGTATAATTATGTTATAATTAATTTTTTTTTTCAAAAAATAAAAAAATGAAATATATAAAATGAGTGCAAGAGTACTCAAATTCCACATAGATACAAACGTTGAACAGCAAGACCGAGAGAAACTTTAATTTGAATTTTTAGTATATATTAATATGTTAATTCAAAACTTTTCCAATTATTTTAACTTCGTAATTCAATATTACAATACCAGTAACATAATGCACTGTAATACATACTTCCTCCTTTTTTATTTACATATTATTTTAGTCTTTTAAATTATTTATAAAATATATATTGTTTTAGTATTTTATCTTCCTATATCTCATATTTACCCTTAATATTGTAATTTTAAATTTCCTACAAATATGTTGTGTGTTTAATTTTTCAACCAATAATATTTATTATTAAAAATATTTAAATAATATTAATTAAAATTAATTTTAAAAAAATATATATATATCCTTAATTTATCTTTTGACATCTATTAAAAAAAAAGGGAATATTTTTTTCATTGAAATGGAAATGGTTTAAATTCTGCAAAACATTATTCAACATCATGCTAAATGTTAATCTACATTGAAGGTTTCGTGATTTTTTTTTTTTTTTTTTTGACAGGATTGAAGATTTCGTGATTAAATGGTATGAATCTCAAAGAATGTGGTTTAAACAGCAAGGCATAAGTACAATTAATGTGATTATAACATCTTATTTGGTGTAATTTGTTACAATACAATTAAATTAAGTTGTTCAGAGTCGTGAAGCTTTAAATTATGAATTTTTAGTATATATTAAAACGTTAACTTAAAAACTTTTCCTAATATATTATCTTCATAATTCATTATTGCAATACCTGTAATAGAAGATCCCATAAATCAAAATTTACTCAGTTAATTAAAATTGTAAGAAAACCACAAATAAAGGCAGACATAAAACAGCGTTACAAATCGGCAAATAAGACCCTTTACTAATATTACCCACCATTTAAATTTAAATATAACTAATAACCATAAGAGTAATTACTTTTTTCCAGATTCCATGTTTTAAAGCAGAAACAGAACAACCCTGTATAATTTTATTACATAATTGCAACAGCTGATAAAAATGTACTTTGTTAAAAAAATTAATTTAATTTGTTAAATATATATATATATATATATATATATATATATAAATATAAATACATTTACTTCAAAAAATAATTATATATATATTTTTTGTAATGTATAATTTATTGATTGGAATTCAAATTACAGCTCCCCTGTTACCAAAAACAGAGTATACTCCACCAATCAGAAATACTACTTGCTAATTTCACCGTATTAATAAAGTCAATTACCAAATTAATTAATCAAATACATAAAATGAAAGAGATTATAAGCAGAAGATGATGGTAGATAATAAGATTAGTTAACATCTTTAAGCTGGCATATATGGATCCTAAACCCCCAGAAAAACAGAGAGAATATTACAAAAAAGAAAATTATAAAACAAAAACAAACTTAATTCGATCGAAAACTACCTATTTTAATTTCCACTAGTTTTAAAATTTCCTTCACTATTAATTTCTTCTTAACACTAATAATTATGAGCTAGCAAAAGGGAGAAAAAGCCAATCTCATTTCTTGGGTTTCTTGCCGGACTTGGAGGAGGTGGCGGCGGCGAGGTTGAGATCGGGGATGGAATTTCCGGCGGCGGCGGCGGCGAGGCGGTGTTTGAGCTCATTGAGAAGCGCCTGATTCTCCTGGTTCAAAAGCTCTGCTTTTTTCCGAAGCCTCTCGTTCTCTTGCATGATGTAGCAGTTCTCTAAGTACAGCTTCGAATTCAGCTTTTCCATTTTTTTCTACAAAATAAAAAAAAAAAAATTGAGCAAAATAAGTTTGTATAATAATCATGATTGATAATTACGTGCGAGAAAATAAAGAACAAAAATGAGGAGGTCCAAATGTGCACTCAATTGGAAAAATGGATTCTTTCGTTTGTCCATTTGTGTGGAAAGAGCGTGCTACAAAAAAGAGAATTTTAAGACTATAATGCACATGAAAATAATAATAATAATAATAAAGTTAACGGAGGAAATGAATCCGTTAGTGCAACAGTAGCATGCAGAGTTTGTTGAGATTTTATTCGGTTTGTTGTTAGGAAACAAGAATAACAAACCCAAAAAAATGTTCATAAGTTTACTACAAAAACGCAGCCATGTACACGCCTTTTGCCCAACTCCCTTAGTGAAAGAATATATATACAAATAGGAGAGAGAAAGAGAAAGAGAAAGAGAAAGAGAAAGAGGGAGAAAAGTGGGGCTCTCTCTTTTCTAAAAAGATCACCTTTTCAAAGAAGAAGGAGAAGTTGTAGTAGACAAGAATGCCTTTTGTAATTCCAATTCTTCAAATGGCAGTAAAAAAGAAAGAATTGTTTTGTGAGAAACAAAGAGTGGGCGTAATGTGAATATATATAGTGGAGGAGGAGAGAGAAAGGGTAGGGGGGAAAACTGGCACCCAATAATCCTGCATGTGTAAGCAAGGATTTGATGTTCTCCTTGTATGATGACTTCTTTTCAAGGGGGGATGGCGTCATGTGAATGATGGGCATTCTTGGTAATTCACTGGAAAATGGATACGAGGGTGTTTTGGGTATTTCAGGGGTCTCGGCCGTCCGAAAGATTCGCAATGATGGTTTGGATTGGTCCGAACCGACGCAGCCCATCATCACGCCACTACACTTAATCGATTCTCTTTTGTTTTTATTTTCGTGTGTCAATAATTTTTAGGATTTCTTTGATTTTTGCTCTTTTTCTGGTTTTATACGTCTGCATTTAATCCTCATTAATTCTTGTGTTATCATGACTGATTCACCCCATTTGAATTTCTTGCTATTATGATTTTGATTTTTTGGCAAAATATCTAATGCATTTGATAGGGAGATATTGAGGTTCCATATTTTTTTTGTTCAGCAAAAATGATATTATTAATAACGTAAAATGGGTATAAAACACCCCTGTACAGTAGAAACAGAGCCACTAGCAGTCTAGACAGATCTTAGGTGATGCTAGTCAATCCTTAAAAGAGTAATTATATATTTAAGGAAATCTGAGAGAGCACCAGCTCCACAAACGTCATTTGATTTCGTCTATGATTTTCACCTCGTCAAAGTTTTTTCCTTCAAACACAAAATCATTTCTCCCTTTCCAAATTTATCGAGGTTCCATATTTAACTTCCATATCTTGATTTATCGATTTTATAAATTTATATAGGCACTGTAATACCATCAATATATATAAAGTATTTGTCATATTAATATAAAATTGTTTAGAAGTATTTGGCATAGTATATGTAATAATTGTATAATAGAGAAATTGAAATATCACTTTAAAGCCAAAATATACGGGCATTGTCAAAGAAATGCACTTGTGAGATATATTGAGGATACAACTAACCTAACTTGTCAAATTTTCCTAGAAATATTATCATCAACTTTCCTTCTTTGTTTCGATCTCATTTCCTAGATAAATGCAATGTGGGCAACTTCCATGATGTCTTATTAGTAACAAGAAAAGGAAACAATTTTATGATTTTTTATTAACATATATAAGTTATATTTTTATTACGAAATCTCCTTATACATGATATATGATTTTTTGTTCATATAATTCGCTTGCAAGTGAATTAATGTGACTTTGATTAGTGGATGGTAATTTCTTCTTTTTAATGGGTGATAAGTATATTCATATACCTAAATTTGACATTATTCTTCTGTATGGTATGAAACACTAATTTCGAACCGAATCAATCTTTAGTCCATTTTGAAAACAACATTGTACTTGACAAAAGCGGTAATGAAATATCCAATTAAAATTTGATCTTTAAGTAGCCGACATATATATGTCTTTTCAAGATGAACTATGCTTCATCGAACCCATGAAGAGGGACAATTCACATCCTCCCCAACTAAGAAAATTCCTGAAGTCGCATGTGCAATTTTAAGATGTTTTTATTGTGCAATTTTAAAATGTCTTTCTTTCTAGCCGCTATTATCACTAAACCACAATTCATAGATCGGTTGATGAAAGAACTAATAAAATGATGAATCTTTTTTAGGGATTCATAAAGTTTAAAGTCGTGAGTAGATGAGATCAGTGTCTGTACTAGAAGAGACATCGATCAATCGATAAGAAACCAAGGCTTGGAATATTCGTAATAAAGTCCCATGCAATTTTCGCAAAAAATCAATCATTATTCGATGATTTCATGAATGTTCAAGAATTATGTGACTATATATGTGAAGAGAGAGAACAAGAAGTTGGGAAACCTATTGAAGGATGAGTTTAGATGGTATTTAACTTGAAAAACTCGTGACTTGAATATATATGAAGGGGCGCTACACTTGTTTGCTAAGCATATATTAATATAACCAAAGCCCCTAAATTACGAAACCCTAAGCCATTTTTTTCATGATTCTTTTCTATAATTTTAACTTCATTTTTCTCATTTGAAATCTACATGCACACAAAACTTAATGGATGTTTTGAAATTATATAATAATTAAATACTTTTTTTAAAAGTTGCTAGACACAATTTCATTTTGAATTGTGCTTGCAAACACCCCTCAGAATATACAAAGCCAAATTTAAACTTCAATTTAAATCCACCTCCTAGTGCTGGTTATTGTACATGAAAAGGCATTATACAGCTCCATGGTAAGGATGCATAAATTGAAAGAAAAACAAGTTAAAACTATAATATTCCAAATATACCCTTGTAAGTTGGAGGGAAAATCACAAATCAGGCACAAGCAAATGACAAGAGTGCCCAAAAATAAAATACTGTGGGTCATGATGGTATGTTGCTTAGCAGTTAGTATAATTATATTTAAGTTGAATAATTTAGGGCAAGTATCAAAAGGTAAGCACATTTTTTATGTGATAATTAATTAGGGTAAGTAAATTGAAATAATGTTGATGGTGTGTTAGAGTGCAATTAACGTGACACATATGATGGATGTTGAGAGGTCTACATATGTGTCGCATATACCCTCGTGGACCTCGTTTATTTTTTTGCTAAAACCTAACCGTAACTTAAATTCTGGATTTTTAATTTGCCTAATTAAAGTTTTTGAATAATTGTTTCCCTCCACATTGCATTCTCATTAATTTGCTTGCAATAAAATGAATTTAATTTTTATCACTTCATTAATTAAAAAAAAAAGATGAAATATATTGATTAAGTACAATGGATACTTAACCCAAAATTAATACAAAAGTATATTTTGTCCGCTATAATTTTATAGAAATATAGATTAAAGGTTGATTTTCTCAATCATGATACAACGAATAAAAAGATAATGGGTAATGCGCCCTAATTTATTTTCAAGAATTGAACTTGATGCCATCAATCACTAATACAGATTTGGGCTTGGAGAGCTGTTAAAAATGAGCTTGGAGAGCGGTTATAACAACTCTCCAAGTAACAGCTGTCCATGCTTGGACAGCTGATAAAAACCGATCTCCAAGATATTACACTTGGAGAGCGGTTTTTAACCGCATTGCCCTAAGAAAGCGGTTATTAACCGCATTCCAAGCGATTAAGCTAAGACAGAGGTTTGTAACCGCTGTCCAAGTATATTCACTTGGACAGCGGTTCACAACTGCTGTCTAACCCTTTTTTTTAATTTTTAAATATATATAAATACACTTGGACAACGGTTTTTTAACCGCTGCCCAATATATATATATATAATTTAATTTATATTTTTAAAATCCTGTTTATATAAAATCAAAACCAAAACTAAAAACTAAATTTTACACCACACGATAATTAATTGTCCAATACCAAAACATCAAATAAATTAATAAATTAATGCATACACATCATGAAATAAATATTAATCGTCCAAATACAACAAATTAAAACATGCATATCAATACAAATATATATATATAAGTAATATGCTATCAAAAATTATCTCAATCTATCTATAATTATACAAGAATCGATTGTAAAGGTACCCTGTCCAATCCATTTTCCATTTGATCATTCTTTGTTTGGAGTAAGACTTGACCGGACGATCATAGACAAACTGCAAACAACGATCAATTAATCAATATAGTTAGATATATAGTATGAATTTTTATTCAATTAATAATAATTTAAATAAATCGATAAATTGACTTACGTTGAAAGGAACCGCGGGTTGAGAAGCGCGTATTATATCTTCAATATAACAGCACACAAAATGTCCACAGTGATCACTATCTCGTTGTCTCGGTACCTGTTGATTAACAATATAATCATGTATTACAATTATAATTATTTTATATTAATTTGATAATTTAATAAATTATATTTACCTTAACATTATTCCAGCTCACTTTATTGAATTTAGCTCTTGAGCCTTGATTAGGAAGGCGACTCCGATATTGGGTCATCGCACTATTATTATTAGAATTAAAAATAAAGTTAGATTAAATATGCATAATTTTAATAAGTAAAACAAATCATTATATTATAATATTAAAAATGAACTTACGCTTCCATGTACGAAGTAAGATCAGGTCGATTTGAAGCCAACCCATTCGCAGCTGGATCCATAAAATACACATTTAATGTGATCATATTTATGGCGATCAGCACCCAATGATTCCTATATTATATTAAGAATATTAAAATTAACAGTAAATTTAGCATATGTGCAAATATCATATATATTATGAATATAAATTTTAATGAAATGTTTATTGTACTCACCCCACATTTGTTGGCCAAAAAATAAGATGATCTCTGTCAGTATAACTCAGCATATGAGAAACTAACCACTCCATGGTCGTTGCCCTATCTCCCATTGAGTAAGACACTTGGAGGGAGACGAAGGAATACATTCCACATGCTCGAGGATCTCTGGAGATATATATCTCACCCAAATATCTTTAACCAACATATATACACTAATTAATATTTAATTTGAAAAGTAAACTATATAGAAAGTAAATACTGAGAATTAATTAGTAAACACATACCTGAGGTATAAGGCTATGCTCGTTGTACTCAACCACTGGTCGTTCACGATTTCGATCACATGCTCCCGAGCGATGTATTCTTCCATAAAATTCCGATGAAAGTAAGCATTCATAGGAACCGTGATCATATCGAAGTCAGAGGACTCCACTATCACTTGCACCGTATTATGTACGGTGTAGTCGTGATCTAAGTCTCCAGGTAAGGGATAACCAAGTCTGCGATCACCAATAGTGGAGTCTCTGGTCGTTGTCTCCCTCTGAGTGGCTGCGACACCCTTTGATTTCTGTTTATGCTTTTTGTGGTGTCGACAGTTTCTACAATCAATTTGCAACATTATTTAGAACAACAAATAAGATAATGAACTTTAATAACATATATTAAATTTACCTTCATGGTCAGAGATACCAAGTTGATCGGCCATTCGATGAAGTGCCCGACCCATTTGTTCGGCGGTGGCGAACTTCATCAATTGGTTAAGGCACCGTGAATCCTCTTCTCCGATTGTGGGTACATCGAGTGTGACCCTCACGAAACCAGGAGTGATGGGACTACCATGAATAACTCTATCGGAGTTATTGAGCAACGTTCCTGTAGCCACCAACCGAGTAGGATTCTCCAAATAAAGGTAGCATGAGGTCGGTGACTGTTCGAATAAGATATTTTGTTAGAAAATTTTAATATATATACTAGTCTTTAATTAAAATAAATATGATACACATCTGATACCTGTGGGACGTCGTTTCGAAGTGCCTCAATAAAATCATCCCTAGCATTAGCCGAAAACATAACATCAGCGATACTATTTTCACAGCTTGCTCCACTAGAGGACATTTCGTGATGTGAGCGTCTCTCAGACCTCATCTGTTCCAACTCTTTAGCCATCTGGGCAACCTGTTCCGAAAGTATACCCACCATATTCATGGCTTGAAGATCAGGTAACATGGCCAATGATGACTTCGTGATGCCATATCCAACACTTCGTAAGCGGCCGGGATGCTCCTGACGACCTAAAGCCCGTCCAAGTAGATCATCGGTACCGACAAAGTGGATGTCTTCGGGCGTCATGGTCTGAGATAAACGCTCCTGAATTACAAAAGATTATTATTTAATCATTTGTTTAGAAATAATAGTTTGTAATTCAAAGACAAATTAATGCATAGCTTACCCCTTCTTCGATTATACGCTGTGCACTGGAATCGGGAATATTCCCGTCTCGAGCCTTTCTGGTAGTTTGAAATAACTCGAAATGGGTAACAACAGACTGATTCTCTCCAACTTTCTTTTTTTCTTCTTTCTACGATAGTCATTAACGTGTCCCCTTATTAGATATATTAAAAGTAAATATATAAACAAAATAAAATGTTAGGATTTTGATCTTACCAAATTTTCTCTTATGCGTGCATACCCTTTGTTCGAGCCACGATATCGCGCCTCCATCGATTTGGCTTGTTTGCGATTTTTCTCGCTTAGTAGCTACAGTTTAATAGAAATATGATAAACACTGAAAAGCATAGGACATTAAATGATATTTATCAATTTTACCTGGAACTCATCAGCCATAGATCGTCGCACAAACTCTTCCCAGTATGGGGCCACCGACGGGCAATTCTGATAGGCCTCGGCGGACTAGCCGGGTAAAGACCAGTATCCGGATCTCGTGCTTGACTTCTCAGCCAAGCCCGAAAATTCTTGGCCAATACTCCAGCCTGCGACAATATTTGCTTCTTCTTTGAATGATCAAAGCCGAGAAATGTACTCTGTACGCATATAACATATCAATGTAGTAAATTTAGTAATCATACAACAACTTTCAATAAGCAATTATATAATTAACATACCGAAAGTTCATCCCATAATCTTTCTTTCAAAGAAGTGAGTTTGTCGCTACGCCAGTCCTTGGATGGCAGCACAATAGGGATTATACGCCTAACTACAGCTCCAAGGTAGAAAGACAACGTCTCACTCTGTTTACCGATTATCTGCCCATATTCATTGAATGATAGTTGCAATAACATATTATTTAATTAGATTCAACGATCAATCATATAATTACAATTTCAACTGTTCAATTCTAATAAAATTACCTGCACTTGTTTCCCCTTGCTACGAGCCCTCTTAACAGAAGACATCGTGACTATACCTCTGCTACGCTTATCCCCAGAGCTGCTAGTGGTGGGAGCAGAAGTGTCAACCTGATCCAAATCATCAGTATGATGTCGATCATCATCACCATGATCTCCATCATAATCTCCACCATGATCTCCATCATAATCATCACCATCATCTCCATCATCTACCGGATATGGCAGATAAGACATGATCCTGTAAAACAGAAAAACAACATTTAATAAACAAAAAACAAACAATATTTAAGTAAGCAGAAGAAATAACATTCAATAAAGCAAAAGAAACAACATTTCATAAAGCAGAAGCAAACACAATCAATAAAGTCGTACATTTCTTTTTAGCACTTATTTTTCTTTTTCGTTTTTTGGTTGACTTTTCTCGTTCATGACCATGAATGTTAATAAGATCCGGATTGTCATATTCATCCACATCGACAATTATTCTCTGGTACGGGCGTGAATTTGCAAGATCATCGAAAGAGGGTACAGAATGAGTGAAGTTCTGAAAAGGATCATTGATAGTGTCAACATCTTCATCGACGTGGTCGCTAATTTGGTAACTAGTGTTAAATTTGTTTGACAGAACCACGATGGACCATTTCTTATTAACTGGGTCGGGGAGATAGAAAATTTGTTGAGCTTGACTGGCCATTATGTAAGGGTCATTTCTGTATCCCACATTCTTCAAATCAACGCGTACGAACCCAGATCTTTCAACTTGGACCCCGTTAGGGATCCAAGTCCAACTGCACTCGAAGATTGGTTGTCGGTGAACAACATAGTCGAGTTCCCAAATGTTGACAATCTGTCCAAAGTAAGTAGTATTAGATTGATCCCCTGCAGTTGCAGTAATGGACACCCCACTATTCTGCATTGTACTTGTGGCATCATGATCTCTGGTATAAAATGTGTATCCGTTAATAAGATAACACTTGTACGAATACACATGTTTATTAGGCATTCTAGATAACCACTTAACTCTTTCATTCACTGATTCTTTATCCCGTGACAACATATTTGCTACATAACCATTGAACCAATCAACAAACGTGCGCTTGTGCTCAACTTCAATCCATGATCTATCTCTGGTGGGAAATGTCTCAACAAGTGCTTGGATGTGCAGGTCAATAAAAGGAAGCACGTCGATCGTGTTGTGAAGTACGCACAAGTGCATCCGTGTTGGTTCCTCCATACTAACACTTACAGATTGACCACCGATAAGGCCTTCACCATCCATCCTATTGGTGTACCGAGTAATTGGAAGTCCAATTGCATCGACATGCGGAATGAATTCAGACCAGTATTCGACTGCTTCTTCTACTAAATAGCGTTCTACAATGCATCCCTCCGGCCTTGACATATTCATCACATATCCTTTGAGCACTTTCATATATCTCTCTACACCATACATTCATCGCATACGAGCAGGGCCACACATCCTTGTCTCGTGTACCAAATGAAAGGTTAGGTGAACCATTATATCAAAAAATGATGGAGGGAATTACATCTCAAGCTCATAGAGCATCCCCACAATCTGTCCTTGAAAACCAAGCAATTTTCTAGGATCTATGACCTTGCTACTCATTGCCTTGAAGAACCAACATAACTTTGTTATGGTTATGCACACATTTTCAGGAAAGATAGAACGTATTGCAATGGGCAAGAAAGTTTCCATGATGACATGATAGTCATGCGATTTCAGATTCATCAGTCTTACGCCATCATCTGATACAAGTCTCTGTAGGGTGGACGAATAATCCTCTGGAACTTTCACATCCTTTAGCGTCTGAAGTAACTCTTTTCGATTGATCCCCTGCAGTTGCAATAATGAACACCCCACTATTCTGCATTGTAATAGTGGCATCATGATCTCTGGTATAAAATATGTATCCGTTAATAAGATAACACTTGTACGAATACACATGTCTATCAGGCATTCTAGATAACCACTTAACTCTTTCATTCACTGATTCTTTATCCCGTGACAACATATTTGCTACATAACCATTGAACCAATCAACAAACGTGCGCTTGTGCTCAACTTCAATCCATGATCTATCTCTGGTGGGAAATGTCTCAACAAGTGCTTGGATGTGCAGGTCAATAAAAGGAAGCACGTCGATCGTGTTGTGAAGTACGCACAAGTGCATCCGTGTTAGTTCCTCCATACTAACACTTACAGATTGACCACCGATAAGGCCTTCACCATCCATCCTATTGGTGTACCGAGTAATTGGAAGTCCAATTGCATCGACATGCGGAATGAATTCAGACCAGTACTCGACTGCTTCTTCTACTAAATAGCGTTCTACAATGCATCCCTCCAGCCTTGACATATTCATCACATATCCTTTGAGCACTTTCATATATCTCTCTACACCATACATTCATCGCATACGAGCAGGGCCACACATCCTTGTCTCGTGTACCAAATGAAAGGTTAGGTGAACCATTATATCAAAAAATGATGGAGGGAATTACATCTCAAGCTCACAGAGCATCCCCACAATCTGTCCTTGAAAACCAAGCAATTTTCTAGGATCTATGACCTTGCTACTCATTGCCTTGAAGAACCAACATAACTTTGTTATGGTTATGCACACATTTTCAGGAAAGATAGAACGTATTGCAATGGGCAAGAAAGTTTCCATGATGACATGATAGTCATGCGATTTCAAATTCATCAGTCTCAAGCCATCATCTGATACAAGTCTCTGTAGGTTGGACGAATAACCCTCTGGAACTTTCACATCCTTTAGCGTCTGAAGTAACTCTTTTCTCTCATTCTTGGACAAGGTGTGTGCAGCAGGAGGTAAGAACGGTTGACCCCTTTCTCTAGGTACATGTTTTAATTCTGCTCTTATTCCCATATCAATCATATTCATTCTTGCATTGTAACCATCCTTGGACTTCTTATCAGCTAGGAGAGTGTTGAGCAAGCTGTCACAAACGTTCTTCTCAACGTGCATTAGATCAATGAAGTGTCTAACATACAACTCTTTCCAATAGGGCAATTGAAAGAAAATTGATTCCTTCTTCAAACCGCTAGTGGGGATACTCTTTGCGAAGATCTTTCCGTACTGTGTGTCGATATTCTTCATCTCATTCAATACATCCGAACCTGACAATAAAAATGGTGCTTCACCTGTCTCGATTTTGCCATCGAATGCATCGGCCATTGTTATGTACTTATGTGTTGGGTCCAACCACCTCCTATGTCCCATATAAACGGTCTTCCTACAATAACTCAATCGAATGTGATGTGTCTTCTTGGTACAACAAGGACATGCATCGGCCCCCTTCACACTATATCCAGATAGATTCCTGTAAGCGGGAAAGTCATTGATAGTTCCAAACAACATGGCCTTCAACTTGAAATTCTCCTTTCTACAAGCATCATACACATCGACACCCTCATCCCACAGGAGCTTCAAGTCCTCAATCAAAGGAGCCAGATATACATCTATGTCGTTACCAGAGCCAATCCTATGAATTTTAGAGTCTGAGTCGATTTTAAAATTCGACCCTCTCAAATTATTTTTATATATGAACAAATAGATTATACAAATTGACGGTATTTCACAATTTAAAAGTTAATAATAATTAATGACAACTTAATATGAAATAAAGGATTTGCAAAAATATTATTATGTGTATGCAATATATTCCTTCGTTTCACATTAATTGTTTGCCACTTTTGAGGTTTGTAAAAAAGTAAGAAATATAAATTTTTGATAAAATTTTCTTCCGAAGAAAATAAAGAGAGGAGAGAGAATTTGTGAAGGAAAATGTATTTTCCATAATAAATTGATTTTTAGGGTAAAATTAATAGTGAGAATTTTGAAAATAATGCAAAAATGATAATTAGTTCGAAATAAAATTTATTTGGCCAGATTTTATACCCAAAAGAAAAGGATAAATTTAATTATATGTATGTCATATATTTAAAGAGTTAAATTAAAATAGTTGTGAAATTGTGGCACTTAAATTTTATTTTGGATAAAGCATGGACTCAAAAATAAATTAAGAATTTGAAAAAGTTGGGACTCGAACCCTAGACAAAATAAAATAAAGTATTTACTTTTTTCACTAAGACATTTCATAATATATCAATAATTTTACAAGTATAAATATATATTATTATATATATATATATATGCATATAGAATTGTAGGCCCCTAAAAGTTGACAAAATCTTCGAGCCTGAGTCGAACGACTCGTCTGACTCAAGAAAGGCACGGCCCTGGTCGTTACCAGGTTGTTTGGGTCCTGATATCAACATAGACAACATCATGTAAGTGCGCTTCATGCACAACTCGGGTGAATGATTATAAACTAGAAGAATCACTGGCCATGTACTGTGGTTGGTACTTTGGATACCGAACGGATTCATTTCGTCAGTTAAGAGTTCAAGACGCAAGTGTCGTGTCTCGGTGCCAAATTCTGGATGCCTGACATCGAATGTCTTCCACTGGGGTGAATTAGCAGGGTGTCTTAGCATTCCATCTTTGATCCTATCATCATGATGCCAAGTTAAATTTCTAGTATCCACAGCACTACTATACATTCTCCTGAATCTTGGTATTATTGGAAAGTACCACATCACCTTTACGGGAGATTTATTTTTCTTATATCGCTTTAGCCCACACTTGGGACATTCATCGAGGTCTGCATACTCCTTTCGAAATAAGATACAATCACCCGGACAAGCATGAATTTTCTGATTTGTTAACCCGATGGACTTGAGCATTTGTTTAGCATCACATGCTCTCTTAGGCAGTACATTTCCATCAAGCAGTAGACCACTAATTGTTTCCAGCATACTTGTAAAGAACTCATCGGACAACCGGTTTTGTTGCCTTGAACAATATCAACACAAATGACGCTTTTGTAACCCGGCCACAAAGTAATCCAACGAATCCCCTTAACTTCTCGACGACATATAAGGGTGATCTCGCAGATCATCGTCATCCCCACTCGATGTATCAATAGTCGGTACATCATCGAAAATATCCGCATCCACTGTATCTTCAAACCTAAAGTCAGTTTCTAGGTTGCTTGAGCTACATCCATCTATTCTCTCACCATGATATGTCCAAATGGTATTGTCGCGAGTCGTTTTATTTGGAGAATATTATGTGGCTAATTCGGTAACGACTCACAAACAAAACATGCACGTGTAAAATAAACTGTAAATAAGAAGTGTTTGTTGACCAAGTTCGTCAAGAATTGACTACTCTGGGGGCATACCAAGCCAGAGATGTAGTATTGCGAGTTTTACACGTACAATATTTGATACATCTCATGAAGATGAATCATTTTGGATGAAGATGATTTGGAGAATTGATATCTGAGTGCTAGGGTTTTGGTATGCATGAATGATCACTCGAATTTTTCTGTTCCTCACCTCTCTGGGGATTCTCTGAATGTATTTTGTGGGAAATATTTTTGTTACCTTACTCCTTCGGAAATTTCTGAACCTTTCTCTTGCTGTTTTTTCTTCTATTTATAGCACTCCAACAAGCATGAGCTGGGTTGACAAGCATGAGCTGGAGACTTCGGATCATGCAAGAATTCATGTAATATTGCCACGTTCCCAACTTCGTCTTCTAGATTGATCTTTGCGCTTGCTTGTCTGTAAGGCACTCTTTTGGTCGTCCAAATCAACATTTTGCTCGGCTGGATGCTTTGTTCGCCCCTTTAACCATGTCAGTTTTATGCTGGAATACTGTCCTCCTCGAGCATACTGAGCCCTCAGGATGTCTGGGTCTTCGGGATGTTTGGGTCTTTCAGGATGTCTGAGTAGCGAACATACTGACCCTTCAGGATTGTCTGAGTAGCGAACATACTGACCCTTCGATTTGTTCGAGTCTTGAGATATCTCGAACCCTCGAGTTATGTCGAGTCTTCAGGATATCTGAGCAGTGAGCATACTGACCCTTCAGGATTGTCTGAGTCTTCAGGATATCTGAACCCTGAGGGATAGTCAAATGTCTTAGATTTGTCTGAGTCCTTTTGACTTAGCTCATTTGATTCCTTCTTTCCTGATCTGAGTGGCGAACATGCCTATTTGCTCGGTAGGCTGGTTGAGCAACTTTGGTTGGTCGGCGAGCGACGAGCACACTTGTCCATCGGGTATGATTACTTTAATAAATATTACACATGTCTCTCTTACGTGTTTGATTAATGCTGAATAATTATATCGAACACAACAATACCCCCCAGCCGGGTCGCTTTGTATTCAACATGGGGCCCGACTGTTATAATCTGATTGGGCCATAGTTGATGTCGTTTCGTATTCTGCCCAGATTTTCAAAATTGAATCCGGTATCTATAAATACCTCATTTCACCGCCTTAAACCCTTTTCTCTCTCCTTCTTCTCTTTGCCTCTGTCTTTCAATCTTTTCCGCGTCTAAAAATTTCCGGCGAGGGCTTCATCATTCCGACGAAGGATCTTACTCAGGTAACCGCTGCATTCTTTCTCTCATTGCGATTATGGCTTCTTGCTCAAACTCTTCTGTTCCCTTAGAATCGGACCACCATAGTTCTTCTTCCCCCTCTGTCGGTAGAATCCCCCGTAGCGATGCTAATGCGCCGGAGACAAATGTCTCGGATTTAGGATTTCGTTGGCAAGTTCGGCAACCGTTTGCCATTCTTTCCTCCGATTTTGATGAAGCCCTAAATGCATTAGATAGGGTCTTGGTCCGTAGTGATTTCTCAGATGGTTCAAGTGACGATTCTTTACCCCAAACTCAAATTAGGTCTAGGGCTATTGATAATGTTGATGTAGATAGGAATGATGATATTGTGAGGGGAGAAATTTTGATGGCTGTGAATGTAACTGAACCGAATGTAGGGATAGGCGGTGAGCAAAATACTGAACTTGATATACCTGTTGGTGTCCCTCATAGTCCAACATATAACGAGTATAATGCTCGTTATAGTTTTGATTGGCCCGAACAACCTCATAGGACTAGGGTTGAAAATAAGTACCCAGCGAGCAAGATAGCGAGCATAATTAATGTAGATATGCTCGCTCAGCTGCATAGAAATTACGAAACCCCCAAAGATGTCTTTTTCTGGGCACCGGGTCCTGATGAGCGAGCAGACCAGCCCCCTGAGGGTTGTGTCGCTGTGAATTTGGACACAATGGAAACCGGCCTTCGATTCCCCCTCCATCCGGCCATCACCCGTTTGCTCGTGGAATGGAACATTACCATCACGCAGCTGAAGCCGAATGGGTGGCACATGATTTTAAGCTTCCTGACTTTGTTCGGCAAAATGAAGCCAAGATACTATCCCTCAGCAGCTGAACTTGCTCGATTGGTGCACTTGACTCGTCCGAAGGGCGAACATGGGTGGTTGTTCATGCAAGATAATGCCAAGTGCAAAATCATTGAGGATGTGCCGAACAAAATCAGTGATTGAAAGGAAAAAATTTGGTTCGTTGGGGGCGATTGGAAGAGCCCGGCTTCTGGAAGCGAACCAAATGCTCGTTTAGACATCCCTAGTGACTTTGGGGTTTATCGCATTAAGTATTTTTGTGTCTTTTGTTCCTCAATTTGAACTGATTTTAACTTACTCTTTATTTCAGGAATTTCAGCTGTGACGGACAAGGAGACCAACGACGGCTATTTTAGCAGCGTCTGGAAAATTGATCTTGAGTCTCGCTCGGAACGATCTGTAAGGACCCTAAATACCGCCGATCAGAGGAAGAAAGGAGGCTTATTCGTGCCCCCTCATCATCTTGTTGCTGTTAATCCTACTGGTAAGGATTGCTTTTTGCATTTGCATAAGCTTTGTGCCACTTTGCTCGCCGTTATCCTTTTTTACATAATGAATTGCTTTGTTTATAGCTTTCCCCACTGTGACCGTTGCCGTGAGTACATCCGAACATACTGAGATGGCTCGAAGAAAAAGACCACAGGAGCTCACGCGAATCCAAGTTAAGTGGGAGGCTCAGCGAGCAAACATAGGAGAGGCGAGCAGGGCTGGCAGGGCGAGCCGAGCATCCGCATTCGAGCCTGGGGAATCGAGCTGGCCAAAAAGGACTACTCGTTCAGCGGAGTAGGGGATGAGCGAACAGGCTCCGTCGCCGAAGAGACCGAGGATGGAAACTGACGAGCATGGGCCAAGCGAACAAGCTCAGACGAGCGTGCCAAGTGAACAGGCTCAGACGAGCACTAATGCCGTTAGGGTGACTCAGACCCCTTCTGCCGAAGCGATCATAATGGCCGCCTCCGTGGTCGGTCCGGTCTCACAAATTGTTGAAAATGAGGTTGGCACATCTTCTCCACCTCCTACTGGACCCCGATCATGGACTCCGTTGAACCCTGAGCTTCGGTCCCCTGAGGATAAATCATTCTTGGGATGGGATCCGGCTCGTGCGAACAGGTACATTTTGTTCGCTTTATTTCCTTTTTGATTGATTCTGTCCACCTTAACATGTTTATTTGCTCGGGTGTATGTGTAGGTTGAGCAGGTTGGCGCCCTTGATGCCCAATTTGAAAAACTACTTCTGCTCGCCGAGTGTTCGCAAGGTTCCGGGCATTCCCGAGCATGTTCAAAAGGCGTGTCAGACCCCTGTTCGAGCATGGACTACTGATCTGGAAGAGTCTACTACGGGTCCCATTCCTCTGGAAAACATGCATCTCGGCTTGCTACTCCAGGGCCAATCTATGGTCGTCCTTGAAAAAGCTTATGCTGAGTCCACCAACCTTCATGCCAACTACTTGGCTTTGATCAGAAATTTTGAAGAAAAGGTGGGCGGGCTGAACAGGACTCAGGATGAACTGAGGTTGGCTCAGGGATAGGCATCCTCAGCACAAGCATGCTCACCAGGCTCAGGAGGATGCCCGCCAGGCTCAGGAAAATGCTCGCCAGGCTCAGGAAGATGCTTTCCAGGCAAAGGAGGAACTGAATCACTCTCAGGAGGAGGTGATTAGTATTCGGAGAGCTCAGGGTGAGATGAATGTCAAGCTTCGTAGACTCCAAGCTGGCGTCAAGGCCATGGAAAGTGAGAGGAACGTGCTCGGCCAACAACTCATCATTGCCGAGGAGACCAACACTCGTTTGGGTCTCAAAAATTCAAGGCTGCATAATGAAGAGTATGTTGATTCCATGTCCAACTTCTCCTACATTTGTGCCTTTGCTGATGCCATCTGGTCTGCTCGCCATACGCTCACTGGCGAACAAATTGCCCCACTCATATCTAGTTTTCAGCAGTACCTGATTGACAATCCACCAGATCGTAATCTTCCGATGTCAGATTTGAACGATCTGTGCGATTTCTCCATTCTTCCTGAAGGGATCGAAGTTGATGATCCCATCCTGGATGAGGAAGATGGCTCGGACGTGAACACTGCTGGTGTTGCTGGCCAAAATCTCCGAACTGGGTTCGAGTTCGATCAGGCGCAGGCCGAGCAAAGGGGACCTCTGTGACCGAGCAAAATGTACCTTCTGGCGAGCATATTGTACCTGACCATACTGAAGGAGTTGTTGCTGAGGGGGCTGAGCATGATTTGTTCGACATTTCTCTTCCGTCCACCCCCAATTATGAATTTTCTCCTTAGTGTAGTTTTTATTTTATTGAACAGATGTTGTGTACTTTTTGTCTTCTTCGTTTTTTGTTCGAACAATATCCTCTGAACTTGTGTAAATTTTTGCTTTCTTCTGTTTTTGTTCGAACAACTTGGAAACTGGATGGTTGAATTGTATATTGAACTGTTTCCTCTAACATGATTGTTGAGGATGAATGTTGATACTTGTGTTGCTTGATGTTTGTTTTGTTGCTTTCTGTTCGCTTTGTTGCTTCTTGTTCTCTTTGTTGCTTTCTGGTTTAGGCCTCTTTTCTTCTGAATGAATTCGAACATTGGGTTTACCTATGCCCGCTCCTGACTTTTTTCATTTTTGATTGTCTTATTGACGTTGCAATCGGTTGATCGTCTTATTTAGGTGCGACCAGATGGGTTACTTTATGAACCCCCCCTTTCTTGGTTCGCGATCGTCTTATTTAGGTGCGATCACCGTCTTAGGGCCGTCTTATTTAGTCTGCGACCCGCAAGACTCATCACCCGCTTATTTCTGGTATCTGTAAGTATGAGTCATCTTTTGCGACTGCTTACCCATTACTCGCTTTTTGCTGCGGGAATCAAAGTACGAACTCGTTCGTCAGGTGAACATAGACTTGGGCTCGTTCGTCTTTGTTCGGGTCGTCCGGCTTAGGTGCGACCTCAAATAGGCTTCAACTAGAAAATCTTAGCGAACAAAAATGTATATATATTTTTTTCCTTTTTGCAACACTTTGTATTCTATTACAACCTTTACATTCGAAGAAGACTATCTATTACACAACTATTGACATCAGACTAGGGTTTTGAATTTAAACCTTGTCTTGAGTAGACACGAACTGGCCTCACCTTGTCCGCGGAATTGATGTTGACAAACATGTGTCACATCATCCTGTCTACCCTTCTTTAGTAACATGCTCCAGCGGCGAAAGAAGATAAGCTTTTGTCCTCCCGGACAAGTTGTGATTATCGCGGGCAAACGGACATGAGCATGTGGCGCGATGCTCGCTCGCCTTATATCCCAAGTCTTGAGCAAAATCTTCAGCTCGCACCATTCTGTCCCCTTCAATAGATGCCTGAGCATCAGCGTCCGCCTGTTGTTTCGGGCGGACACCATGACATCCCTCCCCTTCGGAGGAGATTTTGGGGATGCATAAGGGAATAGTGATTTACTACTGCATAAGCAGTGAGTAACGTGGAGTGGCAACCATGACTCTGCCGAGCATCTTGAGTCCGCAACGAGCTTCAACATGTGCTCGGAATGTCATATGGGGTAAAAGACTCGTATCAGGACAGATGCTCGATTCAGCAAAATGATTGCTGAATCGAGAGCTGGATTCTTCTACGTCTGGGGGCATATTAAACCAACTTCCTTCTGAGAATTGTAATATTTTCCCTCTTTTCTTCTTCATCTGTTTTTTTTTCTCTGCTTTTTTTAGCTATCAGTATGCCTCTATTTATAGAACTATCCCAAACTAGTGCTGGCATAGCTAGCTGGTGCTGGCCCTCTTACTTTTGCTCCCCCTTTTGACATCTGTTCGGCTTTTTGTCAACTCTCGTTCAAAGATTGACTCGTCCCTTTCTCGGTTGCCACCACTTGTCAACTCATTCTGACACGTATCTTCTGTTGACAACTCGTTCTGACATGTATCTTCTATCTTTCGATAATGCTGGCCAACATTTCTTTCTAGAAGATACGTGTCGAACACAATGTGTTCTTCCTTCAGGATTATCCTACTCGTCTTAGCTGAATGGCCGATTATGTTCGGTCATTTGTGTTCGTTTTTGTGTCGCAACTATGCTCGCTTCAAATTGCGTGGGCGATTATGTTTGGAAAAATCGTGGCTCGCTTGTTTGTGTGGGTCGACTTTGTTCGGCCGGCTATGCTCGTCATTATTAATAATATTTTTTCAGATTTGACTCAGTCCACGAGTAGGACAATGGGACTCCATTCAGGTCTTTCAAGCCATATGCCCCGTTTAACAAACGTTCTGTAACTCTGAATGGACCTTCCCATGCTCGGCCGAACACACCACTTGATACCCCTGTTGCTCGCCTTAAAACCAGCTCGCCCACATCGAACCTGCGTGTTCGGACTTTGGAGTTGTAGAACTTCTTTGATCTCTTTTTGTACATGGCATTCTTGAAATCAACCCCCGTCCTTCTTTCTTCTAACAGTGTTCAGACTTCGATGCGGCGCTTTGGTCATTGATGTGCTCTCCAAAAAAGTCATTGTTCGATGACTTGGAATCTTGATTTCTGCGGGTATAACAGCTTCCGCACCAAATGCCAAGGCAAACGGGGTCTCCGCAGTTTATGGTTCTAAAAAGTTGTTCGATAGGCCCATAATATTTCGGCAACTCTTAACCCATCCTCCCCCCTTGGAATTATCAAGTCTGTCCTTGAGGGTATGCTTGATAATTTTATTAACGTCTTCAACTTGTCCGTTTGACTGGGGATAATACGGAGTCGAGTAAGGCTTTTTGATGCCCCAAATGAAAGCACAATTTCAATGCGAATTCACTTCCATCGAACTATTTTCCGTTATCAGTTACTAATGATTGGGGAAGCCCAAAACGACAAATAATATTTTTCCAAACAAAGTTCCACATTCTTTGTTCGGTAATTTTGACAACGGCTTCGGCTTCCGCCCATTTAGTATAGTAATCAACGGCAACCACAACATATTTTACTCCCGACGTGCCAGTAGGAAATGGGCCGATCAAATCGATCCCCCATTTTGCGAAAGGCCATGGGCTATAAACTGACACTAATTCTTCAGGTGGGCTATGAATAAGTGGGGCATGTACCTGGCACTTGTGGCACGCGCGAGCATACGCGAGCGAGTCTTTCTTGAGGGTTGGCCAATAATAACCTTGTCTGATTATTTTGTGCGCCAGGACGAGCCCACCTGTATGATTTCCGCATACTCCATCATGGATTTGCTCCAGAAGTACACGACCCTCTTCAGGAGTAATACACTTCAATAGTGGAAGTGAGAAGCTTCTTTTGTACATATGCTCGTCTATGATAGTATAACGAGTAGATTGTAATCTGAGGCGAGTAGCTTGTGCCTTATTCTCAGGGAGAAGTCCCTTTTGTAAGTAACTCAGGATTGGAGTCATCCAAGTTTCCTGTTCGCCTGTTACTTGGGCGACCAAAACTCTGGGAACTGATGGCGAACAAGTTGTGACAACCACAATGTCTGTTGTGTTCATCATCCTTCCTTCTTTGTTGCCAGGCGTGCAAAAATCATCGTGAATGAATTACCCAATCGTGGTAATTGTTCTATGAAAACTTGTTCGAAATGCTCGAGCAACTCTTTTGCTAGTTGCTGATACTGTGCCATCTGTTCGCCTCGGGCCTCGTACTCGCCTGTTACTTGATAAATGATTATCTGAGAATCGCTATAAATCATCAGCCTCTGAATTCCCATTGTCATAGCCATCTCAGAGTCCAAATGATCAAAAGCTTCAGATTCGGCTTCATTATTTGTAGCTGGGAAATCAAAACGGATGGCTGTTGTGAATGTTTGTTTGGTTGGGCAGATGAGAACTACGCCGGCTCTGGCTCTTGAACTTGTTGATGAGCCATCAACATACATATGCCATGGTTGGTTGATAGCTTTTTCGGGCATTTGTGGATATGTCAACTCGACCATGAAATCGGCCATAGCTTGGCCCTTCATTGCTGTTCGCGGGGCGAACGTAATGCCAAATTGTCCTAACTCCACCGCCCACTTGAGTAATCTGTCTGCTGTATCTGGTCGGTGGAGGACTTGGCGCAATGGGAATGTGGTCAGTACCTCGACTGAGTGATCAAAAAAGTATGGTCGCAAGTTTTGAACACTCATTACGAGAGCATATGCTAATTTTTCCAGTGGAGGGTACCAGAGCTCGGCTTCTTTAAGCACTTGGCTTACATAGTAAACGGGCAAATGTGTTGTCCCTTCTGCTCGTACGAGCACAACACTGATTGCATGTTCGGATGCAGCAAGATACAGACAGAGTTGTTCGCCTGGGACAGGCTTAGACAGTGTCTGAGTATCTGCAAGGTACTGCTTCAATGATTCGAATTCATTTTGGCAATGCTCGGTCCACTGGAATTTTCCTTTCTTTAATGCATCAAAGAAAGGTTTGCATTTGTCCCCAGTTCGTGATATAAACCGGCTTACGAAAGCTAAACATCCGGTTAACTTTTGGATCTCTTTCACACTCTTGGGGGCCTGCATATCGAGCATGGCTTGAATCTTTGATGGGTTCGCTTCGATCCCCCGTTGACTGACCATATGTCCGAGGAATTTTCTTGAGTGAACCCCAAAGCTGCATTTCTTCGGATTTAGCTTCATGTTGTACTCCCTGAGTATATCAAACGTTTGTGCGAGGTGGGTGATGTGGTCTTCCTTGTGTTCGCTCTTTACCACAATATCATCAATATATACCTCAATTGTTCGGCCGATGTGTTCATCGAACATTTTGTTCACCAAACGTTGATATGTTGCTCCGGCATTCTTTAATCCGAACGGCATGCGTTGCCAACAGTACATATTATTTTCACTGCAGAATGCCGTATTCTTTTGATCGTCCGGATGCATGGGTATTTGGTGGTAACCAGCAAAAGCATCCATGAAAGTCATGAGCTTATGGCCTGCTGTATTATCGACCAAATAATCGATATGCGGCATCGGGAAATTATCTTTCGGGCATGCCTTGTTTAAATCAGTGAAATCAATACATAGTCTCCAAGATCCATTTGACTTGCGGATGAGCACAGGGTTCGCAAGCCATCTTGGGCACTTCACTTCTCGAATCAGTTTATTGTCGAGCAACTTTTTGATTTCACTATTCATGGCCGCATATTTCTCCGGACTGAACTTTATGCACTTCTGGATAACTGGAGTTTGTGTTGGATCAAGGTTGAGGGAATGGCATGCATGTTTTGGATCAATGCCAACCATGTCCTCGTGTGACCATGCGAACACATCCAAGTTTGCTTGAAGATAAGCAATCATTTCTGTTCGAATTGGTTCAGGTAATTCCAAACCAATGAACACTTCTAACTCAGGTCTGTTCGGGTCGATGTTGATGGACTCCAGTTGTTCGACAGGTGTTGCTCGCTTTCTTTTTTTGTTTCCACCGAGGATCTTGAATGGACCCCCGGTGTTCGTCATCAACCTCCATGGGTTCGAAACCTATGCGAGGTTCCAGGTCCGTTTGCTCGCTTAGTGGATCAATATTCATTAGATCTGGGAGATCTGGGACATGAGTTGCCATTCCAGATTCTGTGCTCGCGCATTCTGTGTTCGCACGGGGAGCTGTGCTCGTCAAACTTATGTTCGTCAAAGATATGTTCGAACATGTTGGCAACATATTTGCCTGTTGGCTTGACTCTCCGATCTCCCATGTTTGCTCCATCATGTTAACGATATTTTGCTTTTCTGGTGCACATGATAGCAAACAATCTCGAGCTTTCTTCTGATCTCCTTTTACACTACCTGTTCCATCTTGTGTTGGAAATTTAACACAGTAATAATACGTAGAACATGCCGCTTTAAATTCCTGAATAAACGGGCGACCTAGAAACCCGTTATAAGTAGGCGGAGCATCGACGATTACAAAATCTAGCATTCTAGTTCGTCGGATCTCCGGATTTAGAGTTGATTCTAACTCGACTCCTAACCTAATCATACCATAGGGTCGGGTTATAGATTCCCCAAAACCCATTATGGTATGATCACATGGTTCAATATAACCGCTCAAGTCCCCAACTTGCTTTTCCATTTGGTGTAGGGTGTTGACGAACAAAATATTCGCATAAGCTCCGATGTCAAATAGTCACTGATGGTTAAGGAGTCATTGTGGGGAGTTATTATACCGTCGAGATCGTCTTCTGAAAACATAATTTGGTGAGAGGGTGGCGTGCTAGCTGATGTGCTCGCCACCTTCACCTGATGGATGCTTTGCATGGCACGCATCTCCATCTTTTTTCGTCTGTTCGATAATGTTGGTGCTTGATAACATCCACCCACTGGACCATATTCAGGACGTATCATGTGGATCTCTTGACTTTCTCGACCTCTACCCACAGTAGGAGGCCCTCTTTTGGGTAGTTCAGACCTCTTACGTGCTTCCTCGGGATCACTGTCAGATGTTTGTTTGGCTTTTCGCTTACCCCTTCGGTCTTCTATTTTTTCTGTTCGGGAGTCTCTGCTCGCCGACTTTTTTAGGAACTGGGTAAGACGATTATCTTCGTATAGCTTCCAAAGTTGTCGAAGTATGTCGCGACAATCTTCTGTATTGTGGCCGATGTACTCGTGATAATTACAATATTTGGAAGCATTAAGCCGATGCTTGTCCATTATGATTCTTCTCGGCCTATCCAACATATCCCGATATCTGATTTGGTTGAAAATTGTTTCAGCTGAAACGCCCAGAAGACTTCGTAGGGCGTTTGCTTCTGCTCTTTCTTCGAATGGTTTGAAAGAGCCTGGGGGTTTGTACCCCCCTTCATTCACCACTTTCTTCCCAAAAACTTTCTTAGTTGTAGGTTCCTGACCCAATCGTGACTGGGCGAGCAAATCTTGCATGGCTATGATTTTGGCCGCTCGCTCTCGGAAATCTGAATATGTGTTCGGCCAGTCTTGATGCATGGCTTTCCACATGTCAAGATTCAGGTCGGGCCCCGACCACCGCGAGGATCTTGGCATCCTCTTCAACTGGGGCCCCATCATACAAACATTTATCAAATCTTTCGATGTATGCTCGATCTGACTCACCTCTTAGTTGGGAAAAATGCGCCAACCTTTGTTTTGGCGCCGGGCGAAAGCACACATGGATGAGAAATGGGACAAGAATTGTTGTCCCAATTGAGCGAAAGATGTGATGGACGCAACGGACAAAGTAGAGAACCATCTATGTGCCCGATCACCCAAATTCATGGGGAATGATCGGCACTGCGTTGCGTCTGTGGCACCCATCGCGATCATAAAGTCTGAGTATTTGCTGAGATGGACATGAGGGTCAGACTCAGCATCGAACATGGGAATTGGTGGTCGGGTCTTCACCACTTTTTCTTGTATTTCAGCCGCCATGATCGCCGGTGATAGTGGCGGCGGTATTGTGCTTTCGCCGAGGGGTGACCTTTGGTCGCGCGGCGAGTCTTCCAGAAACCCTCGATGGCTTTTGCATTTCCACAAATTTTGTGGAATCGACAGACTTAGATCGGGTTGTTTCCCATCATGAGGACCCAGATGGGTCATGCTCGTGATAGGGCGATCCCTTTCCAAGTTCGTGCTTGACTACCCAATCGATGATGGATAGACAATTTTGTTCCCGCCGATTTTTGTTCGGCATGCGGATGATCATGAAGATCTGAATGTGCGGGCATGTTTATTGGTTTGTTCCTTTCCTGGATCCTGTCGCCTATTATTGCCGATTCGGTCTTTGGCGGAGAGCCTCAAACGTCCAAACGCTGATGGTCTAGACCCTTGAGGTTGTTCGTCATCAGACGTATCATCGGCTTTTTTATTGGCCCGCTTCGCAGTTTTCTTTTTAATTTGCTCGCTATCAAGTGTATGCAAGCGTCGTTCTTCATCATCTTGAGTTTTTAACTTGGCCAACTCTTTTTCAGTCCTCTCTTTATGTGCTCGTAGCAAGAAAGTGATGGCCTTTGTTGTGGCCGCTAGATCATTGGCAATATCCTCAAGATTGATAGTCTCCATTATCTGATCATTGTGAGGCTGGCGCTGAGCCTCTTTCCGATCATGAGGTCGACTTTGTCCCGACCTCTCTGTTTGTGTATTCCTAGATTGAGGCATTATATTTCTTTTTTCTGCCTCTGCTAACTAAGGGTTTGTGTATGGGTTGGTTTTTTGGTACCCTCCTTCTAGCGCCAATTGTTGCGGGTCGTTTTATTTGGAGAATATTATGTGGCTAATTCGGTAACGACTCACAAACAAAACATGCACGTGTAAAATAAACTGTAAATAAGAAGTGTTTGTTGACCCAGTTCGTCAAGAATTGACTGCTCTGGGGGCATACCAAGCCAGGGATGTAGTATTGCGAGTTTTACACGTATAATATTTGATACATCTCATGAAGATGAATCATTTTGGATGAAGATGATTTGGAGAATTGATATCTGAGTGCTAGGGTTTTTGGTATGCATGAATGATCACTCGAATTTTTCTGTTCCTCACCTCTCTGGGGATTCTCTGAATGTATTTTGTGGGAAATATTTTTGTAACCTTACTCCTTCGGGAAATTTCTGAACCTTTCTCTTGCTGTTTTTTCTTCTATTTATAGCACTCCAACAAGCATGAGCTGGGTTGGCAAGCATGAGCTGGAGACTTAGCGTCATGCAAGAATTCATGTAATATTGCCACGTTCCCAACTTCGTCTTCAAGATTGATCTTTGTGCTTGCTTGTCTGTAAGGCACTCTTTTGGTCGTCCAAATCAACCTTTTGCTCGGCTGGATGCTTTGTTCGCCCCTTTAACCATGTCGGTTTATCTTTGGAATCTTTTCCCTCCTCGAGCATCTTTGAGCCCTCAGGATGTCTGGGTCTTCGGGATGTTTGGGTCTTTCAGGATGTCTGAGTAGCGAACATACTGACCCTTCAGGATTGTCTGAGTAGCGAACATACTGACCCTTCAGGATTGTCTGAGTCTTCAGGATATCTGAACCCTCAGAATTGTCCGAGTCTTAAGGATATCTGAGCAGCTAGCATACTGACCCTTCAGGATTGTCTGAGTCTTCAGGATATCTGAACCCTCATAATTGTCTTAGTCTTCAGGATATCTGAGCCCTCAAACTTGTTCGTGGGCTCAGACTGAGCCCTCAAACTTGTTCGTGGGCTCAGACTTGTCTGAGCCCTCAGATTTGTCTGAATCCTTTTGACTTAGCTCATTTGATTCCTTCTTTCCTAATCTGAGTGGCGAACATGTCTATTTGCTCCGTAGGCTGGTTGAGCAACTTTGGTTGGTCGACGAGCGACGAGCACACTTGTCCATCAGGCATGATTACTTTAATAAATATTACACGTGTCTCTCTTACGTGTTCGATTAATGTTGAATAATTATATCGAACACAACAGGTATATGTTTTATGAATACCGTGAATCATCAAGTGGTCAAACAGACTTTCTCGACCACTAACGGTTTTTCCATTCATACATTTCCAACACGGACATGGAATGTACCGAGGGTCGGTCCAGTGTCTAATTGCATGATTACAAAATTCTTCCACCCCATTCCTATACTCATCTGATAAACGATCTGCTCGAACCCACTTTCGATCCATATAGAAAAAGAGATGCCTATAGGAAATACAATATGAAGTGCTTCTCAAGACATTAATGTATATATACCTAATCATACTTGATCTCAACTTTTATCCTAATGTATCGTCCTAATCATTTTCTTATTAAAAACTATATCACAATCCTAACGTACCTAAGGTTTTGTTTCTTCTCAAGACATTAATATATATATACCATCAATCATCTAAAGCAACTATCTAAAACACATGCATTTGATCAAACACTTGGTGTGCATCTTATATTCATCTCTAAATTGATATAAAAAATCACCAATCAACTCAAAAATATATACCAATCCTAATTATGCTTAAATCCTACACATGCATTTGATCAAACACTTGGTGTGCATCATATATTCATCTCTAAATTGACATAAAAAAATCACCAACCAACTCAAAAATATATCACAATCTTAAATTATGCTTAAATCATACACATGCATTTGATCAAACACTTGGTGTGCTTCATATATTCATCTCTAAATTGACATAAAAAATCATCAACCAACTTAAAAATATATCACAATCCTAATTTATCCTTAAATTCCTACACATGCATTTGATCAAACACTTGGTGTGCATATCATATATTCCTCTCTAAATAAACATAAAAATCACCATTAACAATTTATCCACAAATTACCAACAACAATCAAGGCACACATATTTCTCTATATATACAAGTCCAAATTTCTCTATTCAAGCATATATACAAACAAGGTTAGACAAGTTAATTAAGTTTCTATTTAGACAAGCTAAGTTTCTATTTACCAATTCAAGTCCAAATTTCTATATTCAAGTAATTCCAAATATTTCTCTATATAAGCTAAGTTAGACAAGCTAAGTTAGATAAGCTAAGTTTCTCTATATACAAGTCCAAATTTCTCTATTCAAGAGCAATTCAAGCAAATATTCTATAAACCAAATTTCTATTTCTCTCTACAAGAGCAAAATATTCTAACATATTGTTGTGCTCAGATATATCACATGTCAGCATCACCAGATTTATCACACGTCAGCAGGACGAATTATCACACGTCAGCAGGTCCCACCGAGACCACGTGATTTGTCGTGCTTACGCATATGTTTTGTCATGCTTTATGCACATGACTTGTCGTGCTTATTGATTTGTCGTGCTTAACGATTTGTCGTGCTTATGATTTGTCGTGCTGGTCCTCTTTATATAAAGGACCTCACCTTTCATTGTAAAAAAAAAGACTCTGGAATGTTTCCCTCATTCCACTTATATACCTACACCCATATTTCATGGAAGAACTACGGTTCTTCCCGCAGTGTTCTTGTTCGATTACTTATTTGTTTGGTGGTCAAATTCAACAAGCCACATCAGAATCGTAAATTATTTGACCGTCAACACACACACACACACACATATATATATATATACACATGCAATTAATATAAGAGCCAATAGAAGAGCAATACAAGAGCAAAATTTATGTTTTAACAAAACAAGAGCAAAATTTCTAACATATATATACATATACACATGCATTAATTAATATATATATATACATATATATACACTAACATATATAACATAACATATATATACATATACACATATTGCATTAATTAATATATATATATATACACTAATATACACTAATATATATATATATACCTGTACGCGCGTGGAGCTAGGCGACGATAACGGCGGCGGTAAGGCGGAGATGGCGGGTCGGAGGTGGAGGGCGAAGGTGCGCGCGAGCGACGGCCAAGAGAGGAGGAGGAGGGCAACGGCCAAGAGAGGAGGAGGAGGAGGAGAGCGACGGCCAAGAGAGGAGGTGGGCGACGGCGACGACGCGAGAGGAGGAGGAGGGCGACGGAAATGGCTGGGGGGGGGAGTACGCGAGCAATGAATTAATATGCAGGGGGGGGAAGATGCGAAGAAGGAGATCAATATGATATATCATAAATGAATTGGGGGCGCCTGGATGTAGGGCAAAAAGCCCCTTACAGAGCGTTTCGGAACCGCTCTCTCTTGCAGAGCGATTCTGAACCGCATTCCAAGCTCGACTTCTTGCAGAGCGGTTGGAAACCGCATTTTAAGGGATCTTCCAGAGCGGTTTCGAACCGCTCTTTAATTTTTTTTTTTTTTTTTTAATTAAAAATCGTTCTCCAAAGCCGATTTTGGAGAGCTCTTTTTAAAAGGGCTCTTCAAGTGGAGCTCTCCAAACTTAAATATGTAGTAGTGAATTAACTTATACAATATTGCATGTAATTAACATTGTTCAATCGAAACACGAAATAGAATAAAAAGAGAAAATGCAAGATCTAATAATTGCAATAGATTTTCTTACAAGATCCTCTATCCAGTATGTCTTGTTTGTGGTGATATCATACTACAGTCGACAACATTAACAAAACAAATACTAGTTGAATTAAATAATTGAAAGTGCACCACGTACAAAAACTAGTATAAAGAAGAGAGAAAAAATCACAATTGAACAAGTGCATAAATTATTGAAAAAACTATACATAAATTGGTCTAAATAATGAGGACGTGAGAAAAGATACGATACTCAGCAATTTTGCGAGATACAATATACACATGTAATTACAACGAACGAAAACAATAACTAAATTGCCGAAAATTAGTACACTAAAGATACTGAATAAAGATATTACTACTAAGGAATTTAGCATATTTGATCTTTGTCAAATACTTGTGTTCACCATTTGCATCAATTTAAAATTCATGTAATTGGATTTCATAATTTTTTATTTTTTTTACTATATTTCAACTTTCGAACAAGATTCGGACTCAATCTGAGACCGATCCGACCCAATTCGACCCGAACCCAGACCGAATAGTTCATGGTTCAGGGTTTGAGTTCGGGTTCATTGTTTAGGATTCGGGTTCATGGTTCAGGTTCGGGTTCATGATTCTTGGTTCATGGTTTGAAAATGAAAAAAAAAATTGAGAGTGAAATCATTCAAATTCTAGTATGTGGTTAATTCAAATTAAAATTAAATCTAATTACACATGTTTTAAATTAAATTGAATCAAATTTCACAATGTTCAATTGGTGCAGCCAAGTAATACAACGGTAATTTGTAATTTGTCATGTTTTCTATCAAACAATTTAATCCCCAATATTGCCAACTTAATTATCCTCCGACACAAGAGTTGGGCCCATGCAACCAAACTAATTTATTGAAGAAAAAAAGAGTTATAATTGGGTATGTTGACGAGATTCTTTCTTTAATTTGTATAATTTGTTCTGAAAATCCAAATGATGGCAAAGCCTACTAATAATGCCCTCTACTCTCTTAATTCTCAATCTCAAATAATGTTTCATTACATATTAATTCTAAAACACATCATATATATTATATATTATATTTTTTAAGTACATCATATATTATACAATGAAAATATAATAATTTTTATTTATTTTTAAATAGATGATCCCGTACCGTCGTGAATAAAAATTAGCATTTTTTGGCAGTCATTTATAGACACCATTTTAAACCAAAAGGTTGGTCTGTGTTCATGATTGAAGATGTTTTTTCTTTCCCCATTCATAAATGTAGGGCAGTTATCAAAAGATTTTGGATGGGCACATGCATCAACCATTAATTCATTTACATTGAGTGCTCATCATAATCTGCATTGCCTATAAACTACTACAATTATTCACCCCCAACTGCATTCCTTTCCCTACTTTTTTTTTCTTCTTTTTAGTTACACATCGCATATTCATCTATTTTCTTCAATCTTCACTAGATTCATCACTTTTCATTTTTTTTAAAAATAATTTATAGCTGAGCCCCACCTTAAATTTATTTAAAGATGCTAATATTTTCAAAGAACACAATCAGCCTATATATGTTTTTTTTTATAACTCGATATACGGCTCATCAAAGAGCAACTAAGTTAGTGATCAGAATCCACCATCCACTAGCGGGGGCTGACCCATTTTAAGAATTGATCGCATCTTAAAGGGTTCGAACCTAAGACCTAATGAGGAGCACACTATTAAGTCTCAATCCTACACCACTAAGGCTACCCACGGGGTTAATCAAACATAATTATACCATCCCATGACCGACTAATCCGGACTCCGGAGGGTCATAACCCACCGTCTACTAGAGGGTGCCCCACTTTAAGTCAGAATTAAGATTTGTATGGACTGATTCATCTCAAAAAATTGCACCTTAAAAAATTCAAACCTAAAACCTAACGAGGAGTATACTCTTAAGTTCCAAACCTACTCTATTATGCTCGCCCACGGGTTTAATCAAACATAATTAGTATTAGCCATAGTTGGAGCAATTAATTAAGCACACAAGAAAAGAAAAAAGAAAAAAAATGTGATTGGGTATGATTGTTACATGTGATAAGTTGTGAAGAGAGTTGAATGAAGGCAACAGGCCATGCAGTGACCTCATCAACAAAATTCAATACTACTACTTTTTTTTCTAATGATTTCACATAATAACAATCCCCTGCAACGCTAATGATGCTGCATTCAACCCTACACGTGACCTTACAACACTAATAATATATTAATATCCAACACCAAAGCCCACAATTTTATATCAATTTTTTAAAAAATACCATCAAAATCTTGCTAGTGATTTAACAAATAAAACTGAATACTGTATTACTAATGTCTAGATTAATGGAGGGGGCCATATAATATGAATTTTGTGCAGTCCCCTTTTCCATTTTGATCTTCTGACCTGCTGATTTGACTTTTGGTCTGATGGTCAAGACTCAAGACATACACCACTGGATTTGATTGAAATCTATATTTTTTCTGCTTGTTTGTGTGACCTTATTAATTTATTATTCTATATAACCTACGTGATCTTGATTTTATATATTGCATGTACACTGTATATATTGGATTTGAATAATGTATTTTACAACGTGTTGTATAATAAATTTTTATGAATTTATAATATATTTGGATCTAATACAACACAGTATTGTACTCCCTCCGTTCCATTTGAAGTTGCACACTTTTTATTTCGGTCCGTCTCATTTGAAGTTGCGCACCCCAAATATGAAAAATAATCTTACAATCTCCACCCTCCGTCTCCTTTGAAAAGTCAACAAAACACACAAAAAACAATTTTTTCTTAATACGTGTGTCGGTCAAAGTGTGAAGACTCAAGTGAGACGGAGAGAGTATTATTTAACTAAAAATACACTATATGTTATACTCCTTCCGTCCCAAGATGATTGCAACACTGAAAACGGCACGCAAGCCAAGTAAAGTAGGTTTTAGTGGGTTTGAGTGAAATAAAATAAGAGTGTTGTGAGTGTATTAATATTATGTTTATTTCCATTTTTGGAGTGTTACAGTAATGTTGAGACTTCCAAATAAGATAAGTTTTGCAGTAACCACGGGACGGAGGGAGTAAGAGTTAGTCCACAGTGATGCACAAAATAGAACCAAAATCCTTATATATTACTCCTTCCGTTTCATATTTATTTTGACATTTTCCGTTTTGTCCGTCTCACATTTCTTTAAATGACAATAAAGTAACCTTTCTTTTTTTACAATTATATCCTCTCAACATCTCAATAATTACATCACTACCATTACTTTATACCTGCTAAAAACTACTACCTCCATCCCATAAAAGCGTTCATACCTATTTTATTATCGAATTTTTGTGAGCGAATTGTTTATTAGTATTTCAAATGATAAAATGATTTTTAAAGAGGGGTATTATAGATCCACATCTCATCTATTGCATACATCTTTAAAAATTATTTTATCATTTCAAATACTAATAAAAAACTTGCTCGCAAAAACACGTGAAAACAGTAAATGTGCACGTTAATTTGGGATGGAGAGAGTATTTTATCTTCTCATTTACTTTAATAATAAAATAGAAAGATTTATAATATCCTCAATTAAAAATTAATTTATCCTATAAATTCTAATAAACAATTTATATATTAAATACAGTGTTTACAACAAATGTTCAAACAAGTACTGTACTGAGAGAGTATGAAACTAACTAGATAATAAATGTGATTCAACGTTCCAATTCATGTGGTACTAGAACTTTTTCGTTAGAAATCTTCCCTATTCATAATACAGTGCTCCAAATCTTTTTAAGTGATGAATGAATGTGAAATGGTATCAAATTAATTATATTTAATGTCTTGATCCTTTAATTTATGAAATTGTGATAATTTGAATGTAATTCAAACAGAGGCTCCACCAAACAATATATATACTCCTAGATGTTATTTATAGTTTTAATTAATCAAGAATGTTAGATTTGTATGTGGTAAACTTTTTGTATGTCATGTATACCTTTCCCCCAACACAATGAATGCCTTTATTAGGACAAATTATATATGTAGACTGTGCAAATAACCAAACTCATCACAAAAATCTCCTCACATACAATTCTTTTATTAATTATCCTCTTTTACGATTTTGAGTGTCTTTTAAAGTTTTTTCACGTTATTCATATTCTCAAAATCTAACTAAGAGTTAATAATTAATTAATTAATAAGTATACTTTTTCTGGTTTAAACTTTAAATAAAAGAATTACACTACTTTTACTGAAATTGCCTTGAAATGTCGCAATAGATCAAACTTGAAATTATTCACTTTTTTCCGTCCTTTGTTTTGTAGTACCACATACTAATTTTATATATTATTTCACTAGTACTAGGCTACAAAGATATATATATTGATTAATGCAAACGTGTATATTATTAGAATAAAAAAAAAAATCCAACCTGGCCTCTACAATGATAAGTAGAGATTTTGAGTATATGTCATGTGTAAATTTTTTTTTTATGTCACGTCTATTGAATTCACATGGTTTTTTTTAAGTATCACTTTTAGTATTTAACGTATGAAATATTATCATTTAAAATATATTTAATTTAGTTGTGCTTGAAATTCTAAATTTACCAATTAAATTCTTAAAATGCCCTAATTTATTAAATAAAAAAATAACAATATTCAATCTTAATGTAAATTAAATAGGTTAAATTCTTAAAATGCCCTAATTTATTAAATAAAAAAATAAAAATATTCAATCTTAATGTAAATTAAATAGGAGTATTTTAAATAACTTACAACCAAATCTTCCACCCCAAAAAGGAAAAAGAGTAAAGAAAAGGTAGATAAATGCAATGTTTTTATGGTAAATCGGTTAAAAAACACATATATAACCGGATTTAAGGTTGAACCGGGTTGAACCGATCAAAACCCGGTTCAAACCGGAAAAAACTGGTTTTTTTTAAAATTAAATTACTAATTTATATTAAATATTTAAAATTTAAATCTATATTTCTCTCATATTTTTCTCCAACACTTTCGATGTGCGATAAATGTATGTGGTGAGACAAAATTTATAAAATATGATATGAAAAATTATAAAATATATATTTAAATTTTTGTAGGTGTATACTTATTTTATTTTTCTAACTAAACATGTAAAAATCTATTCGAATCACGGCCGGTTGGTTGAGCCAGTCCAATCCAGGTTGAGCCGGCCGATAGTGGTATGTCTTGGGATTCGATCACCGGTTCGGTTATGAAAATATTGGATAAATGTATAATATTTTTGGTGGACCTAAGAGTTGTTTCTATGAAAAGATTGGGTTTAATTAGATTGGGCTTCCTTTTTTAAGAAACTCATGGCATTTCCCTATTTACCTAGTTCGTCCGAGGCTAGAATTGTAAATTCATGTTGATCCATTCTAAAAGGGAGCCTATCATAAGGACCACAAGGGGTTCTCAACAGGATGAACTCCATGTTTCATCATTATATGCATGGACTATTCTTCAATCTTCATTAATACCATATTACTTTTCTACTTTTACCTTTTCAACTCTATACTTGAGACCCTCTACTCTAAATAATAATTCCTATCATGATTTATTATCACCATTTATTAAATTACAAAACGATATAATTAATATGTACGTGACATGTAGAAATAATGTTGGAGTGTGTTACGTAACAATGATTGCAACAAAAGAATTTACTCCACAAATTCAAGGTTACGTTTTCATTTGTCTTTTCACTTATTTGATTTTGCTTGTTTTGTTTGAAAAATGACTTTACTTCATATTTGATTGAGAGCCCCAAATTCATTGGGGTACTGAGCCCAAAATAAACGTAATTAAGGGCCCAATAAAAAAGAAGGCTGTGTAGCCCAGCCCAACTTTAGTCCAGTTTACATGCACTGTTTGATATATACCCAATTGCCCAATGCTTAAGAACTTTAAAGTTGTCTTAATTTTCTTTTCCTTTTTTTGTTTTGGAATAGAGGGTATTATTGTACAAATTTTATATATTTGAAAAAAAAATTATACTTAATTTGAAAAGTAGGCTTAATTGCGAATAAAATCACCAGCTTTTCACAAATTCCAATCTAATCTAAACTTTTGAATTTTAGCAAACAAACCATCAATTTTACTTTTTGTTGCAATTTCAATTTCGGGCAGTTTGCCCCCTTGCCCGAAAGTTGATATGTACAAAAATTGCACCATCTTTAACCCAATAATCAACCACGTCAAAAAATACTTATTAACATAATAAATAAAAAAAAAAAATAAAATAGAAATTAAAACAATAACATAAAAAATTTACAAATAAAATAATTAAAATGCAAATTTTAAAATTTAAAATCAAATACTCATCCTCTAGAAAAAAAATTGGTTATGCAAAATATTTCCAAAATTCAATTACACTAAAATATCTTCATCTTCAACCTCATGTTGCCTCCGTTGCTGCCCCCACTCACACCATTCCACCGTTGCCCCACCCTCGACCCCACGTTTCTTTCGGCACCGTATCTTCACAAGTAATCTTAATTTTACAAAAAAAAAAAAAAACAAATTCTCTAAAATCTAATTACACAAAAAAATTCAACATCCAATTACACCAGAATATTTGTTACTCCAATTACACTATATCAAACTATACTGCAATTAAAAAAAAAAAAAAGCTCGCTATATATACCATGCACCTTTACAAAAAACCATCTCTCATTTCGAGAGCCGAGTATGGAGTGGCGTGTGCGGTGACCCAATTCACATTTCAAAATTGATTCAAGTGTTGAGGGGAGGGAATATGAATGAAAAATGGAGGTGCAACTGAAATGGGAGTAGGGTTGGGGAGGGTGGCCAGAAACATCGATTGGGGGCAAATGTTCATTATGTTTAATTTTTTAGGTTTGATATTTTTTTTTATATTGTGTTAATCGGGGGCAAATAATATTCCCTAAAAAATATTATTTATGTTAATTTTTAATAATGACAATTTTATTTATAATTGTGATTTTGAATATTATTTGTTTTTGTTGGTTTCTAATTTTGATTTTATTAGAAGAAATTAGATTTTTATTTTTATTTGTGTTGATTTTAATATCTTATTATATTTAAATTTATTCTAATTTTATTTATAGTATTTATAATACTTAATTTATTTTTAAACTATTATTTATTATGTTTATAATTATTTATTGATATGGATACTGTCTAGGATGATGGATGTGTATATATTTGTACACATCACCTTTCGGGCAAATGGGCAAAACTGTCCGAAGTTGAAATTACCAAAAAGAGTAAAAATGATGATTTATTTGCTAAAATTCAAAAGTTCGGCTTACATTGTAATTTATAAAAATGTGGCGATTTTATTCGCAATTAAGCCTTAAAAGTATCATAAAAACATACAATGATGTGCAATCTCATGCAACACTTTTCGAAAAGAAGATAAGTTAGAAGAAAACAATTGTACAAGTTAGGGCATGGGACGAATCAAATAAAAAATTTAATTTGATTTTAGTTTGATTTGATTCATTCCTTTTATACCGAAACCACTATCTCAGTACCTAAAATTTGATTTGATGATCAATTTAACAAGCTAAATATATTAATTGGCATAATCAAGAAAGGGAAATGTGAAAATGAATTTCCATACACATATAACAGATTTGCAAATTATTCATAGATATTGACTAATTTTATAATTTATTACTGTCTAAAACTTGATATAAAAAATTCAAGAGCAATTAACAGATGCAAGGCTTCTCAGCCAAACCTCACCAGATGCAGCAGCTACATTATCATCTTCATTTCTGTGCCATGTCCACAAAGCGTGACTCGAATTTACTACAGACAAATGTCCTTGGTCCGATCAACCTTCCCCAAATCGGCGTGAAACCACCGGTACTGATCCGAACCCGACTCAAAATCCGAGCATTATAACATGAACACCGGCTACTTCAAACGAGTAGTACAAGTTGGAAGGGGGCCCACGGCATAACCTATAAGACGTATAACGTTGTTTGTGGATAACGGGAATTTTCTCGACTTGGTGGTTTCCGTGCGTCGCCATCCACGGTCGGGCGCTAGCGAGTGGCTGCCCGAATGTGTCCCATGATGATTGGATTAAATCTGCATAGGATAAATCTCCCGGAAGAAGTAGCACGTCCTAGTTTGATTTTCCGATGTTGTCGAGCGTTGATTTTGTCCATTCGGTTTGACCGAGATCACCTGTTGTACATGCTCAGATTTTAGATTTTGGGCATGGGAAAATTGAAATTGGTCCCATTGCTAATTAATTTTGCAATTTTGGTGTAACAAGTAATATTTTTTTGCAATTTAAAGATAAAGTTTAATTTGATCTAATTACTAATCCCTCCATTTCAGTTTAACCGTCACTTTTTATTTTTCACACACATTAAAAGTTTCATTTAAAACAATTTTTTATTTGCACAAAATGCCTAAGATAGCTCACTCACAGGTTATCAATGAATCATTTAATGTTAATTATCAACTCGATATGATCTTGATTCTTTACTGCAAAATTTCACAAATTTCATGCAATTTGAGGACAAATTTATCCAAAAACATTATCCTATAATACTTGACAAATAAAATTTGTAATTAAAGCTACATTAATATTATGATGAATGAATACCTGTGATTGCAAAATTAATTGGAAAGGATGATGGTGGAGTTTTGAAGGTGAACTCAGGAGAAGAGGTAGAACCGCAACGGTAGTAATACTCTGTGTTTGGGTCCAGTGGACCGATGATCACATCATGTATTTCTCCAGACTCATAAGTAACAAACGTATACCTATTTGTACTTCCATTTGACGACATAGTATTATTACCGTCGGCTCCAGGAGTTGTACTGTAGTACACGACCGGTGGAGTTGGATCGGAAGTAATCCACGATATTCTCATATGGTTCTCACCACTTAAAGATATGTGAACCTGAGTTGGTAATAGAGCAGCTGAATTTAATACTGATTAATGAAAAATAGATGTACATAATAATTACTTGTATATTATTATTATAGGACAGGCTAGATAAGTAAAATAATTAATTCATCAATAATTAAGTCAAAGATAAACTGGGAACAATGGCTATAAAAACTGATGTATAATGTAAACGAAAAAATGTGTCTTGAAAGACGAATGTGTAATTTGTTGTTGATGATAACGCATATTGAATACATAACTTGTAAGATGTGGAAATGTAGGAGTGATTGGATAAATAATATCTATTATGTATATGTCTTACTAGTAATTTAGTAGGCTTAGGTTTGTGATTAAGTAGTTTCCTTTGAATATGAGCAGACACAGAGTATATATGAAATATATACATTGTCAAAACCCAATGATTAAAGTCATCCGAATTACAAGACTAATTCTTATATGCATTTCCTACATTTTAAAAATATGCAACTTGTTTACATTGAACCATACTCTACTATTAATATAAAAAAGTTTCATGATTTTAAAATGCATCGTTAGTATTTGGTGCAATTGGATACCCATGAAACCCACTTGAATTATGTCTTGTATTGGTTAACTACTTGCCCCAACTTGCCTCTCATCTCTTGAAAATTAATCCCTCCTAATTTTTTCCTGCCCTATTGTTATGCAACAAAAACAAATGTGGGCCGGAATTATGACTATCAAGTTGGAAATTAAATAAAATAATTTATCACTAAAAGTTGTTAATTAATTATGCAAGATGGTGATTTTACTCAACAATCAAGATCAAAAGTAGACAAGTTACATTACTACTAGAGCAATATTAATCAAAGAGTACCTGTTGTGGGGTAGTGGGATCAATGTCATCAAGTTCTTGAGAAAGTGCCCGTGAAATGATCTTCCGCGGCGGCGGCCGGCGGTACTCGGCTGCGGAAACAACCGCCACGGCGAACAGCAACACCCAAACTAAGGATTTTAGGGCCATGAAAACTGAAAATGAAAATCAAATTAAGAAAGAAGCGAGAAAAGGGAGATCCTTATAATTATGTGAAATATTTTAGGAGTGCGTGAGCATTTATAATGAATTTTTGGAAACGAAGGAAAAACTGCTGTGGTCACGGGTCTTGCTTATAATTACGTGTGTAATTTGTTTCTCAATTTTTGGCTTTTTCTCTCTGTTTTTCATGTTTTTCTATGCATCATAGTGTGTAATTAAAATCAGAAATTTCGGCTGTATATATTTAGAAAATTAGAAATAATTACCAAAATATTGAGGTTAGGGCTGTCACCCTGCCCGGGCAATGACCAGCTAACCGCTGTTCTGACGGGCCGCATAAATATCAACCTTATCCACTTTTGAATTTGCCAAAAAATATATATATTGCAGAGTAATTTATGACATTTTAATTTATTTTTATCGAACACAATGAAATTTTAATTAAAGAATAATTCTCTAAGACATTTTAATTAAAGAATAATTTCTCTCGTATTCACGTATTCAGTTTACATCGCAATTCAACTCCAGTCTTTTTTATTGGTGACACCAATTTAATCTAAAATAATTATCTATTTTCTAATTTTTACTATTAAATATTATCTACAATCAATTTTATTATAATTAAAAGTGTAAGATATATATAAAAAATATTTAAACATTCGAAATTATTAATTGTAATAAGGAAAAAAAATAAAATACACTTTAAAGTAAACCATGAACTCCATAACAAAATTATGACTACTAAATCTGGAATACGATATTGACAAGAAATCAATCAAATTATAATCAAAATAAGTTTTATCTAAAAATGTCAATTGATAAATCAAATTATAAGTCTTGTTAAAATACTCATGATCATATTATGAGTATAAATAATTGATTATAATAAGGAATGTAAACCATTTTAAAATCAATTAATGGTCAAACTTTCAATGAAATTATTATCCATAATTGATGCTAACTTCTAACATAATAAATACTTCCCCAATATTTTTTTTATATTTATTTAATTGCATATAAAAGTAATTTTATTTACCAAAATTCAAATGTTAGAAATTAAGTTGATGTGCGAAAGGATTTTGATTATATCTACAACTAAACTGTATTGTACTATTATATATTGTACTCATCATTAAAAAAATCATTAAATATACTAGTAATTTATACTAGAGTTGATATGTTGTAAAACTTGTTTACCGTGAAATTAGTTTTTTTTTTATAGACATACTCTTTAGTAATATAAGTCACACCCTTTAGTAATATAAGTCACACCTTTCAGTTATCACTACGACACTCTTTGATATAATATAAGTCACACCCTTCACTTTTATGAATAATACTCTTTATAGTAAAACGTCACACCCTTTACAGTAAAAAATTACACTCTTTAGTAATAAAAGTCACACTCCTTAACCAGTTTCACCGTAAAACTTGTTCACACTATACTTTACCTTTATACTTTGTGATTCCCTTCCTGCAATTAATGATAGTATTTAAGGTCATAAATGCAGTTTCTCAATATTCATTGATTTAAAACATCCCTTCAATACCCTTCCAAAAAAATATATGTTGATGTTGCACGGATGTTGTTTCAAATGTTGGACAACATTCTGCACAACATCATAAATTTGTCATTTCTCCTAACACTGACTCCGGTATAATAGCTGTGTTTCTCTATGTTTCCTACATTGTAGGTTGAAGATAATCTCGAAAATTATCAAGCCGTTGCACTGGTGGAGTGAGAATAGAAAGATCATGGGTGGTTACACCAAGATCATGGAGATAGTGGAGGAGAAGTTCAAGGCTGTTCACACCAAGTGGATAGGACAATGCAGTTGGCCCGAAAGTCTATAAATAGACTGCATTGGTCGACATTCAAGTTTGAGTTAAAGTGAAATCCCATTTGCTCTACTCCAAACTTAAGAGAGTAACATCCAAGACACAACCAAGAGTGAAAAACCGAGTGTTTGTAATTCTAGGAGTGTGAGGGTCGATGTTATTCTATGTGTACTGGTAGAGGGAATACAATCTCTCCTATCAGTATTGATTTTGTCTTATTATATCAAGTTTTAGGTTGAATAAGATCACTAGTTACTTGAATGAATAAATTGATTTTGGTGTGTGGTTTTTCACTACACCTTTTAGGATCTTGTAAGAGATTCGTGTGTATCTCACTACTTGTTATAGTGATGTTTTTAACCATGAGGTTCGTATAGTCTGGATTACAGACTATACAAAATTTTGAAATCCTTTGCACTGCGTTTTTATGCTTCTGCTGTCATATGTTGTTTTACATGTTGCATAACATTTTTAACAACACTCTGAAAAATACAAGCACACACATTGTCAATTGGCGCCAGAGCCATAAACTTGATACACTAAGTTAAAGGTCCTGTGTTTAAAGTGTGTTTTTACAATGGATTATCCACTGACTCTTTCTTTAAAACCTCCAATTTTGGATGGATCAAATTACCCATACTGGAAGCCTAAAATGTGCATGTACATTAAGTCTATTGATGAGAGAGCATGGCGTAGTGTGTTATCTGGTTGGAATCTACCAAGAACAATTGATGATAGAGATGGAGAATCACAAGTCAAAAGGAGATTGATTGGTCAAATGATGAATGCACATCGGTCAATTTCAATTCTAAAGCTCTTAATGCTATATTTACAGTCACTGATGTTTCTATGTTCAAACTGATATCTAACTGTGTTTCTTCTAAGGATGCATGGGAAATATTGCAGGAACATTTTGAAGGATCAGAAAGTGTTCGAAGGACTTGTTGTGGGCATGTAGCACGAGGTCGGGCCCGACCTAGAAAGAAGTAGAGGAGAACCGGACCAAGTTTTGCACAAGTATGACACCTTGCCGAAAAGATGGAAATAAAGGCACGCCAAGCACGAGAATGCGACCTGGATGCACCTCGCAGGTCGCACACTGACACAAGTACGGAGCATTAATTGAGATGGGACCCGTGGCAGACGAGCAGCACCAGGAACCTTACCTAAGAATGACCTTAATCAGAGATGTGTCAGTAAAGGACGGTAATGATGAGTAGTTAGGAGTAGTTAGACGGCTAAATTCCTGCAAATCCGGATTTGCCTCGGGCGACGTCCCAGGGAGGTGCGCGAGCTCTTGATCCCTCGAGTGACCTCCCAGCGACCTCCGACCTGGGTCACATCAATCATGTAGCATTTAATATTTTGCAGAGCTATTTTCGGCTACTTGTCCTTGTAATTCGGGAGAGTGAGCTCCACTCTCCCAAACCTTATAAATATGGGTCATTTATGACCAAGAAAGAGAGAAAAATTAATACCATACCAAACCTCTTGCAAATTTATTGCTCAACACATATATCTTCCTCAAACAATCATATCACATAAAGGCAATCCACTTTACATATTTATTGTTTGTGTCACTAAAATCATTAAGCTACATCTTAAACCATAATCCTCATATTTTAGTACACAACAATTGGCGCTAGAAGAAGGGTCCTCTTTAAGAAATATCGAGCTAAATTCTTAGTGTTTTCTCATTGGAGTATTCCTCACGAATCTTCGATACAAACTCATCTCATACACCCAAATCTCTCAAAAAACCACTCAACCATGTCTCAAGCAACTCTCATCACCAAGAGAAGGGCCGTTTCGATTTCATGTTGCTCCGGCGGAGCAGGGGCTAGCGGCCTGGCAGTTAGCAACTGCAAGGCTGGAGGACCCACCACCGGGGTTTCTCAAAAGCTCGAGCAGATCCGTACCCCGAAAGAAATCGATGAAGCTATCGCGGAGTTACGCCGAAGGCAGGCCGAAGTACAGATCCCAGATGGCGACCTACGCCACAACCTGAACCGGAAGGCCCAAAGCAAGGGCAAGGGCCAAAGGCGCAAGCAATCCCGCCGCGAGGAGCCTCACCATGAGGGATCTCGCCGCGAGGGAAGTCAGGAGGTCAACTCCCGCGGAACCCAACATACTCCAATCTATCGACGTAACTCGAACGAGGGGCCAAATCCCATCCACAGACGTTTGTTCTCAGAAGGTTTCAATGACGGCCCACACCGAGGTTGCGGACCTCGGCGAGACCAACCCACACCATCACAGCGCGAACAGGCCGAGCCTGAGAGGTCATTTTCAGGATCGGTGGCCCAAGGCGGACCCAGACAACGAGTGTCGACGAAAGATCGGCTTGAACGAAGCCCTTCACCTCACGGGGTAGAAAGAACCCCTTCACCTTGCAGACGTCATCGAACCCCGTCACCCCGCCGACAGGATATAAATTCTCCACCTCGCCGTCATCTCGACGAGGTCGCAGGACATAATGAATCTCCGCAGATGGCCGCCATCCTTCAGAATATCAAGGATCTCCAGGAACAACTGGTGAACAAAGGGGGAGTGCCTCTCACCACGAAGATACCCATTTCACCATTATCACCCACAGTCATGCTCGCCCCTGTACAGATCAAGATCAACGTCAGTTCCATCACACAGTACAACGGTAGCACCGATCTGATCAACCACGTGAGGAAATACACATCCTACATGAACTCCATGTGGGTGACCGACGCTACCCAATGCCGCCTTTTCCCACTCACTTTAGGCGACCAAGCTTACAGGTGGTTCAACACTTTGCCCCCGACGTCCATTGAATCTTTCCACCAGATGACTCAATTATTCCTCACTCACTTTGCCTCGTTGACCCCACACAAGGGAACGAAGCAGCGCTTGACAAACATCTATCAGGCCGAGGAGGAGTCGGACCGAGCATATATTGATCGAATTGACCAACTCATTATGGAAGGCGAACCGCTGGGCGACGATGCCAAAGTCTTGGGAATAGTGCATGGGTTGAAGAAGAGAAGCAAACTCTGGAAAATGATGAACAAAGACTACCCCTCAAGCTACGCCGACTTTAGATACCGGGCCGGGATTATGATCACCAATGCTGAGATACTGGCCTCAAGATTGGGCTAGCAACGACCAAGCGAGGCAAAGGTTGAAGTGAAAAAGCCTGATCCAAAATCTAAGAAACCTTACAGAAGACCCGGATCCATGAACTACCGACCTCCGGGGACTTTCAAGTCGATTGATAACTCTCTAGAGGTGAAGCTCTTAGAAAAGCTAACCATGAATGCAGCTCGGGTTTTTCAGGCGATCAGAGGCAAACAACATATCCCACCACCCAAAGAGATGTACCAGGACCCTTCCAAACTCAACCCGAGAAAGTTTTGCGATTACCACAGCTCCATTGGGCATGCCACCGAACATTGTCGCGAGCTGCAAAGGGAGCTCTGGAGATTGTACGAGGAAGGGAAGTTAGAGAACTTAGTCAAGCCAAGACAACAGCAAAACCAGCGACAAGCGCCACCACCAGGAAACCAGCCCGACCCAGGAAAGCAAGTCCCGCAGATCCCAGCGGGAGCGGAGAACAGGGTCATCCACATGATCTTCCCTACTGGGGGGACCCTTGGGGGTTTCCTCTCAGCGACCTCCCTGTCTAACCGACGTCAGAAGGCCGAGATGCGGGCTCTCGACAATGTTGTGCTGAGTTACCTTCCGATCAACACCATCGCCCCGAGTCAGAAGCAGCTCACTTTCACCGAGGAGGACAAAGATAGGGTGGTGTTTCCAAACTGGGACCCACTCGTGATTTCAGCCAGAATAATTGGGGCTCTAGTTCATCGCGTCATGATCGATAATGGGGCTTTCTGCAATATCCTTTTCAAAAAGACTCTGGACCTGCTCGGCGATTTCTACTCCTACGTCGAGCCTTGTGAGGTCGGGATTCGAGGCTTCGGAAATCAGCCTGTTGAGGCCTATGGGATGATTCGCCTGTTTGTAGAGATCACGTCAACCTTGGACGTCGAAGTAAAGGCAACAAGGCAGTTGGACTTTGTAATCATCGATGCCCCATCAAACTTCAATGCTTTCTTCGGCAGACCTTTCGAACATGAGTTCGGGGCTGCCGCCTCGTCCTACTTTTATTGTATTAAGTTTCCTGGATCTGACGGGAAGATTGGTACCATCAAGGGTGACCAGATTGCGGCAAGAAAATGTTTAACTTACACTTGTGTCGATTTAAATTCTGCTTTTTATTTTGGTAGAAAACCCGAGGTGGGGCTAAGTTGTACGAGCCAAACTCTACCCCGAAAAGAAAAAGAAAATGATAAAATAGAGATAGACAGTGTAATGGGAATGAATGTAACATATATGGAAGTAGACATCACAGCTAATGAGAAACCCATACTGGACTTACCAGACTTGGAACCTCGCCTAGGTTTCGAGCTAATGGAGGTCGACTCCGAACAGCGAGAGTCCAACCTTGATCCTAGAACGAAAAGAAATGATCAACGAGCAACCCCCATCGAAGAGCTCGAAACAATCCCAGTCGACCTTGATCGGCCAGAACTAAGTGTGACCATCGGAACACGAATTCTTAGCAACCTGCGATATCAGTTGATAGATTTCCTCAAGTAGAATCTAGAAGTTTTCGCATGGTCATATGAGGACATGGTCGGCATCGACCCCGAGGTTGCATGCCACAAACTAAATATCGACCCAACGAAGAAGCCAATATCCAAGAAAAGGAGAAAGTTCGGCCCTGAGAAATACGCAACCCTGGCAGAAGAAGTTAAGAAGCTACTTGATAAGAAGTTGATCGAACAAGCAGATCAGCCGCAGTGGGTGGCCAATGCAGTGCTAGTGAAAAAAACAAACAACTCTTGGCAGCTATGTATCGACTTCACCGACCTCAATGAGGCTTGCCCGAAGGATTACTTTCCAATGCCACACATCGATCACCTAGTAGATAGCACCGCTGGGAATGGGATGATGACTTTCATGGATGCGTTCACCGGGTATCACCAGATCGCCATGGATAAAGATGACCAGCAACACACATCTTTTCTGACAGAGAAGAACATCTATTATTGGAAGAGAATGCCATTTGGTTTAAAGAACTCAGGGGCGACCTACCAACGTTTGGTAAATCAGATGTTGACCGACGAGATTGGAAAGACCATGGAAGTATACATCGATGACATTGTGGTGAAAAGTGAAAGGAAAGAAGATCATCTGGACCACCTCGCCAGAACCTTCGACATCTTAAGGAAATACAACATGCGCTTGAATCCCAAGAAATGCAGTTTTGGAGTTGGTTCGGGAAAATTCCTGGGCCATATCATCAGTCAGCGAGGTATCGAAGCTAATCCTGCAAAGATCAAAGCCATCATGGATATGAAACCACCTCGCAACGTGAAAGAAGTCCAAAGGTTGACCGGGTGTCTCGCAGCTCTCAATAGATTCGTATCCAGGATGGGGGATAAATGCAAACCTTTCTTCGAAGCCATGAAAAAAGGAAAGTTCTCGTGGACCCCGAAATGCCAGGCCGTATTTATGAAGCTCAAAGCGTATCTCTCCGACCCCCAAATCTTGGCAAAACCCATACCAGGCGAGAAGTTGTTTTTATACCTCGCGGCCTCGGAGTCCGCCCTCAGCGCAGTATTGGTGCGGGCAGAAGGTCAGTTCCACTTACCTATATACTTCGTCAGCCAAACTTTGAATGATGCCGAGCTCAAGTACCCGTCGCTCGAGAAGCTCACCTATGCTTTGATTATGAGCGTCAGAAAGCTTCGACAGTATTTCTTCGATCACCAAATAGAAGTCCTAACTACCATGCCACTGAGACAGGTTTTGTACCGACCTGATACAGCCGGGAGACTGTTGAAATGGTCCATCGAGTTAGGTCAGTTCGGGATCACCTTCGCTCCCCGAACGACGATCAAAGCTCAGGTCCTCGCCGACTTTCTCACTGAACTCACCTTTTCAGAGAAGACGCTAGAAGCAGTCGACATCCCATGGAAATTGCACTTCGATGGCTACTCGACGAGCACCCGAGCAGGGGCTGGAGTGGTCCTAATCAGTCCCGAACAACAATCTTTCACCACGGCTGTAAGCTTTGATATTCACGCCACCAACAATGAAGCGGAGTATGAGGCCTTGATAAATGGTCTAGAAATGGCAATGGCCATTGGTGTACGAAAGATAAAGGTCTACATCGATTCCCAGCTGGTCGTATGCCAGATGTCAGGAGAGTACGAAGCACGGGGCGAGCAGATGGTGAAATACCAACAGATAGCGAAAAGCCTCATCGAAAAGTTTGAGGAAGTGCGAATAGAGTTGATACCTCGAGCAGAAAACATACAGGCATATGCACTAGCTCGCTTGGCCACGTCGGAAGGCGCCGTAGATATGGACAACATAGCAGTTACTAACTCAACACTCCCTCAGCAGGTCGCATCATCATCGACATAAAAGAAATAACTTGGACGAATCAAGCGAGTCCATCAAACATTCATAGGGAAGTCTTTCAGATCGCGACCCCGGAAAACAATTGGATGACCGAAATCAGAGACTACATCGAGAAAGGGATACTACCAGAGGATAAGGTCGCAACTCGCCAATTACAACTAAGAGCAGCGAGGTACACCGTCATCAACGAACAACTTTACAAGCGAAGTTCTCTTTACCACTTTTGAAATGCGTCACCCCGGAAGAAGGCCAAGTGATCCTGAAAGAAATCCACGAAGGAGATTGTCGAAATTATACCGCATGTCAGTCTCATCTACAAGACGATCAGACAAAGCTATTACTGGCTAACTTTAAGGAAGGATGCGATTGCATATGCAAAGAAGTGCCAGCAATGCCAATTTTTCGCCCCAACGATTAAGCAAGCTCCAGAGGAGCTCACGTCAATCTACAGCCCATGGCCTTTCGCGAGGTGGGGGATCGACCTAATCGGTCCTTTCCCAAAAGCCCCAGGAAGTTCAAAGTTTGCAGTAGTTGCAGTAGACTATTTCACCAAATGGGCGAAAGCAGAACCTTTGGCGACCATCACCCAGGAGAAAATCATTCGATTTATATGGAAAAACATCATTTGCCGTTTTGGATTACCACAAGCAATCGTCACAGATATTGGGAAGCAGTTTGATGGTTTCGAGATCGATACTTTTTTCGCGAAGTGGAAAATCACAAAGCTGTTCTCCACCCCCTATCACCTCCAGTCCAATGGGCAGGTTGAAGCTGTGAACAAAATAATTAAACACACCCTAAAAACTCAGCTCATTTAGTCAAAGAGATTGTGGGCTTTCAAGCTTCCAAGTATCCTATGGTCGTATAGGACTACTTTCCAAAATTCAACGGGCGAAACGCCTTTTGCTCTGGCTTTCAGGACGGAGGCAGTCATACCAGCCAAGGTCGTGGTCAGAAGCCATCGAACATCGCAAACAGTCACAGAGGACAACGATCAAGCCATATCTCTCAGCCTCGACCTCCTCGAAGAAAAAGATTGGAAGCCAACTTAAGAAACGCGAACTACAAACAAAAATCGGAAAAATATTACAACTCAAAAGCAAAAATCCGGAGATTCAAGGTCGGCGACCTCGTTTTAAAAAGGATCTTTGGTGTCCAGAAAGGATTTTTTGGTCCAACCTGGGAGGGACCCATGAAGATTTCGAAATGTCTGCCGAATGGGGCTTACTAGCTCGAGGACTTGGAGGGCATTCCCGCGATGTATCCGTGGAATGCGACCTACCTGAAGAAGTTCTACCAATAACTATTAATTGTAAAATTCAAATCGGTTGTATATCTCTATAAGTTATGACTTATAACACAAGCTTGCTCCATCTTTTTACATTTACGAACTTGGGGGGCTGGTCCCCGACCTCTCACAAGTTCGGTTAGAAATATATTCACAAATGAAAAGTCTAAGTCGGCTAAGCCAAGAACACATGAAGGCTAGTATGTCACATACCCAGTCTAAGTCGGCTAAGCCAAGAACACATGACGGCTAGTATGTCGCATACCCAGTCTAAGTCGACAAAGCTAAGAGTATGTGAAGGCAATCATGTCGCGTACCATATCTAAGTCGACCTCGGTCGCATACCCTATTTATGTTGACAAAGCCAAGAATATGTGAAGGCAATCATGTCGCGTACCATATCTAATTCGACCTCGGTCGCATACCCTATCTGAGTCAACCTCGGTCGCACATCCAATCTAAGCCGACAGTCAAGTCGCTATCAATTAACAAATCTTTTATCATTATAATTTTTTATCCAGATATTCGAGAAGACAAGATACACAAACTCGCCGATCTCAAAGCGTTGGCGAAAAATAAACAAGCATTCAAAAAAGAAGCGGGAAAGATAAGAAGAAGAAAGCAACGACAGTTCCATTGATAAATGCCCGAAGGCAACAAAGTACATTGCTCGGAGGCAGCAAAACACTTACACACCCCGAAGGGCGACCAAACCACTTGATTAAAAAACCCCGAAGGGTGATTACATAAGAATGCCCGAAGGCAAATGGCATACTGCCGCAGAAGAACCATCCAAGGAATCAGCTCGACGGAGCATCCGAGGTCCCCTCAACAGGGTTGATTGACGCATCTTGTTCAACCTCGGGAATCTCAACACCAGCTCTTCTCCCTTCACCATTTCCACCATCATCGCCGCCGACAACCTCGCCATCACCGCCATCCTGGCCACCCTCCATCTCGTCATTCAACAACCCGATAAGCTCCTCAGGATCGTAAAGATTGGCGCTTGGGGGAAGGAAGCTGAAATCAACACCATAAGCGACAAGATCTTTGATGGGAAGATCATCCCCCTCCCTAACAGGATTATTACGCATATAGGCGACGAGCAACTCGGACATCGCTGATTTAGCCACATCAAGGTCACCGGCTCGGTGGCAAGCCCGAACAACATTGGAGAAAGAATGGATATAGGCCATGTTGGAGGCATGATGACGCTCCAATTTGATGGTGGTAGGGAAATCATGGACCTCAGCTTCTAGCCAGCTACACCGATCCTCCACTTCGGCAGTCTTGTCCATGCTTTCTTTCACCTTCTTATCTCGGAGCTCGAGATCTTTTGTCATCTGCAAAATTTTCTTCCCCATATCATCGCGCTCTCGAATCACCTCTTTCATCTTCTCCTCGGCTGCAACCTTGGCATTGATGGCAGCCTCCCGCTCTTTCGTCGACCTCTCCAGATCCACCTTTATCATTGTACAGGCTGCCTCGTCTTTCTGTGCCTAGACCCTCGCCCGACCATATTGCTCCCGGCTCCTCTCAATGAAAGCCAAGGAGCAGCACATGTGAGCAATCCCTGAGGTCAGGTTCTCGGAGAAGTGCTGGGTATGGGCCTCCTCGTGAAGATCCAAAGTCCAGGACTTCAGAGCATCGTCAGCGATCTGCCTAAGATAGGAGGGTTGTGTTGGGGTTATACTGGAAAGTATGCTTTTACTTTGTATAACCAAACTGAATTTCTGTCTTATTTACTGAAATAAATTATTTATCACTGATGCTTTAAATATCATTGAATGTTACATATATTTACTGCATAATTGTTCAAACAGTACGTGTTACATTGTAGTTAATTTAGTGATACCAGATCACAGAAGATTAAATTAACAGTCCCTTGTAACTAAAAGTACGCTGTTCACGACCTAGATGGAAATGAACAATCCATCGTGAAAGGTTGAAGTGTAAGGCTCAGATTAGCTTGTCTTGACCAAGAGATTACACTAGTGCATGACTGATGCACTGAACAGGACCTACATGAGGATAAATTCTTCAGCACTGAACCAGGAAGAATTAGACCTCAGTGGTTCGTTATTTCTTAATCTTCGTCCCTTAAATAGGATCGTGTGTGGTTAGTAATTATTGCTTTGAATTATGACGGGTAGAGAATCAATGAGATTCAATACTTTATATCTTGGGCAATATTACTGGTCACATGCGATTGCTAAGATTTAATAAGAAGAATCGTTTGCAAGTACGCTCGTTTGATTTTTGCCCCCTTGGGAGGTTCATAAGATTTATCATACCAAATCTTGCAAGTGGAATTTGTTTCCGGTATGGATAATAATGTTGAACCGTTCCTTGACCAAGGACAAAAGATATTAACTAAAGAAAAGCTATTTCAGTGGCTTGAATTAATTAATGGGCTGGATAATCTTAAACACGAGAAATAATAACCGGGAGCCATATTAACAGTAATATGGGTTAAGATGGATAGTGCAATATTAATTATGTAGTGGGATTAGTTAATATTTATGGGCTTGAATAATATTGTGGCTCAATATTAGATATTCAAAGTCCATTAGAAGGTCCAATCTTAATTCTCCTAAAGGCCCCTCAAGTAGCCCAAAGATAATGTCCAATTACTGAAAAAGGTGTTTAAAATAAAATAAATTATTGTTGCCTATTTTTCCTATTTTTCGAAAAAATAATAAATAAACGAGGGAGAAAGATTTTCTTTGAATTTTGTTATGGAATGAAGATAAGTATTCTTGGAATACAAGATTATCTCATTAAATTCAAGAAATCTCTCACTTGGTTATTTATTAAGCATATTTCGAAAATTTTGAATAAATAAGGAGAGGAAAGATTTTCTTGATTTTCTTGGAAGATATTATGGAAGATATGTATTCTTGGAATACAAGAATATCTCATAAATTCAAGAAGATCCAAATCTTGGATTCTTACTCCTTATTATTTTCGAAAATACCATAACAAGAGGAGTTGGGATTTTTGTGGAATATTTTAATTATGGAGAAAAGAATATATTCAAGATTTCTTGAAGATCAAGAAAAGATTTTTCCATCTTATTTTCACTCCAAAAATTCAACCAACCCTACCTCTATAAATAGGGGATGGATTTTTCATCCCCAAGTTCAATTCCATGTGTTTGAAAAAAATTAGAAATCCACAAAGGTGGTGCAACATAAATTTTATTTTTCCTTTTGTTAAATTGTTCGTGAGTTCCTACCACCGGATTGTTGAGCATGGATAAGGGAATACTTGAGAAGGTCTTTTGGTGTGTTCGTGTGAACGGGATCCATCTTCTCAACGGTTGTCACTCCGAGAGGTTAATTCACGTAAACCCATAGTATTTCTGCATGCGTAGGTTTTATGTGAACTGTTTATATGCATGATTGGTTGTTGAATTATTATTTAAATTAATATAGGATTAATTCATGCTAGTAATAATTGTTAGAATTAAATTTGTATTTAAATATTCAACCCGAATAGATTCGGGCAATTAATTCCCCAACAGGTTGAGCATCATTAGCAGCAGGGGCTCGCGACCACATATAATTACGGGTTGACTCCCCCCGAAACACCCCATCATCTAGATTATATCTGCGAAATAGCCATGCGTAAAACACAAAATGTTCGAAGAAAAATAAAGAAATAAGGTCATATGAAAGACAAAGTAAACCATCGACGGAAGTCTGGGCTCCAGCCTAGGAAGGTACGATCATCGGGCTCGCGGTTTCGGCATAGAGTGATCTCGACAATCGTATCGGGGTTCCCCACGGAGCCAGATACCACCACCCTTCCGCTCGGGGAGTTCCGAAGTACATCCATGTCCACAGATGCTCGGAGTTGCTTTGGGGAACTTCCCCCAGATGCTCGCACCTCGGAGGCCCCCCTTTTCTGACCTCGCCCCGGGGCGGCAGCAGTTTTGGCTTTGGGGGGCGGAGTCCCAACAGCCCCACTCGCAGCGGCCTCTTTCTTCTGGTCTGATTGCTGTCTGGACAGTGCCAACGCGCGAGAAACTTTTTCATGCATCTCCTCGGCATTCAGGTTCTGCATCTCATCGAGGATCTTTACAGATGTGAAGTGTATAGGCTCAATAAAGGAAACTGAAAACAGACGAAAAATCAGGCTAGTTAACAAATGGACAAATAAGCAAGTCCGGTCGAATGATGTCCAAATCACTTACCAGGAATATCGCCGACCAGCGAGGAACGAGGTGGGACTGTCAAGCCAGCAAACTCCAAGCACTTCAACCTTTGCAGAACGATCAAAGATCGCTCGTTGGGATCAATAAGACACACCTGGATCAACCGAACGAGGAAAGGGAGAGAGAGTTCAGAAGTCTTGGAATTCTTGGGAGCTGCAATAAGGGGGAAAAGTTAAATCAGTATAATGGATGAAGGTAAATTCAAAAGACTTACGTTTAAACGTCATGTAATCACGAGGTATCTCGCGATATCCGAGCGAACCAAGGGCGAAGACCGGACTTTGCCACGCTCTCCCGACCAACCACCACTTCTCTTTCCAGTCTTGGACCTGTTGGGGTTATACTAGAAAGTATGCCTTTACTTTGTATAACCAAACTGAATTTGTGTCTTATTTACTGTAATAAATTATTTATCACTGATGCTTTAAATATCATTGAATGTTACATATATTTATTGCATAATTGTTCAATAAACAGTACGTGTTACATTGTAGTTAATTTAGTGATACCAGATCACAGAAGATTAAATTAACAGTCCCTTGTAACTAAAGGTACGCTGTTCACGACCTAGATGGAAATGAACAATCCATCGTGAAAGGTTGAAGTGTAAGGCTCAGATTGGCTTGTCTTGACCAAGAGATTGCACTAGTGCATGACTGATGCACTGAATAAGACCTACATGAGGATAAATTCTTCAGCACTGAATTAGGAAGAATTAGACCTCAGTGGTTCGTTATTTCTTAATCTTCGTCTGTTAAATAAGATCGTGTGTGGTTAATAACTATTGCTTTGACTTATGACGGGTAGAGAATCAATGAGATTCAATACTTTATATCTTGGGCAATATTATTGGTCACATGCGATTGCTAAGATTTAATACGAAGAATCGTGTGCAAGTACGCTTGTTCGATTTGCCCCCTTGGGAGGTTCATAAGATTTATCATACCAAATCTTCCAAGTGGAATTAGTCTCCGGTATGGATAATAATATTGAACCGTTCCTTGACCAAGGACAAAAAATATTAATTAATGGAAAGCTATTTCAGTGGCTTGAATTAATTAATGGGCTAGATAATCTTAAACACGAAAAATAATAACAGGGAGCCATATTAACAGTAATGTGGGTTAAGATGGATAGTGCAATATTAATTATGTAGGGGATTAATTAATATTTATGGGCTTGAATAATATTGTGGCTCAATATTAGATATTCATAGTCCATTAGAAGGTCCAATCTTAATTCTCTTAAAGGCCCCTCAAGTAGCCCAAACATAATGTCCAATAATTGAAAAATGTGTTTAAAATAAAATAAATTATGGTTGCCTATTTTTCCTAAAAATTTCGAAAATAATAAATAAAAGAGGGAGAAAGATTTTCTTTGAATTTTGTTATGGAATGTAGATAAGTATTCTTGGAATACAAGATTGTCTCATTAAATTCAAGAAATCTCCCACTTGGTTATTTATTAATCATATTTTCGAAAATCAAGAAAAATAAGGAGAGGAAAAATTTTCTTGACTTTCTTAAAAAGATATTATGGAAGATATGTATTATTGGAATACAAGAATATCTCATAAATTCAAGAAGATCCAAATCTTGGATTTCTACTCCTCATATTTTTCGAAAATCCATAAATATAAGAAGGTGGGATTTTTATGGAATATTTTAAATATGGAGAAAAAGATATATGAGATATATTCAAGATTTCTTGGAGATCAAGAAAAAGATTTTCCCATCCTTATTCCTACACTAAAAATTGTCCAACCCCCTTATTATAAATACGGGATGATTTTTTCATCCCCAAGTGCAATTTCATGTGTTGGAAAAATTAGAAATCCACAAAGGTGGTGCAACATAATTTTATTTTTTCCTTTTGTTAAATTATTCGCGAGTTCCTACCACCGGATTGTTGAACAATGATAAGGGAATACTTGAGAAGGTCTTTTGGTGTGTTCGTGTGAACGGGATCCATCTTCTCAATGGTTGTCACTCCAAGAGGTTAGTTCACGTAAACCCGTAGTAATTCCGCATGCGTAGGATTTATGTGAACTGTTTATATGCATGATTTGTTGTTGAATTATTATTTGAATTAATATAGGATTAATTCATGCTAGTAATAATTATTAGAATTAAATTTGTATTTAAATATTCATCCCGAATAGATCCGGGCAACTTATTCCCCAACAACTGGTATCAGAGCCTCGATTTCGGGCTCTGAATTTTAAATTGTAATTTAATTCGTTTTCATTAAATTTGAAATTGGATAGTAGAATTGCTAGATCCTTTTGCAGGTATCCAATTGTCATGGTATTTGATGAATGTTTATATTTATGCATGCATATAAATTGTGGTTTTTAATTCGATTCGTTTGAATTCGTTTTGCCTCGTGAGAAAATCCACGAGTAGATTAGGATTTTTTATATTCCTTCAATGTAATAGACTAGTCTAGATCTAGGTTTATTTATTTTTTGCAAATAAATTGTAATCGGATTGGAAACGGAGGCGGAGGTGAAGAATTAAAAAGCGAGATCGAGCTCCGTAACCGGCTGCGTGCGTCCACGCTTAAAAGTGCGAAGGAGGCACGCTACGACGCGGACGCCTAAGCGCACACGGGCGCGGGGGAAGCTGGCCGAGAATGAGCGGATCGGATCGATAAATCGACGACGAGCAGCCAGTGCAAATCTACGCGGCGCTGGCGGGGCGATCTTGGTCTTGGGCGGGATTCGGTTAGGGGCGGCGGTACGCGACGCCACCGCCGAGATCCGGCCGAGGTGGGTATGGAGCTGTTGGGCGACATACGTCGGGCGCTTATGTGCACACGCATGGGTGCCGATCGACACGGCCGGGGAGTGCAAGGCGTGCACTCCGACCCGCGAGCTGGTCGATGACGTGGCTTGACGTGGCATTTTTTTGAGACGGTCAAGTGAGAGCTTTTCAAGATGAACGATGAAGGCCATAAAGACAATTTCTCAAGATCAAGACATGGCAAAAATTAACCGTGACAATTGGATATATGTGCCCAATGTGTTTAATTTTTTGTTTTGATATTTTGCATTATTTTATGCTTATTTAAATTGTGTTTAAATATGCGATGTATGAGAAAATGGTTTAGAAAAATCTCACCTTCGAAAATTACTAAGTATGTTTAATCAATTAATTGATAATTTTATTCCGGATAATAAAATTGAATTAATTTTGACCTCCATGATTTATTTATTTGTGGATTCTTTTGGAGAAATTCCCCCACGGGACGGCCAAAAGATAGATTTCACATGAATAAATTCCGTAAGGATGATTGTAGGTATAAAATTGATATGCATATACTTCCCCGAAGGCCCTGTCAATTTTATATTGGTCAAGTGGGAACCAACTATTAATTTGGATATTAAAGGTTTGTAACTGTTTCTTGTTTGTAACCTGCTTGAATGTGTTTAAATAATGACCCACTCAACGTGGCTTATTTAAACTGTTTTGAGATGTTGGTTGATGCATGTTCATATTTTTTTTGAGATTTTAATATGATACGTGTGATCGAACCTTGTGATATGTTTGTGCTTATACAAATTGTTATTTATTTAAGTTCAGCATGTCGCAACCTTTTAATCCACTGTTATATACACTCAAAGAACACCAATTAACTGGTGATAACTATGTTGTTTGGAAACGAAATATGAGTTTTGTCCTACCTACACAAGAACACAATTGGGTTCTCAAGATGCCCAAGCCAAACAAGCCAACTGAAAGATCAACCGAAGCGGAGAGATCTTTATATAATTACTGGGAGCAGACCAATGAACCTATGAAGTATATAATCTTGACATCTTTGTCTGAGGATTTGAGATACATTCATGAAGGTGTTGAATCTGCTGCGGAAATTATGCAAAGTCTCGAAGATATGTTTTTAATAAAGAACCGCATGATCGATCAGTTCAAATGTGATGGCGTAACAATGCTGAAAATAACTGAGGGAACACCCGTAAGGGATCATGTTCTCAAGGTCAAGCGTTATTTTGACAAGCTTGCTTATCTCGGTGCTAAGTATGACAGTGATGTTCAAGTGGATTATTTGTTCCTAACTCTTCCAAAATGTTTTGATGAGTTTTACTGTAGTTTTGTGATGACTGATCACATGTTCACTATGGACACTCTTCAAGAAGCTTTGGATATGATAGAGAAACATATGGGACAAGAAGATGAAGCTTTGGTGACCAAAAGTTTTTTCTCAAAATCTATGCCAATGGAAGGCAAGCTTGATGAAAAAATGAATGGTGGAAACCAAGGAAACCTCACTGCCAAGAAAGGTGGAGAAAAAAAGGTCAAATGGATGGGTGTTAAAAGGAATCCAAAAGGGAAGTGTTTCAACTGTGGTGAAAAAGGACATTGGAGGAATGCATGTTCCAATCCCAAAAGGAGAGGAAAGAAAGGTAATTCTCACGCACTAGTTGTTGAAACTTGTTTAGCTGCCTATGCCTCCTATTTATGGGTGGTGGATACGGGATCCACTGATCATGTTTGTTTCACTTTACAGGGGTTCAAGCGGACCCGGTAACTTAGTGGGAGTGAGATCCTCATCACACTGGGCGATGCTACGAGATTGGCAGCTGAAGCAGTGGGAGAAGTGTACCTGTCTTTTGAAGATAGAGTTTTAATTTTAAGAGATGTTTTTTGCGTTCCTAATTTTAGAAAGAATTTAATTTCGGTTTGTAAACTCTACTTTGATGGATATTCGGTTACTTTTGATAAAGTTGTTACCATTTCTTTTTATGATAAATTTATCTGTCATGGAACGTTGTTGAACAATCTCTACACAATTAACTGTGCACACCACTCACGAAATGCATCCTATAACACATCAACTGTTTCCGATAAAAGAAAACGTTCATCAGACGTGAATGAGACACTTCTATGGCATCTTAGATTGGGACATATTAATCCAAAAATGATTCAAAGGTTGGTAGAAGATGGTTCGTTGGAGTCTCTCCGGGTTGAACCAATCCCAACTTACGAATCACGTTTGAAGGGTAAAAGGACCAAGAGGGCATTCGGAGCCAAGGGGAATAGAGCCAAAGAAGTGTTAGAAATCGTTCACACAGACGTATGTGGTCCAATGTCAATCAAATCAAGAGGAGGCTATGAGTATTTTGTCACCTTTATTGATGATTACTCAAGGTACGACTACATTTTCCTTATGAAGCATAAATCTGAGATCTTTGACAAATTCAAAGAATTTAAGGCTCAAGCAGAGAATCATAGGGAAAAACATATCAAGTCTCTATGATCTGATCGTGGAGGCGAGTACCTCAGCGATGAGTTTTTGAACTACTTGTCAGATGAAGGGATTGTATCCCAGCTAACTGCACCCGGAACCCCTCAACAAAACGGGGTTGCAGAGCGAAGAAACATAACTCTTTTAGAAATGGTTAGATCAATGATGAGTTATGCGGATCTACCCAAGTCGTTCTGGGGTCATGCCTTGAAAATAACGGCTTATATTCTGAACTTGGTGCAATCCAAATCGGTTCCCAAAACTCCCAAAGAATTGTGGACCGGGCGCAAGCCCAGTTTGAGACACATGAGAATTTGGGGGTGTCCGTCCTACGTGTTGGACAAGAAAGCTGGAAAATTGGATCCTCGGTCAGAATTAAGGTTGTTTATAGGATACCCCGAGGGAACAAAAGGGTGTATGTTCTATGGTCCCGAAGATCAAAAGGTCGTAATAAGCACTCACTTTAGATTTTTGGAAGAAGACTATATGAACGAAAGAAAGCCCAGAAGTGATATTACCTTAAATGAGCTAAGGGGGCTAACCTTAGTGCCAACTGTACAAGATGACATACCAAATGACACACTTACACAACCGGGACCTCATTGTAGTGGGAGGGTTGTAAGATAACCTGAAAGATTCATGGGGATAGGAGAGTCCTCGGACTTAGTCCCTGATCAAGATGAATCAGACCCATGGACTTACGACGAGGCAATCCAAGACAAGGATGCGGTTTCTTGGCAAACAGCAATGGAAGCCGAAATGAGTTCTATGGATCATAACAGAGTGTGGGAGCTAGTCGAACCACTTAATGGGGTCAAACCCATTAGCTGCAAGTGGGTATACAAGAGGAAAAGAGGACCGGACGGGAAGGTGGAAACCTTCAAGGCAAGGCTTGTGGCGAAAGGTTATACTCAGAAAGAAGGAATCGACTATGAGGAAACCTTTTCACCTGTAGCGATGCTCAAGTCCATCTGAATTCTCTTGTCGATTGGTGCGTATCTCGACTTTGAAATCTGGCAAATGGATGTCAAGACGGCTTTCCTTAACGGAAGTCTTGAAGAGGAGATCTATATGCAACAACCCCAAGACTTCATTGAAAAAGGCCAAGAACACCTAGTTTGCAAGCTCAAGAAGTCCATTTATGGACTCAAACAAGCATCCAGAGCTTGGAACCAATGTTTTGATCAAGTAATAAAGTCTTATGGGTTTGATCAAAATGAATACGAAAGTTGTGTGTACAAGAAGCGTGTCGAAACTGCATTGGTATTCTTAGTACTATACGTAGACGACATTCTGCTCATCGGTGACGATGTAAAGGTGTTGTTAGACGTAAGGGCATGGCTTTCAAAACAGTTTGATATGAAGGACTTAGGGGAAGCCGAGCACATCCTTGGGATCAAGATCACTCGAGATATCAAGAAAAGGATGATAGTGTTGCGAGTCATTTTTTATGGAGAATATTATGTGGCTAATTTGATAACAACTCACAAACAAAATAAGTAAGTGTACAATATACGGTAAATAACAAGAATTTGTTGACCCAGTTCGTCAAGAAATGACTACTCTGGGGGCATCCCAAGCCAGGGATGTCATATTGCGAGATTTACATACACAGTACACCATACTTCTCATGGGGAAAACTTCTATGAAAGAAGATGATTTGGAGAGATAGTGCGTGAGTGTTAGGGATTTTTCTCAACGTATGAGAGTACTTGGGAATTTTTTCTGAACCTAACCACTCTGGAATTTTTTTTTTTAACCCGTCTCTTGTTCTTTTTTCTTCTATTTATAGTACTTTGACAAGCATGAGCTGGTTTGGCAAGCATGAGCTGGAGACTTCGTGTCTTGCAAGAACTCATGTGATGCTGCCACGTTTTCAACTTCGTCTTCCTGGTTGACCTTTGCACTTGTTTATAAAGCACTCTTTTGGTCATCCAAATCAATCTTTTGCTCGACTGGTTGCCCTGTTCGCCCCTTTGACCATATCAATTTTATACCGAAACTCTGTCCTTATCGAACATATCTGAGCCTTCAGGTTACCTGAGCCTTTAGGTTACCTGAGCCTTCAGGTTACTCAGGCTTACTGAGTTCAGCTCTTCTGAATTCAGACACCCTGACCCTCAGGTCACTTGACTCAGGCTATCTGATTTCTTCTTGCCTGATCTGATCAGCTCGACTGATCAGATTAATCATATCTTCAGGATCATCTCAGGATAACATCAGGTCATCTTGCCAGATTTGGTGAGCTGCGAGCATACTTGCTTGGTCGGCAAGTGGCGAGCAGAACTGTTTGGTTGGCAAGCTGGTGAACAAACTTGTTTATCGAGTATGGTTATTTTAATAGTCGATTAATACATGTGTCCCTCTGACGTGTATAAATTAATCGAGTAATTGTATCGAACACAACAATACCCCCCAGCCGGGCCGCTTTATATTCATCATGGGGGCCCGGCTGTTGGATATATTGAGTGGGCCCTCGTGAGTGTCGTTTCATCTTCTGTGCCGAATTTTCAAAAAAATTTAAATCCAGCATTTATAGATACCTATTTTGCCGCCTCAGTTCCTTTTCTTTCTTTTCATCTTCTCCTCTTTCTCTTCACATTCCTTCCCGTCTGAAATTTCCGGCAAGAGCACTCTTATTTCGGCGAAGGATTTCATTCAGGTAACTATTTCATACCCTCTTTAATTCCAATTATGTCTTCCCATTCAAGTTCTTCTTCCTCCTCTTTCTGTCCAATCTCCCGTAGCGACGCTAATGCGCCGGAGATGAATGCCTCAGGTTCAAGATCCCGTTGGCAAGTTCGACAGCCATTTGCCGTTCTTTCATCGGATTCCGATGATGCCCTAAATGAATTAGATAGGGATTTAGCCCGTACTGATTTTTTAGATGATTCGGGTGAAGATTTTTTGTCCCAACCCCAAATTGGGTCTAGGGTTGTATATAGTCACGATGTAAATAGGGATGATGACTATATGGGGGAGGAAATCTTGGTGGCTGAGAACGTTATTGAGTCAAACAGAGGATTCGACATCGAGCAGAACACGAAGCTCGACATCCCTGTTGGTCTTCCCCATAGCCCAACATATGCCGCGTATAGTGCTCGTTATGATTTTAATTGGCCTGAACAACCTCATAGGACCAGGGTTGAGAATGAATACCCGGCGAGCAAAATTGCGAGCGTGATTGATGTTGATATGCTCGGCCAATTGTATAGGAATTATGAAACCCCAAAAGATGTGTTTTTCTGGGTACCTGGTCCCGATGAGCGAGCAGATCAGCCTCCTGAGGGTTGTGTTGCTGTGAATTTAGACACAATGGAAGCGGGTCTTCGATTCCCACTTCATCCGGCTATTACTCGCCTGCTCGTAGAATGGAACATCACCATTACACAGCTGAAGCCGAATGGGTGGCACATGATTATGAGTTTTTTTAACTCTGTTCGGCAAAACGAAGCCCGTGTATTATCCAACAGCAGCAGAACTCTCTCGACTAGTGCATTTGACTCGACCCAAGGGTGAACACGGATGGTTGTTCATGCAGGCAAATGCCAAATGTTAGGTCATTGAGGATGTGCCGAACAAGATTACTGATTGGAAAGAGAAGTTTTGGTTCGTCGGGGGTGATTGGAAAAGCCAGGCTTCTGGATGTGAACCAAATGCTCACTTAGATATCCCCACAGATTTTGGGATTTGCCGAAGTAAGTATTTTTGTGTTTTTGCTCTTCACCATGAACTGATTTTAACTTATTCTCAATTTCAGGAATTCAAGCAGCAACGGACAAAGAGACCAACGACGGTTATTTCAGCAGTATTTGGCAAATTGATCTTGAGCCTTACTTGGAACGGTCAGTGAAGACTTTAAATACTGCTGACCAGAGAAAAAAGGGAGGATTGTACGTGCCCCCTCACCATCTTGTTGCCGTCAATCCAACTGGTAAGGATTGTTTTTTGTATTTGCAAATGTGTTGTACCCTTTGTTCGCGGTTTCTCTTTCTTTTTTAATGAATTCTTTTGTCTACAGCTTTCCCTGCCGTCACTGTTGCTGTAAGCACCTCCGAGCATACTGAAATGGCTCGAACTAAGAGACCTCAAGAGCTCGCTCGAATTCAAGCCGAGCGGGATGCTCAGCGAGCAAATCGAGGTGAGGTGAGCAGAGTGAGGAAGGCGAACAGACCAACCGCGCCCGGATCGGGCGAGTCGAGTCGGTCGAAGAGGACAACTCGTTCGGTCGAGCAGGGGGCGAGCGATCAAGCTCCCTCACCAAAGAGATCCAGGAGGGCACCTGACGAGTAAAATTCGATAGCTCAGACGAGCATCAATGTCATTGAGGCGACCCCCACAGCTGAAGCGACCAGAATGGCTGCCTCTGTGGTCGGTCCAATCGCACAAATCGTCGAGATGGAGGTCGGTATATCTTCTCCACCTCCTGCAGGACCCCGAACCTGGACCCCTATGAGTTCCCAACTCCGTTCTCCCGAAGACAAATCATTTTTGGGATGGGACCCTGCTCGGGTGAACAGGTACGTTTGCTCGCTTGTTGGAGTATTTCTTTGTTCCACCTGACTTGGTCACTTAATCATATTTGTTTGCTCGGGTGAACATGCAGGTTGAATAGATTGGCGCCTCTGATGCCAGAATTGAAAGATTATTACTGCTCTCCAAGTGTTCGCAATGTTCCTGGGCTTCCCGAGCATGTCCAGAAGGCGTGCGAGACCCCATTCGAGCATGGACGACTGAGCTCGAAGAGGCCACTAAGGGTCCAACGCCTTTGGAAACCATGCGACTTGGCCTAGTGCACCATGGCCAATCTTTGGTTCTCCTTGAGAAAGCTTACGCTGAGTCCGCCAATCTTCATGCCAACTACGTGGCTCTTATCAAAAGCTTCGAAGAGAAGGTGAACGAGCTGAGCAAAACTCAAGATGAAGTAAAGTTGACTCAGGGTCAAGTGTCCTCAGCCCAGGCAGAGGCTCGCAAAGCTCAAGAGGATGCTCGTCAAGCTCGGGAATATGCTCGCCAGACTAGAGAGGAGCTAGGCCTTGCTCGGGAGGAACTGCACCGCAATCGGGAAGAGGTGGCCGGCATTAGGAGAGTTCAGGACGAGCTGAATGTTGAGCTCCGGAAACTTCGAACAGACATCGAGGCTACAGAATGTGAGAAAACTTTGCTCGCCCAACAACTCCTCACTGCTGAAGAGACCAACACTCGTCTGGGTCTTGAAAATTTAAAATTGCACACTGAGGAGTATGTTGATTCTATGTCGAATTTCTCTTATATATGTGCCTTTGCCGATGCCATCCGTTCTGCTAGACACACGCTTACTGCCAACCAGATTGCCCCACTCGTAACCCATTTTGAGAAGTACCTGATCAAAAACCCTCCGGATCGCAACCTTCCAATATCTGATTTGAGTGATCTGTGCGATTTCTCTAGTCTTCCTGATGGGATCGAGATTGATGATCCTATTTTGGATGAGGAAGATGATTCAGACGCAAATGTTGAAGGTATTGTCGATCTAGCTTGCCGAGCCGAGCACGGGTTTGATCAGATGCAGAGCGAACAAAGTGGTCCTCCCGAAGACGAGAAGAATGTGCTACCTGGAGAGCAGACAAGGCATGATGATGCTGGAGGAATTGCTCTTGAAGGGGCCGAGCAGACGAGGCAGGATTTGCTCGATACATCGCTTCCGCCCACCCCCAATAATGAATTTGTTCCTTAATTTTGCTTTTTGCTTTGCTGAACAATTTCTTCTGAACTATTGTGTAATTTTTTTCTTCTTCTTTCTTGTTTGAACAATTTTGCTGTTGAATAGTTAAATTTGCTTGTTGAACAATTTCTTCTAACCTGATCGTTGAGGATGAATTTTGTTGCTGATGAACGGTTGATGTTTGTCTTGTTTCCTAGTTTATGCCTCTTTTCTTCTGAATGAATTCGAACATGATCTGTGTCTATGTTCCACCCTGACTTCTTTGGTTTTTTGATTGTCTTATTGAGATGCAATCAGGTTGATCGTCTTATTTAGCTACGACCAGATGGGTTAACTTATATGCAACCCCCCCTTTCTTGTTTCGTGATCGTCTTATTTAGGCGCGATCACTATTCTTACTCGGGTCGTCTTATTTAGCTGTGACCCCATACTCATCACTCGCTTTGCTGCGGGTATCTGTAAGCACGAGTCGTCTTATTTAGTTGTGACTGCGTACCCATCACTCGCTTTGCTGTGGGTATCTAAGTACGAATTGTTTCGTTAGGTGAACATAAACTTCAGCTCATTCGTCTTTGTTAGGGTCGTCCGGCTTAGGTGCGACCTCTGATAGGCTTCAACTAGAAAAACTTAACAAACAAAAATGTTTTTGCAACACGTTGTATTCTATTACAACTTTTACATTTGAAGAAGACTGTCTATTACACATAACTATAGACATCAGACTATGGTTTTGAATTTAAACCTTGTCTTGAAATAGACACGAGCTGACCTCATCTCGTCCGCGGAATTGATGTTGACAAGCATGAGGCGGATCAGCCTGTCTACTCTTCTTTAAGTAACATGCTCGAGCAACAGCAGCATCAGCGTTTGCCCCTCCTGGACAAGCTATGATTATGCGGGATGCCGAGGACATGAGCATTTGGCGAGCACGCCTGCTCGCCTATATCAGGCGCGAGCAAAAGCCTCTGCTCGCACCTTTTTGTCCCCTTCTGTAGATGCCTGAGCATCAGCATCCGCGCATCATTTCGAGCGGATACCACGACATCCCACCCCCTCGGAGGAGATTTTGGGGATGCGTAGGGGACTAGTGATTTACTATTGCATAAGCAGTGAGCAACGTGGAGTGGCAACCATGACTATGCCGAGCATCTTAAGTCCGTAACGAGCTCCAACCTGTGCTCGGAGTGTCTTATGGGGTATAAAGCTCGTACTAGAGCAAGCGCCAGGACAAATGATCGATTCAGCAGAATGATAGCTGAATCGAGTGCTGGATACTTCGTCTGGAGGCATACCAAACCAACTTTCTCTCGATAATTGAATTTTCTTCTACTATGTTTGCAGTATTTTTTTCTTTTTTCTCTTGTTTTTCTTCCACCTTCTTCAGCTATCAATACACCTATTTATACTACCATCCCAAACAGGTGCTGGCATAGCTAGTTGGTGTTGGCCTTCTTGCTTTAAATCCTCATTTTGACATCTGTCCTTGTCTTTGCCAGTTCTTATTCAAGGATTGACACATGTCTCTTTTGGTTGCCACCACTTCTCAACTTGTTTCGACACGTATCTTCTATCTTTTAATAGTGCTGGCTAGAATTTCTTCTAGAAGATTCATGAATTTGTGTCGGACATGGTGTGCTTTTCCTTCATGTTTGTCCTGCTCGTCTTAGTTGAATAGGTGATTATGCTCGGCCAGTTATACTCGTCGAGCCGAATCCAGTTGTGCTCGTCGATCCGAATGGCTGATTATGCTCGGCCAGTTGTGCTCGTCGTTATTGATAATACTTTTTCAGATTTGATGCATTCCACGAGTAGGACAATGGGACTCCATTCAGGTCTTCCAAATCATAAGCCCCGTTTAACAAACGTTCTGTAACTCTGAATGGACCTTCCCATGCTCGACCGAACACACCACTTGGCACCCCCGTTGCTCGTCTTAGATCCAGCTCGCCAACGTTGAACCTGCGTGTTCGGACTTTGGAGTTGTAGAACTTTTATGATCTTTATTTATACATGGCGTTCTTGAAATCAGCCTCCATCCTTCTTTCTTCCAACAGGTCTGCACTTAGGGCGAGCGCCTGGTCGTTGATGTGCTCTCCAAAAGTCATTGTCCGATGGCTCAGAATCTTTATTTCTGCGGGTATAACAGCTTCCGCACCAAATGCCAGGGCAAAAGGGGTTTCCGCAGTTGATGTTCTGAAGGTAGTTCGATATGCCCATAATATTTCGGGCAACTCTTCAGCCCATCCTCCCCCCTTGGAATTATCAAGTCTAGCCTTGAGGATATGCTTGATAATTTTATTGACAGCTTCTACTTGTCCTTTTGACTGGGGGTAATACGGAGTAGAGTAATGCTTTTTATGCCCCAGCGAGCACAATTTTGTCGGAATTCACTTCCATCGAACTGTTTGCCATTATCTGTTACCAATGATTGGGGAAGCCCAAAACGACAAATGATATTTTTCCAAACAAAATTCCACATTCTTTGTTCGGTGGCTTTAACAATAGCTTCAGCTTCCGCCCATTTGGTGTAGTAATCAACTGCAACCACGACATATTTTACTCCCGATGTGCCAGTAGGAAACAGGCCGATCAAGTCGATTCCCCATTTAGCAAATGGCCACGGGCTGTAAACTGACACTAGTTCTTCAGGTGGGCTATGAATAAGTGGGGCATGTACCTGACACTTGTGACACGCACTAGCATACGCGAGAGAATCTTTCTTGAGGGTCGGCCAGTAGTAACCTTGTCTGACAGTTTTATGTGCCAGGACAAGTCCACCTGTATGGTTTCCACATACCCCCTCATGAATTTGTTCCAGAATCACACGACCCTCTTCAGGAGTAATACATTTTAATAATGGAAGTGAGAAACTTCTTTTGTACAAATGCTCGTCTAGGATAGCATATCGAGCAGCTTGTAATCTGAGGCGAGTAGCTTGTGCTTTATTTTCAGGGAGATGTCCTTTTTGTAAGTAATTTAAAATTGGAGTCATCCAGGTTTCTTGCTCGCCTGTCACATGGGCGACCATAACTCTGGGAATTGATGGCGAACAAGTTGTGACGACCACAATGTCCATCGTGCTCGTCACTCCTTCTGCCGTTGCCAATCGTGCCAAGGCATCAGCGAACGAATTATCCAATCGTGGTAATTGTTCTATGTAAACTTGTTCGAATTGTTCAAGCAACTCCTTTACTAGTTGCTGATATTGTGCCATCTGTTCGCCTCGGGCCTCGTACTCGCCTAATACTTGGTATACGATTATTTGAGAATCGCTATAAATCATCAGCCTCTGAATTCCCATTATCATAGCCATGTGTAACCCAGCGATCAAAGCTTCGTACTCGGCTTCATTATTTGTGGCTGGGAAATCAAAACGGATGGCTGTCGTGAAAGTTTGTCGAGTTGGGCTGATGAGAACCACGCCTGCTCCGGCTCTTGAACTTGTTGATGAGCCGTCAACATACATGTGTCATGGTTGGTCGACACTTCTTTTGGGTATTTGCGGATATGTCAGTTTAACCATGAAATCGGCCATAGCCTGGCCCTTCATTGTTGTTCGTGGGGCGAACGTAATGCCAAATTGGCCTAACTCCACCTCCCATTTGAGTAATCTTCCCGCAGTGTCTGGTCGGTGGAGAACTTGTCGCAATGGGAATGTGGTCAACACCTCAACTGAGTGATAAAAAAAGTATGGTCGCAGTTTCCGGACACTCATAATGAGAGCATATGCGAGTTTTTCCAGTGGAGGGTACCGGAGCTCGGCTTCTTTGAGCACCTGACTTACATAATAAATAAGGAAATGTGTCGTCCCTTCTGCCCGAACGAGCACATCGCTGATTGCATGCTCGGATGCAGCAAGATACATATAAAGTTGTTCGCCTGGAACATGCTTAGATAATGTTTGAGTATCTGCAAGGTATTGCTTTAATGACTCGAATGCATTTTGGCAATGCTCTGTCCACTGGAATTTCCCTTTCTTTAATGCTTCAAAGAAAGGTTTGCATTTGTCTTCAGTTCGTGATATAAATCGGCTTACAGAAGCCAAACGTCCAGTTAATTTTTGGACTTATTTCATACTTCTGGGGGCCTGCATGTCGAGCATGGCTTGAATCTTTGATGGGTTCACTTCAATCCCCCGTTGACTGACCATATGCCCTAGGAATTTTCCCGAATGAACCCCAAAGCTGCATTTCTTCGGATTCAACTTCATGTTGTATTCCCTGAGAATATCAAACGTTTGTGCGAGGTGGGTAATGTGGTCTTCCTTATGTTCATTTTTTACCACAATGTCATCAATATACACCTCAACTGTTCGGCATATGTGTTCGTCGAACATTTTATTCACCAAACGTTGATACGTTGCTCCAGCATTCTTTAATCCGAACGGCATGCGTTGCCAATAATACATATTCTTTTCACTACATAAAGTTGTACTCTTTTGATCGTCCGGATGCATGGGTATTTGGTGATACCCAGCAAATGCATCCATGAAGGTCATGAGCTCATGTCCTGTTGTGTTATCGACCAAATAATCGATATGTGGCATCGGGAAATTGTCTTTCGGGAATGCCTTGTTTAAATCAGTGAAATCTATACATAACCTCCAAGTTCTGTTAGATTTACGGACGAGCACAGGATTTGCAAGCCATCTTGGGCATCTTACTTCTCGAATCAATTTATTATCGAGCAATTTTTTAATTTCACTATCCATAGTTGCATACTTCTCCGGACTGAATTTTATGCGCTTCTGGATTATTGGGATTTGTGTTGGGTCAAGGTTAAGAGAGTGACATGCATGTTTAGGATCAATGCCAACCATGTCCTCGTGTGACCAAGCGAACACATCCAAGTTTGCTCGAAGATACGAGATCATCACTGTTCGGAATGGTTCCGGTAATTCCGAACCAATAAACACTACTAATTCCGGTCTGTTCGGGTCGATATTGACAGACTCTAATTGTTCAATAGGCGTTGCTCGCCTCTTTTTTAGCTTCCATCGAGGATCTTCGATCGACCCCCGGTGTTCATCATCTACCTCCATGGGTTCAAAACCTACACGAGGTTCTAAGTCGGGTAGCTCGTTTGGCGGATCAATGTTCATTACATCTGGAACATAAGTTATCGTCCCGGGTTCTGTGTTCGCCCGTGGAGATGTGCTCGTCAGAGGAGGTATAAGTGTCCTCGGCAATATGTTCACCTGTTGGCTTAATTCTCCGGTCTCCCATGTTTTCTCCATCATGTTAATAATATTTTGCTTTTCTTGCGCACATGACAGCAAACAATCTCGAGCTTTTTTCTGGTCGCCTTTTACGTTACCCGTTTCCTCTTGAGTTGGAAATTTAACACAGTAGTAATAAGTTGAACAGACAACTTTAAATTCCTGAATAAACGGGCGACCTAGAAACCCATTATAAGTAGATGGAGCATCGACGATTACAAAGTCTAGCATTCTAGTTCGTCGGTCCGGATTTAAAGTTGACTCTAACTCGACTCCTAACCTGATCATACCATAGGGTTGGGTTATAGATTCCCCGAAACCCATGATGGTGTGATCACATGGTTCTATATAACTACTCAGGTCCCCAACTTGCTTCTCCATTTGGTGCAGAGTGTTGACGAACAAAATGTTCGCATATGCTCCGATATCGACCAGTAGGCGATGCACCTTCAAATCGAGAAGACGAGCGCTGATGGTTAGAGAGTCATTGTGGGGGGTGATTATGCCGTCTAGATCATCTTCCGAGAACATAATTTGGTGAGAGGGTGGCATGCTAGCTGATGTGCTCGCCACCTTCACCTGATGGATGCTTTGCATGGCTCGCATCTCCATCTTCTTTCGCCTGTTGGATAATGTCGGTGCCTGATAGCATCCACCCACTGGACCATAATCAGGATGAATCATGTGGATTTCATGACTCTCCCGACCTCTACTCATGGTACCTCTACTCATGGTAGGTGCCCCTCTTTTGGGTAATTCCGACCTCTTGCGGGATTCCTCGGGATCACTGTCAGATGCTTCTTCGGCCTTACGCTTACCCCTACGATCACCTGTTTTTTCTGTTCGGGAGTCTCTGCTCGCCTGCATTTTGAGAAACTACGTAAGACGATTCTCTTCATATAACTTCCAAAGTTGGCGAAGTAAATCGCGACATTCTTCGGTATTATGTCCGATGTACTCATGATAACTGCAAAACTTGGAAGCATTAAGCCGATTTTTATCCATTATGATTCTTCGTGGCTTATCCAACATGTCCCGATCTTTAATTTGATTAAATATTGTTTCTGCAGAAACGCCCAGAAGACTTCGTAGGGCATTTGCTTCTGCTCTTTCTTTGAATGGTTTAAAAGATCCTGGGGGTTTATACCCCCCCTCATTCATTACTTTTTTACCAAAAACTCTTTTTGTTGTTGCTTCCTGACCTAATCGTGATTGGGCGAGCAGGTCCTTCATGGCTATAATCTTGGCTGCTCGCTCTCGGAATTCGGCATATGTGTTCGGCCAATCCTGATGCATGGCTTTCCACATATCCGTATTCAAGGTCAGGCCTCCGACCACCGTGAGGATCTTGGCATCCTCTTCAACTGGGGCTCTATCGTACAAACATTTGTCAAATCTTTCGATGTATGCTCGATCTGACTCACCCTTTAGCTGGGAGAAATGTGCCAACCTTTGTTTTGGTGCTGGGCGAGCACACATAGATGAGAAATGGGACAGGAATTTCTGTCCCAGCTGGGCGAAAGACGTGATGGACGCAACGGGCAGAGTAGAAAACCATCTATGGGCGCGGTCACCCAATGTCATGGGGAATGATCGGCACTGCATCGCGTCGGTGGCGCCCATGGCGATCATAAAATCTAAATATTTGTTGAGGTGAACATGTGGGTCAGACTCAACATCGAACATAGGAATTGGTGGTTGGATCTTTGCCACTTTCTCTTGTATTTCGGCTGCCATGATCGCCGGTGTTAGTGGTGAGCAGGGCATTGTGCTCGCCCGAGGGAGTCCTTTCGTTGCGGCCAGGTCGGCCTGTAAACCTTCGATTGCTTTTTGCATTTCTGCAAATTTCGTGGAACTGACAGACTTGGATCGGGGCTGTGTCCCATCATGAGGACCCGGGGGGTCATGCTCATGATGGGGCAGTCCCCCTTTCCAAGTTCATCCTTGACTACCCAATCGATGATGGATAGACAATTAGTTCCAGCCAATTTTTGTTCGGGATACGGTCGATCATGAGGATCTGAGGGAGCCGGCATGTTTGTCAGCTGTTCTCTCTCGGGATCCTGTCGCCTATGATTGCCGATTCGGTCTTTAACGGAGAGCCTCAAACGTCCAAACGCTGATGGTCTGGACCCTTGAGGCTGCTCGTCATCCGACATATCATCAGCCTTTTTGTTGGCCCGCTTCCGTGCAGCTTTTAACTTAACTTGCTCACTGTCAAGTGTATGCGAGCGTCGATCATCATCATCTTGAACTTTCAACTTGGCCAACTCCTTTTCGGCCCTCTCTTTCTGTGCTCGCAACAAGAAAGTGATGGCCTTTGTTGTGGCCGCAGATCGTTGGCGATATCTTCAAGATTGATGGTTTCCGCGGTCTGATTTTTGTGAGGCTGATGCCGAGCCTCTTTCTGAGCGTGAGGTCGGCTCTGTCCCGACCTCTCCGTCTGAGTATTCCTAGATTAAGGCATTATATTTCTTTTTTTTGCCTCGGCTATCTACGAGATTGTGTATGGGTTGGTTTTTTTTTGCACCCTCCTTCTAGCGTCAGTTGTTGAAAGTCATTTTTTATGGAGAATGTTATGTGGCTAATTTGATAACAACTCACAAACAAAATAAGTACGTGTATAATATACGGTAAATAACAGGAATTTGTTGACCCAGTTCGTCAAGAAATGACTACTCTGGGGGCATTCCAAGCCAGGGATGTCATATTGCGAGATTTACATACACAGTACACCATACTTCTCATGGGGAAAACTTCTATGAAAGAAGATGATTTGGAGAGATAGTGCGTGAGTGTTAGGGATTTTTCTCAACGTATGAGAGTACTTGGGAATTTTTTCTGAACCTAACCACTCTGGATTTTTTTTTTGAACCCGTCTCTTGTTCTTTTTTCTTCTATTTATAGTACTTTGACAAGCATGAGCTGGTTTGGCAAGCATGAGCTGGAGACTTTGTGTCTTGCAAGAACTCATGTGATGCTGCCACGTTTTCAACTTCGTCTTTCTGGTTGACCTTTGCACTTAATTTTTTATAAAACACTCTTTTGGTCGTCCAAATCAATCTTTTGCTCGACTGGTTGCCCCCGTCGCCCCTTGACCATATCAATTTTATCTTAGGAACTCATCCTTATCGAACATATCTGAGCCTTCAGGTTACCTGAGCCTTCAGGTTATCTGAGCCTTCAGGTTACCTGAGCCTTCAGGTTACTTGAGCCTTCAGGTAATCTGAGCCTTCAGGTTATCTGAGCCTTCAGGTTATCTGAGCCTTCGAGTTACTCGGGCTTCGAAGTTCGACTCTTCGAATTCGGATACCACGACCCTCGTGTCACTTGACTTAGGCTATCGATTTCTTCTTGCGATCGATCGGCTCGGTGATCGATTAATCATATCTTCAGGATCATCTCAGGATAGCATCAGGTCATCTTGCCAGATTTGGCGAGCTGTGAGCATACTTGCTTGGTCGGCAAGTGGTGAGCAGACCTATTTGGTTGGCAAGCTGGCGAACAAACTTGTTTATCGAGTATGGTTATTTTAATAGTCGATTAATACACGTGTCCCTCTGACGTGTATAAATTAATCGATTAATTGTATCGAACACAACAGATAGGCTTATCGCAAACTTCATATATAGACACTGTCTTAAAGCGATTCAGCATGCAGGATTCCAAGAAAGGCTTCGTACCTTTCAGACATGGAATTCATCTATCCAAGGAAATGTGCCCTAAGACACAAAAAGAGATAGATGACATGAAAGACATTCCTTATGCTTCGACTGTCGAAAGCCTTATGTATGCAATGCTGTGCACGAGACCGGATATCTGCTTTGTCGTTGACATAGTGGCGAGATATCAAAGTAATCTAGGGAAAGAGCATTGGACGGCAGTTAAAAACATTCTGAAGTATCTGAAAAGAAATCGGGATAGAATGTTAGTTTATCAGTCAGACAGTCTATTCCCTATCGGTTACACGGACTCGGATTTCTAATCAGACTTAGATTCCAGAAAATCTACCTCCGGTAGTGTGTTTTGCATGGGGGGAGGAGCCATGACATGGAGAAGCGTTAAGCAGAAATGCATTGCCGATTCTACCATGGAAGACGAATCGTGTCTAACTGCGAAGCTGAATGAAAAAGCGGTTTGGCTCAAGAACTTCCTAGTGGACTTGGATGTAGTTAAATTTGCCCAAAGACAATCATCATTTCTTGTGATAATGCCGGAGCGATTGCAAATTCAAAGGAACCAAGAGCCCACAAGGCCAAAAAAACACATTGAAAGGAAATACCATCTTATACGAGAAATCGTTAAGAGAGGAGATATAGAGGTGGCAAAGATCGCGTCAAAAGACAACATAGCAGATCCATTCACAAATGGTCTACCTCAGAATACATTCGAGAGACATGTGGAAGGAATGGGTGTCAAGACCGTTGCCAATCTGCTTTGAGTATAAGTGGGAGATATTATTAGGTTCGTGTAGGTGACATTAGATGTCACGCATTAGGAACTACACGGGACATACTGTAGTATACTTAAAAGCAGACTTTGAGTATAAGTGGGAGATTGTTGGGGTTATACTGGAAAGTATGCTTTTACTTTGTATAACCAAACTGAATTTCTGTCTTATTTACTGAAATAAATTATTTATCACTGATGCTTTAAATATCATTGAATGTTACATATATTTACTGCATAATTGTTCAATAAACAGTACGTGTTACATTGTGTTATAGCCGGAATATATGCCGGCGTATGAACAATCACTCACACTGAGCACGATGAACACAAACACAGACAAAGAGAGATTTGGTGACCCGGTTCGCCAAATATGACTACGTTCGGGGGCAATACCAAGCCAGAAATTATATAAATATATCTGCCTAAGTACTCAATTTTTTCTCCTTTTACAATGAGTGATACAACGTGTATTTATAGGCTACAAGTAGGTTAATTCTCTTCATGGGCCGGATGATCTCGACCCTCTAGGTTTTCTCCTTGCCATATAACAAACTCCTCCTTTATTGGCGCCAGTCTCGTCCACAGCTGGACTTTCCCTTGTTACGCCCCAAATATCCACCCGCCTAGGTATCACGAGATCTCATGCCATATTCTATCCAGCCTTCAGCGGGGAAGTCGTTGGGTAGGGGCGACCAAGCTCGGATGGTCGCCCCAGAGGGTTCGCTATAACTTGGTCGCCGCATCTGGTGGTCGCCCTGGAGTGGTCGCCTCGTCATGGCGCGGCCACAACAATTACCCCCCAGGTTGCCAGCGGGATGGTCGCTGGTCGACCTGGATCGTACTTTGCGGTACCTAGGGCGACGTCCATGTGTGGGCCTGGGTCAGTCCAACCGTTACCTCGAGAAGGTACGCGATGACGTAACCCCAGCAGGTAATGATGGCGCGTGACCGCCACGCGCCCGTTATTTTCGCGATTTCACGAATCTGACCCCATTTTTTCACGAATCTGACCCCATTTTTGAAAAACTTATTTGCATTCGAGCCCCCGCCTTCCTCTTATAAATCAAAACTTCTCATTCACATTGCAGACTTTCGTCCTCCTCGAGTAAATTCTGGCTAGCCGCTTCCCGCTCCTTTCGTGCGATCTTTCCTTGGTAAGTGTGTTGTCTCTCTTCTTCTCTTTCTTGCTCAAAATGTCTACGCCTCCACGCGGTCGTTTGGTTCGGTTGGAAACACAGCCCACTTTCACTATATCAACGGAATCGGATTCCCCGGTGAGGGAGGTTCTATCGACCAGCGACTCGAGCGGCGCGGCCCATCCCAACGGCGCGGGGTCTTCTCGTCCCGCTCAGGGGAATTCCCAAATTGACTTGGATGTATTCGGCCTTCTAGAGGACCTTGAAGTCCTTACACCGGAGAAGGAAATGGGGAACCCTCGGGGCCCCCCAGAGGAGCCGGAAACCTCCGCTTGCCGCGACCAGGAACACCCCGATTTCTTCGATTATCGATACTACCAGGCTAGGTCCCACCACCGCCGACCACTTCGTTCCTCGATTCGTGAGACGACCAGATCTCGATTCTTTATAAATGATAGGAAGTTCCGTTCCACTATGTCGGAGGCTGACCTGGACAAAGCTCACCGTCGATACGAGACTCCGAGAGATGTGTTTTTCTATCGTTCGGACGATTTTGAGAGGGCCGACCAGCCCCCAGAGAGTATGATTGCCATCCATGAGGCGACCATGGATGCTGGTCTTCGCTTCTCGCTACATCCCGCGATCTCTCACCTCTTGGCGACTCGTCTCTTTTTCGATAACTCTGAATGGATGGAGCTACCTGCTGGCGACTTTGATGGTGCTCGGCCAGGCTGGTCTCTACCGTCTGCCCACTCCCATGGAAATGAACTACTTCTGGTCGCTGGTCGCCCAGCATGGCCAGGAGGGCCACTATGCCATGAAGAATCATCCTGGTCCGCGGATTGTGTGGGGGATTGTAAATAAAATCAAGAACTGGCATCCTCGATGGTGGTTCGTGGGGGGGGGCATGGCAGAGTGCCTCCCCGTGCTCCGTTTTGGAGATCCCCATCCCCACCGATTTCCAAGAGCGGACCCCTCGTAAGGCCCCTTCTTGAGGTGACCTTGTACATCTCCTGTACTGATCTAATTTCCTTTGCCCTTTTTCGAGTTTGCTTTGTTTTGTTGTCGGCGAGTCGGTTGAACCCAGGACTTGAGGCCCGCTTTCGTCGGACGCCTTTGATTACCCCTGGGAGCTACGTCACCTCGAGCTCTTTAACTCTCCCTCTGAGAGATTATGGGGAGGTTTACAGACGTACCCTCGCGAGACCGGCCGACTTCATGAGTATTTCCCTTCTGCAAAATAGTCAGCTTCACTCCGGATGCCACTAAATCTGACTTCGTTGTTTTGTTTTTCCTTACGAACTTCTCCGTGCCGTCTGAGCGATTGCCCTTGGCCCGAACAGATGTCTTCATGTTGAAACCCCGCACTCAATTTCTCCCGAACCGGGTCTGCAACGCGGACCCGCCCTTCATCCCACGGGGGCGCGTCCGAGGCGGGAGGATCTTCCCGGGGTGATCGCTCCAAAGAAAAAAGAAAAACTAAGGAGGGGCATGAAAGTGCTCGCCTGTCCCGCCAAGACACCTCCCCCACTCGCAAGCGTGGTCGTAGTGGAGACCATCCCAGGGGAGTAATGCAGGGGATTGGGAGCCGCTCCTGACTGCCCGTCCCCCTCCATCGACGCCGACGCCGCCCCTGCCACATGGTCGTCAGTTTTCAGGCGATCGTACCTTTCGTGTGGTTCGATGTGGACCTCTCCGGGGCATAAGTTTCGCCCCCTTTTTGCTTTCGTAGCTTTTGCCTCGGTACTTAAACTAACCAATGGTATGATCTTTCAGGTTCGTCAATTTCCCACCGCCCGTGGCCGACTATCTTCGCTCAAAGATGCCCCTGATCATCGGTGTCGCGCCTGATTGGCCGCAATACATGCGCCATTCCGTGTGGGATGTGCCCAGGTTTTGGTCGCTGGACGACCATCACGCCGCCTTCTCCAATAGCTAGGAGAACAATCTTTACACCGCCTTGATCTACTCTCAAAAGGCGGCCACATTTCTGGAACGGGTGGTCGAGCAGAACGATCAAGATCTGGAGACCTCCTGCTCGGCTCTGGACGGGCAGAAGAAGAAGTTGGAGGAGGCGACCACGGCCATGTCCCAAATGGAGGCCGACTTAAAGGCTGCGCAGGAGCGGTCGGCGGAGTTGGCTTTGCAAGTGGCGGAGGTGAACACGAAACGCCACGCTGAGATCGATTCCCACCACCTTGAGCAGGTGACGCTCCGGGGCCAGGTCGACGAGCTCACCCGATAGCTGGCTGAGTCCCATGCCTTAGCGGTGGACTATGAGGCAAAGGTTGGGGAGCTCGAGCTCCAGATTGCAAAAGATGCTTCCCTCCGGGCCACCGATGACGCCGTGCTGGGGATCTTCTCCTACATCAGCGCTTATGCCGATGTCCTTCGGGCCGTCTTCCATCGCGACCCTTCTGCCGACCACTCCGTGCTTGTGGAGGACTTCAAGGCCTTTGTTGCTAACTGTCCCCCGGAGGCCGACGTGGTCCTCCCCGTGGCAAATTTAGCCATTTTTGGCATAGATCTGTCCTTTCTGGCCCCGGAGAGTCGGCTGGTGCGGCCGGGCGGGGGTTCTAATGGTGAGGGGTCTCCTGAGGAGGCGCAAGTTAGCCCTGATGTGTCGCCCGTGCCCCCGGCGGAGATGGTTGGAGGTGACGGTGTAGTGGTGGCCGATCCCGGCGTCGAGGCGGTTGGTGGGGCGGGCGATCAAGCGACGGTGGATAGGTCGGGGGAAAATGCTTAGAGCCCCTCCCCTTTTTTTTTAGTTTGCTCGGCCCTCCAGGGTCTTTCCATGTAATCGGTCTTAGTGCCGAGAACATCTTTATTTTAATGAAGGGTTTTTACCGTCTGCATTTGATACTCCCGCGTATTTATGTATTTGTTGCCTCTGCATTTCTTAGAAAGTTAGTCTTTGCGAGCCCATACACCAGCGACTATGAATTATTGCCTATGTTCTGATCGTCTTATCTTATGCGATGTATCCGAACTATGTTTTAACCGTCTTATCTTATGCGGCGTGACTAAACTTTGGCTTAGCCGTGTTACAGTGCTATCTCTCGAAGAACTTGCGAAGAAAAACCAAAAACAGAATCCAAAAATATCTTATTATAAACTGTTGAAAACTACCGAGCTATTACAGAATTTTGATAGTCAATCTAAAAGGTAGGCTCTTAGTTGGCCTTTACTGATAGTACTGCTTCAGGTGGGCTGCGTTCCACGGATATTGTGCTGGTGTGTCATCCAGGTCTTCGATCTCGTATGCCTCATTTGCTAAGCATCAGGATATTCTAAACGGGCCCTCCCAGGTAGGGCCAAAAGTCCCTTTGGGTACCCCGAGTACCTTTTTTAGGACGAGATCGCCTTTTTTGAACTGTCGGAGCTTGATATTTGAGTTGTAGTATTTTTCCGATTGTCGTTTGTAAAAGGCGTTTCTCAGGTTGGCCTCCATCCTTTTTTTTTCTTCCAGTAGGTCCAAACTAGTTATCATAGCCATGTCGTTGCTTCTCGTGGCTTCGTTGCTTGTTTGGTGGCTTGGTACGACAATTTCCACTGGGATTACTGCCTCTGCTCCGAATGCGAGGGAGTAAGGTGTTTCTCCCGTGGAAGTTCTGCAGGTTGTCCTGTACGACCACAATACCTCGGGCAGTTCGCTTGATCATCTGCCCTTCCCCCCTTCAAGTCGCGCTTTCAGCGTGTGTTTGATAATTTTGTTGATCGCTTCGACTTGCCCATTGGATTGGGGGTGGTAAGGGGTGGAGAAAAGCTTTGCTATCTTCCATTTCCTGAAGAATGCGTCGACTTTGAGCCCGTCAAACTGCTTTCCATTATCGGATATGATTGCTTGTGGGAGACCGAAGCGACAAATGATGTGTTTTCATATGAACTTTATCACGTTGTCCTGGTCGATCTTAGCTTGGGCCTCGGCTTCTGCCCACTTTGTGAAGTAATCGACCGCAACGAGGGCAAAACGTACGGTCCCTGGAGCGGTGGGTAGGGGCCCAATGATGTCGATTCCCCACTTTGCGAACGGCCATGGGCTCAGGATGCTCGTTAACTCTTCTGGGGATACCTTGATTGAGGGGGCAAAGATTTGGCAGCGGTGACACGCCCTCGCGTATTCGAGGCGTCCCTTCTTAAAGTCAGCCAGAAGTATCCCTGTCGGATGGTTTTATGGGCCAGGGATTGGCCTCCCGCGTGATTTCCGCAAGTACCCTCGTGGATTTCCTTCAAGATGGTTTGCCCCTCCATCTTTGTTACACATTTGAGTAAGGGAATCTGAAGCCTCGCTTGTATAAATGATTATCGACCATCACATACCTCGCCGCTCTCATCTGCAGCCGCCGGGCATCGACCTTGCTGTCAGGTAAGGCCCCTGTTCTCAGAAATTCGATTATCGGAATCCTCCAGTCCTCGTGGTCAATATTCATTGGGTCTGTACTGGCGACCATCGAATTCATAGTGGACGGGAAAGTTAGCTTTGTGATGGTGACATCTTTCATGTCCGCCAGTCCTTCTAACGTTGCCAACCTGGCCAAGGCGTCCGCTTGGGAGTTTGCATTCCTTGGTACCAGTTCTACATAGACTTGATCAAACTTTCCGAGCAGGACGCGGATGACTTCCTGATAGGCGGTCATCCGATCGCATCGGGCCTCATACTCCCCCGATACTTGACATGCGACCAGTTGCGAGTCCGTATGTATCTTCAGTCTTTTAACTCCCATTACCATTGCCATCTCCAGTCCTCCAATTAAGGCTTCGTACTCGGCCTCGTTATTAGTGGCCTGGAAGTCAAACGCGATGGCCGTCTGGAAGGAATGTCCATCCGGGCTAGTCAGGACTATGCCCGCCCTGGCTCGGGTTTGGGTGGCTGACCCATCCACATAGAGTTCCCATGGTGGGCTTGTCGATGCTTTCTGCGTGGTTGTCGGGAAGGTGAGCTCCACCATGAAATTCGCTAAAGCCTGTGCCTTGATGGCCGTTTGCGGGGCGTATGTGACCCCGAACTGCCCAATCTCGATCGCCCATTTCATGCAGCGACCAGCCGTGTCGGGGCGTTGGAGTGTGTTTCTTAGAGGTAGTGAGGTCAACACCTCCACCTAATGGTCGAAAAAATATGGTCGCAATTTTCTCACGCTCATCACTAGAGCGTATGCGAGCTTCTCTAGCGGCGGATACCTTTGCTCGACTTCGTTCAGTGTCTGGCTTACGTAATAGATTGGTAAGTAGTCTTGTCCCTCTATCCGAACCAGGACCGAGCTCAGGGTTGTTTCAGATGCGGCCAAATAGAGGAAGAGCTTCTCCTTGGGGGCCGACTTGGCCAATGTGTTAGGGTCAGCGAGGTACTTCTTGATCCCATCCAAGGCTTCCTGGGCCTCTTCTGTCCACTGGAAATCGTTTTTAGATCTCTTGAGTATGTCGAAGAAAGGTTTGCACCTGTCTCCCATGCGCGAGATGAATCTGCTGAGAGCTGCCAGACTTCCCGCGAGCCTCTGGACCTCCTTTGGGTTTCGGGGGCTACCCATATCCAGTATTGCCCTGATCTTTGAGGGGTTGGCCTCTATCCCCCATTTGCTGACCAAGTGGCCGAGGAATTTGCCCGACTCCACCCCGAAGTTGCACTTCTTTGGATTCAGTTTCATGTTGTATTTCCTCAGTATGGTGAATGCTCTGGCGAGGTCGCCAAGGTGGTTTTCCTTCTTCAGACTTTTGACGACTATGTCGTCTATGTAAACCTCCATGAATCTCCCGATTTCCTCTGTGAACATTTGGTTTACCAAGCACTGGTATGTTGCCCCGACATTTTTGAGGCCGAAGGGCATTCTCTTCCAGCAGTATACGTTCTTCTCGGTGAGAAAAGAGGTATGTTGTTGGTCATCCTCGTGCATGGATATTTAATGGTACCCTGCAAATGCGCCCATGAAGGACATTATTTTGTGCCCGACTGTGTTGTCGATCAGATGGTCGATATGAGGCATAGGAAAAAAATCCTTGGGGCACGCGTCGTTCAGGTCGGTGAAGTCGATGCACAGCCTCCATGCCCCATTGGTTTTCTTGACCAGGACGGCTTTGGAGACCCATTGGGATTGGTCGGCTTGCATGATTAGCTCATTGTCGAGCAGCTTCTTCACTTCTTCGGCCAGTGCAGCATACTTTTCTGGTTCGAACTTTCTCCTTTTTTGCGCGACTGGTTTCCTATTGGGGTCGATGTTAAGCCGGTGGCAGGTGACCTTAGGGTCAATTCCTACCATGTCCCTATGGGACCAGGTGAACACGTCCAGATTTTCTTTGAGGAAATCGACCAGCTGCCTTCTCAGTTCAGGGGAGATTTTAGAGCCGATTATAACTTCTAGGTCCTGTCGGGTTGGGTCTACGTTGACCCTTTCAAGTTTCTCGTCCAGTGTCGTGCGATTTTGATCTTTCCTAGGGTCGTCGATTGCACCTTGGATGATGAACTCACTTGGCTCGGGTCCATGTCTTGGATTGAAATCCTCGATTATTTGTTCATCTTGGTCGATTTCCATTGGATCAGTTGGGTTTGTTAGGTTCTTTGTGATTTTTTGCATGCTATAATTTAAATGGGGCCGAATATAAATAGAACATCCTCTTGCATCCAACTAATCGCCCTTAATGGTGCCGACCACCCCATCTAAAGTGGGGAATTTTACACAAAAATAATAAGTGGAGGACGCAACCTCGAATTCATGTTCGAAAGGCCTGCCGAGGAACCCGTTGAAGGTCGACGACAGGTCTATTGCAAGGAAATCACAAAGTTTGGTGGCCCTAATGGCCTTGATTACTGAGGAAATTAGTTCTACCGCCAAGCGTATGATCCCGAGCGGCCTCACGGTTGCGTCGCCAAATCCTTTCACCAGGTGCTCGCTCGGCTCAAGGTTGTTGTGGTAATCATCAAGCTCGTCAAAAGTCCTTTTGAACAGTATGTTGCATAATGCCCCGCTATCTACGAGTAGTCATTTAACTGTTACTCCCATGATCCTTGCCGATATGACCAGGGGGTCAGAGTTTGGATACACGACTCCTGTCTTGTCTTGTTCGCCGAACTGGATTCGATTGTTCTCTTATGCGGTCGCGTTAATGGGCAGGCATGACTTTACTGCACTTAATATTTCTCTCAGCTCAGCCTTCTGAAGTCTTTTTGATAGTGACGTTGATGCGGACAGGCCGCCCACTGCCCCGAGGGGCGATAAGGTGTGAATGACTCTTTCCACGTCGTGCTCCAGCATGGGGGGCGCTTGTCGGCCGCTCTTCCACCCCCCCTGTTTCCCGTTGTCCTCGGGTAGGGGTGGCGCAGCGTCGTGAGATTGTTTAACTTTGTGCTGAGGTCGCCTGACGTGCTCGTCCAGCATCCCATCTTCATATAGTTTTTAGAGCTGCCTCATGAGGTCACGACACTCGCTAGTGTTGTGGCCGACTGCCTCATGGTAGTGGCAATACTTCCCCAGGCTCTGCCTGCCGTCACTTTTTCTGATCGGGAGAGGATCGTCGAGTAGTCTCTTATCCTTGATCTGAGTGAATATGTATCCGGGGGAGACACCAAAAGCCTCTATTAGTTTGACCACCACCGACTCATCAAATGGCTTAAAATTGCCTGGGGTCTTATATTGTCCCAGCTTCTTGCCTGCTTTTGGTGGTATGAACTTTCTTTCCTCTCCCATTCTGGCCGCCATTAGTTCCATAGTGTTGATGATGTCCCTCGTGCGGGTCCTGAACTCAGCGTAAATCGCCGGGTAGTTGGCAATAACGTTTCGCCACAATTTTGCCCGACGATTTCCCCTATAGCTTGTCTTCATCGCCCACCAGTTCGCCGTCCAGGATGAGCCAGTCAAACCTTTCGAGGTACGCCCTTTCCCTCTCGTCATTAACTTCCTCAATGTTCGCCAGCCGTTGTTTTCCTGCGGGCCTGGGGGCCATGGCCGCAAAGTGTTCCATGAAGATCCGGCTCAGTTGCTCGAAGGAGTTGATGGATTGAGGGGCGATGGAAGTGTACCACTTATGCGCGTGCTCCGTCAGGGTGAGGGGGAACAATCGGCACATGGTCACATCAGAGGCCCCTACGGACGTCATGTATGAATTATACTTGGCGAGGTGCATCCTTGGATCAGAATCCCCCCCATATTGATCGACTGAAGCGGTGTTGATCTTGGCCTGAGTGGGGGCGGCGGCTACGGCTACCTCGAGTGGCGACACCGGAATCACCAAGTTGGCCCCCTGTCCGCCTAGGGCCGGCTGGTTGTCCATTCTTTCCTGGAGGGCTCTGACAGTCTGCCTCAGGGCGGTGAGCTCAGCTTCGTGCTGGGCCGCCCAAGCACGTTCAACACGATGGTCGCTGGAGCTGAGCCGACTTAAAGCAGAGATGCGTGGTTCATTCCTGTATTTCTTTTGTTGGTCGCCTGCTTCAAACACGACCATTTGATGGGAATCAGTCTCATCTTCTGCGTGGGCGCGCTTATTCTGTGCCCAGTGCCTACCCAGGCGATCAAATACCGAGTTGGTGTCTGGTTATCTCCTAATCGGTGAAAAATTGAGACTTCTCGCCCGTCTGTTCGGTAAGCTCTGTTCGGCAATTGGGGAGGGTTGGCTTTTGCGGCCGAGACGGCCCGGTTGAGGCCGAGTTGTCCTCCTAGTTAGAGTTTTTCCCTGGTGTTCTCTTCGGGGCATGCGGCTTTGACGATAGGTTGCTGGTCATCGCCCTCGCCAAAGTCCAGGTTACGCTTGCGTAGATAGATCCAGGCGTTCTTCATCTCTTCGGGAGTTTTGAACACTTGAGCCCAGTTCTGCTCATCAGCAGTCTGCTCCTGTAGGGGCCTTGATTAGGAGGATAGGGACGCCTCCGCCCCGTCGCGTGGATCGGTTTCAAGGCCGGTCATTGGGATATCGTTTTGCGCCATTGCTCCTTGTGAGTTCTTTATTTTTCCGTGGAACTGGTTGCGTTGGTTTACCACAAACGGTGCCAAATTGTTATAGCCGGAATATATGTCGGCATATGAACAATCACTCACACTGAGCACGATGAACACAAACACAAACAAAGAGAGATTTGGTGACCTGGTTCGCCAAATATGACTACGTCCAGGGGCAATACCAAGCCAGAAATTATATTAATATATCTGCCTAAGTACTCAATTTTTTCCCTTTTACAATGAGTGATACAACGTGTATTTATAGGCTACAAGTAGGTTAGTTCTCTTCATGGGCTGGATGATCTCGGCCCTCTAGGTTTTCTCCTTGCCAGATAACAAACTCCTCCTTTATCGGAGCCAGTCTCGTCCACAGCTGGACTTTCCCTTGTTAAGCCCCAAATATCCGCCCGCCTAGGTATTATGGGATCTCATGCCATATTATATCCCGCCTTCCACGGGGAAGTCGTTGGGTAGGGGCGACCAAGCTCGGATGGTCGCCTTAGAGGGTTCGCTATAACTTGGTCGCCACATCTGGTGGTCGCCCTGGAGTGGTCGCCTCGTCGTGGCGCGGCCACAACACATTGTAGTTAATTTAGTGATACCAGATCACAAAAGATTAAATTAACAGTCCCTTGTAACTAAAGGTACGCTGTTCACGACCTAGATGGAAATGAACAATCCATCGTGAAAGGTTGAAGTGTAAGGCTCAGATTGGCTTGTCTTGACCAAGGGATTGCACTAGTGCATGACTGATGCACTGAATAGGACCTACAAGAGGATAAATTCTTCAGCACTGAATTATGAAGAATTAGACCTCAGTGGTTCGTTATTTCTTAATCTTTGTCCCTTAAATAGGAAGGTGTGTGGTTAGTAACTATTGCTTTTACTTATGACGTGTAGAGAATCAATGAGATTCAATACTTTATATCTTGGACAATATTATTGGTCACATGCTATTGCTAAGATTTAATATGAAGAATCGTGTGCAAGTACGCTTGTTCGATTTGCCCCCTTGGGAGGTTCATAAGATTTATCATACCAAATCTTGCAAGTGGAATTAGTTTCCGGTATGGATAATAATGTTGAACCGTTCCTTGACCAAGGACAAAATATATTAATTAATGGAAAGCTATTTCAGTGGCTTGAATTAATTAATGGGCTAGATAATCTTAAACACGGGAAATAATAACTGGGAGCCATATTAACAGTAATGTGGGTTAAGTTGGATAGTGCAATATTAATTATGTAGTGGGATTAATTAATATTTATGGGCTTGAATAATATTGTGGCTCAATATTAGATATTCATAGTCCATTAGAAGGTTCAATCTTAATTCTCGTAAGGCCCCTCAAGTAGCCAAAACATAATGTCAAATAACTGAAAAAGATGTTTAAAATAAAATAAATTATGGTTGCCTATTTTTCCTAAAAATTTCAAAAATAATAAATAAAAGAGGTAGAAAGATTTTCTTTGAATTTTGTTATGGAATGTAGATAAGTATTCTTAGAATACAAGATTGTCTCATTAAATTCAAGAAATCTCCCACTTGGTTATTTATTAAGCATATTTTCGAAAATCAAGAAAAAATAAGGAGAGGAAAGATTTTCTTGACTTTCTTGAAAAGATATTATGGAATATATGTATTATTGGAATACAAGAATATCTCATAAATTCAAGAAGATCCAAATCTTGGATTTCTACTCCTCACATTTTTCGAAAATCCATAAGTATAAGAAGGTGGGATTTTTATGGAATATTTTAAATATGGAGAAAAGAATATATGAAATATATTCAAGATTTCTTGGAGATCAAGAAAAAGATTTTCCCATCCTTATTCCTACACTAAAAATCATCCAACCCCCTTATTATAAATAGGGGATGATTTTTTCATCCCCAAGTGCAATTCCATGTGTTGGAAAAATTAGAAATCCACAAAGGTGGTGCAACATAATTTTATTTTTTTCCTTTTGTTAAATTGTTCGCGAGTTCCTACCACCGGATTGTTGAACAAGGATAGGGGAATACTTGAGAAGGTCTTTTGGTGTGTTCGTGTGAACGGGATCCATCTTCTCAACGGTTGTCACTCCGAGAGGTTAGTTCACGTAAACCCGTAGTAATTCCGCATGCGTAGGATTTATGTGAACTGTTTATATGCATGATTTGTTGTTGAATTATTATTTGAATTAATATAGGATTAATTCATGCTAGTAATAATTGTTAGAATTAAATTTGTATTTAAATATTCATTCCGAATAGATCCGGGCAACTTATTCCCTAAAAGGACCTTGTTCGGAAGGTCCTCAACCAGCTTCATGTGGGGTCGAGCTTTCACGTAATAGTATCCCCGACCTTTTCCCCACTTCGCCAGTGAGATGAGAGAGTTTATCTCCTTAAAGGAAGGGAACGCTCGGGGCTGAACCCGACCAAACAGCGATAAGAGCCTTATAATTATGCTCCACCCATTCGGAGCGATCTGCGTAGGTGCCAGACCCCAAAACTACAACAGATCGGTGATAATGGGGTGAAGCGGGAAATGGAGCCCTGTCTTCATGGTATCGTAGTTCATCGCCACACAACCATTCGGCACCTGATCAGCGAAATCGACCTCATGCCGAGGAACCCAGAAATGAACATCGCTCGAAACTTGGAACCTGTCCCACCACACGAAGAGTTCGGCCTTGGTCACGGTACTATTCACATCGGCCACGGCGAATGAACTGTCTTCCCAAACCCGAGTCGGTCGAGGAACCATTTCACGAGAACCGACCACGTTTTCCCGAAGTCGAAGCCTGTGGTCCACTTCGTCAACTTCATCATCCTCGCTTGGGACATTGGGGATAACCTCATCCGAAAGAAAATCTAACTCGGCAGGGTCCACTAGCTCGGGGATCGCGATGACAGCCCCATCTCCCGCCTCTTCTAAAATTTGAACTTCGGGATCGGCGGGATCAAGGTCTGGACACGGGGGCTCGTCCGTTGCACGATGGCACAAGCAGCGCCGCTTCTTAGATGTAACCTCCCTGGGGATAGGCACGGGCACTTCACTTACGGTCTCGGAAGAGACGTCAACCACTGATGGCTCACCCCCGCCGCGGCCTCGCCGCCGACGGGCCACGACGGAGGGAGCAGAACTCCCCGCCGCACTTCCTGACAGGCTATTATCTCCAAAATCCATCGCCGAGAAACGAAAAAAATGGAACAGAGGGAAGAAGGAATAAAAAATTTACTTAGGAATCACGAGCGCTGGAGTCTCACACTGAAATCGCCAAAGTCTCACACTGAAATGACCGGAGTAACGGAGTAATTTTCAGAGAATCGGAAATGGAAAAATGAGGAAAGGAAACGAAAGGGGTATTTATAGAAGGGTTTAGGGCACAAGTGATTGGACCGCGGCTTTTCACATCCAGCGCGTGAAAGCCACGCGCCATCATTGCCTACTATGAGTAGGCACAGCAGACGAGGCGAACAACCTTCGAGTCAGCAATTTCCAAGACAACAACCACACATACTCAAGAAGCCACCGGATATCGCACCTCGCGTTATTGACTGGAAGGATAGCTCATCCCCCTTGGCAAGCATTGGCGAACGAGCTAGGGGCTATTGTTGTGGGCATGTAGCGCAAGGTCGGGCCTGACCTAGAAAGAAGTAGAGGAGAACCGGACCAAGTTTTGCACAAGTATGACACCTACCGAAAAGATAGAAATAAAGGCACGCCAAGCACGAGAATGTGACCTGGATGCACCTCGTAGGTCGCACACTGACACAAGTACGGAGCATTAATTGAGATGGGACCCGTGGCAGACGAGCAGCACCAGGAACCTTACCTAAGAATGGCCTTAAGCAGAGATGTGTCAGTAAAGGACGGTAATGATGAGTAGTTAGGAGTAGTTAGACGGCTAAATTCCTGCAAATCCGGATTTGCCTCGGGCGACGTCCCAGCGAGGTGCGCGAGCTCTTGATCCCTCGAGCGACCTCCCAGCGACCTCCGACCTGGGTCACATCAATCATGTAACATTTAATGTTTTGCAGAGCTATTTCCGACTACTTGTCCTTGTAATTCGGGAGAGTGAGCTCCACTCTCCCAAACCTTATAAATATGGGTCATTTATGACCAAGAAAGAGAGAGAAATTAATACCTTACCAAACCTCTTGAAAATTTATTGTTCAACACATATATCTTCCTCAAGCAATCATATCACATAAAGGCAATCCACTTTACATATTTATTGTTTGTGTCACTAAAATCATTAAGCCATATCTTAAACCAAAATCCTCATATTTTAGTACACAACAGGACTAGACTCAGAATGTTGGGAACCAAGTTTGAAAACTTGAAGATGAAGGATGATGAAAGCATTTCATCGTACAATGAAAGGATAAGTAAGATTGCTAATGAGTCACACTCACTTGGTGATCCAATTTCCAACACTCGGTTAGTCAATAAAATACTTAGAAATGTTCCTAAACAATTTGATGCTAAAATATGTGCAATAGAATAGGCTAAAAACACAAATTTATTGAGTCAAAGTGATTTGATCAGTATTTTGAAAACTTATGAGATAAACTCAAATATGCTAGATGATGATAAATATGAGAAAGATAAAGACAAGAAAGTACTTGCTTTTAGAGGTGAAACTTCTGATAATGTTGGAAAACATCCTTATGTAACTGAAGTTGATTCTGATGAAGATGTTTTTGATTTATGTGATGAAGACATTTCTGAACAATTTGCTTTTATCACTAAAAAATTCAAATCTTATCTAAAAGGAAAGTTCTGAAGACCAAATGGTCAATTTCAATAAAAGGATAAGTTTAATCAAAACTCTTCTCCCTCTGATAAAAAGCTGGTTCCAAGTCAGTCTTCCAGTTTTAATCAACCTAAACAATTTACAAAGGATAACAAGTTCAAATATGATCCTGAGTACAGAAAAAAGGTTAAATGTGATGCATGTTCTGGATATGGTCATTATGATAATGAATGTGCTAATACTTTGCTTAGGAAGAAGATGAATTTTAATGCTATATAAATGTGAACTAAGTGTTATGTCTGCTAGAATAGTTTATGATGATACATTTGATGATGATCTCGATGATTATTGGTCTGAAGCAGATTCAGATGTTATAACAACATCTGAAACAACATTCAGTAAAAATGATTCTGAGATTAACTGTTTTGCTGGAACTATTCTGAATACTGAAGCATCAAGTTCTGCTGATTATAACTCTGAATATCTAAAGTTTAAATCTAATTTAGAAACTCAAAAACAGGTATTGAGTTCTTTATCTTTAGAAAATTCAGATTTGAAAGAAAATCTTGTTAAGCTTGAAGTTCTTTTAACTAGAAAAGATGTGGAAATTTCTGCTTTGAAAGATGAACTTAAAAGCACTACTCTTAGCTTTAAAAAGTTTTCTGCTATCACTAGTGAATTGAATGATGCATTGATGATTGGAAGACATGGTAATGCTGGACTTGGCTTTGAAAAATCTTTTGAGAATTCTCCTATATCATGTGAACCTATTTCTTTTGTAAAAGCTGGAACTTCTGTACCAAAATCTTGGAAGGGTAAACAAAAGAAATCTGGTGGTTTGTTTAAAGAGTATATCTGTTTTTATTGTGCTGGAGTAGGTCACATTCATCCATATTGTTCTAAGTTAAGAAGGGACTTAAAAGATGGAATATTTTTACCTGATAAAATTGAACATCCCATAAAACAGGTTAACAACACTAAAAAGTTGATTTATGAGAACATGTCTTGTAATGTTGTGTATACATCTTTGAAAGCATGTGTTCCTAGATCTTGGTATTTTGATAGTGATTGTTCTAGACACGTGACTGGTCAAGTTAATCATCTGACTAATTATACATCATACAATGGTGGGCATGTTACCTATGGTGGTGGTTCAAAAGGTAAAGTTGTTGGTAAAGGAACATTGAATGTTTCTGGTTTTTCAAAGTTGACAAATGTGTTACATGTAAAAGGTTTACTTGCTAATCTGATTAGTATTAGTCAGTTATGTGATGATGATTTACATGTGAAATTTGACAAGAATTCATGCTATGTGTTTGATAAGAATGATGAATGCTTAATGGCTGGCAATAGATCTGCTGATAATTGCTATTTGATTGGTTCAAATCATACTTGTACAAGTGCTAAAGCAGATGATATTATTTTGTGGCATCAAAAACTTAGTCATGCTAATTACAGAAGTATTCAGAGATTGAATAGACTAGGTGTTGCGGTTGGTTTACCTGATCTTAACTTTGAAAAATGAAAAGTCTGTGGACCATGCCAGAAAGGTAAGCAAGTAAGGACAACACATCAAATGTTGTCAACATTTACAACAAACAGGTGTTGTGAATTGATTCATATGGATCTAATGGGTCCCTATGGAAACTGAAAGTTTAGGTGGAAAGAGGTATTCTTATGTTCTTGTAGATGATTTTTCTAGATATACTTGGGTTATATTTCTGAAAGAAAAATCTGATACCTTTTCTGAGTTTAAAATTCTTTACAAAAGGTTTAAAACTGTTTTATGTTTAAAGATCAGCAGGATAAGGTCTGATCATGGAAGATAATTTGAAAACATTTTGTTTACTAATTTCTGTGAAAAGAAAGGTATTTTACAAGAGTTTTCCTCACCTAAAACTCCACAACAAAATGGAATTGCTGAAAGAAAGAATAGAATTTTGCAAGAAATGACAAGAGTTATTTTAACCTCAAAAAGACTTTCTAAGAAATTCTGGGCTGAATCTTTAAATACTGCTTGTCACATTGTGAATAGAGTCTATATTCGTTCTGGTAGTAATTGTACTCCCTATGAGATTCTGAATAACAAGAAACTAAATTTGAAATACTTTCATGTGTTTGGTTGTGTTTGTTACATTTTGAATGATAGAGATCAGTTGCACAAGTTTGATTCAAAAAGGGATAAAGGATTTTTCTTAGGATACTCTAAGAATAGCAAGGCATATATAATCTATAACTTGAGAACTGATAATATACAAGAATCTGTTAATGTGGTATTTGATGAACTTGCAAGTCTTGCAGAAAAAAGTGCTGAAGACAATGTATCAGATTTGATAGAAGTATCCAAAGATACTGATGACACTGAAGATAGTAAGGATGTTGATCAGAATGTTCCTTCAACATCTGATACAACCCAAAAATTCAAATACTGAAAATCTGTCACAAGATTCACAGTATTCAAAACAGTTGGTTCCCTCAACAAAGATTATGAAAAGTCAGCCATCAGATCAGATCATTGGAGAAGCTACCACAGGTGTACAAACTAGAAGAAGAATGGGTATTCATATCAATAACCTTGTAAGATCAGTTTTCATGTCATCCATATGCAATCAGGTAACTTTTGAGTGTTATCATTCTGCAATTGAGCCTAAGAATGTTAAAGAAGCTCTTAATGATGAAAATTGGATAAATGTTATGCATGAAGAGCTTAATCAGTTTGAAAGAAATGATGTTTGGACACTTGTACCTAGACCTAATTCTGATATTAATGTCATAGGAACAAAGTGGATTTTCAAAAATAAAACTGATGAATCTGGTAATATTGTGAGAAACAAGTCTAGATTGGTTACTCAAGGTTATACTCAGATTGAATAATAGATTTTGATGAAACATTTGCTCCTGTTGCTAGAATAGAATCTATTAGATTACTTCTTGCTATTGCATGTTTCATTAACATTAACTTGCATCAAATGGATGTTAAAAGTTTGTTTTTCTTAAATGGTATTCGGATGAAGAAGAAGCATGTTGAACAACCTAAAGGTTTTGAAAATCTAGAGTTTCCTGATCATGTTTACAAGTTAAAAAAAGTCTTATATGGTCTAAAACAAGCACCTAGAGCTTGGTATGGTAGACTTACTGATTTCTTACTTGAGTTTGGATTTTTGAGAGGTGAAGCTGATAGAACCTTGTTCATTAAAAATTCTAAGGATGATATCATGGTTGCTCAAATATATGTTGATGATATTATATTTGGTTCAACTAGTAATGATATGCTTGAAAGTTTTGTTAAAGAAATGACCTGTACTTTTGAAATGTCCATGGTTGGAGAACTAAATTTCTTTTTAGGTCTTCAGATCAAACAAATGAAAGATGATATTTTCTTTTGTCAAAACAAATATGCTAAGAATCTGGTGAAAAGGTTTGGTTTGGAAAGTGCTAAAACTATGAAAACCCCTATGGGTTCAACTCAAAAGTTGAGTAAAGACTTGATTGGAAAAGATGTTGATCCTACTTTGTATAGATCAATGATTGGAAGTCTTTTGTACTTAACTTCTAGTAGGCCTGATATTATGTATAGTGTCTGTCTTTGTGCCATATATCAAGTTAATCCTAAGGAATCACATCTCAATTCTGTAAAAAGAATTATAAGATATGTGGCTGGAACATGTGATCTAGGTATTTGGTACTCAAAGGATACTAATTGCTCTTTAGTTGGCTATAGTGATGCAGATTGGGCAGGTGATTGTGATGACAGAAAAAGTACTAGTGGAGGATGTTTCTACATGGGAAACAACATTATCTTCTGGCATAGTAAGAAACAGAATTGTGTTTCACAATCGACAGCTGAGTCTGAATATGTTGCTGCTGGAAGTTGTTGCACTCAACTGCTATGGCTTAAAAAGATGTTTGATGATTATGGGTTGGAAAGTGGTATTTTGACTGTTTATTGTGATAGTACTAGTGCTATCAATATTTCCAAGAATCATGTGCAACATTCTTTGACTAAGCATATAAGTACAAGACGTCACTTTATAAGAGATCTTATAGAGTAAGAAGTTGTGAAGTTAGAATACATTTCTACTGAAAAACAACTTGCTGATATTTTCACAAAAGCCCTTTATTGTGAGAGGTTTTCTTCACTTAGAAAATCTCTTCGTCTTTGCTATATCTGAAAATAAATACTAGATGTTGTGACAAATGTTTCCAACATTTGAAGCAACATTGTGGTTCTGATAATAAGTTTGTCTGCTATTTTGCTTATTTTTTTTAGCTTTAAATGATAATGTTTTGATCTTATGGTTTGAATCATGGTTTAGATACAGAGTCCTGGACATATATCTCTTAAATGCATTAAAAATAAAACACAACTTAGATGTGTAATCACTGAGTAACTATGGGGCACATTAAAATATACATCCATGTTTGTTCACAATCCATTGAGTAACTATGGGGCACGGAGCTCGCTACTACGATGCACTCTTTTAAAAAGATGGATCAATGTGAACATGTGTTTAAAGAAAAAATCAAAATATGCAACACTTTGATGATGAATTTCATGCAAAATTGAGTGTTGAGATATATGTGTGCCGACATTTTGTGAAACCTTAAGTGATTCGAACTTTATCTATCATACATGATTCGTTTAATGTTCTGGATAAGTTAAATTGGTTGATTGAACAAGTTATTTGAACTGATTTGTGTCTATTTAATTTTGGATATGGTTTCCTGATTTTTGAAAATATTTTTGGCGGCTTTCTACACATTCACACGATCACATTTGCCTTAGTGGGTGGTTACTTTGTCCCACTCCTGTTCGGTTTTTGTGGTGGTTTTGTGTAATAACCTCTTTTTTTCTACTTTAGTTCGATTCTATCTGTGATGTTTATTACTGAAAGCTGAAAACTTTGTTGTTGCACATAGGAATCGAGGTTTGTGTTGATATTACTTATGTTATTTCAATTATTTCGGTCATATACTTCTTTTTTCCCTCCTATTTTCTGATTTCACTATTTTAATTGTCTGTGTATTTATTTGATTGGACAGAAAAGAAGTGAAATGGCTGAAAAACAAAACACATCTGTCACTCCTAAATCTTCACAAACTCACGCAAACCCTTCTCCCTCGAAATCTTCCTCTCCAGAAAATTCAAACCCTCTGAACCTTCTCGCAAAAATGGCCGCACAAAATCCAGATTATGATTCCACAAATGTTGGTGGATCATCGTCTTCTTCCACTCCTAAACCTTCTGCTTTACACATTCCTGATTCCGCTCCAAAATCACTTGTTGCTCTTCTTGTAAAACAAGTCGTTGAACAGAACCCGATCGTGTTACCTGACATTTATTTCGGTTCTAACTTGGTAAATGTTTCTGACTATGTTGATCTCTCTGCCAGACCTTTGGTTGAAGAACCTTCTCCAGAAATACCCTCAGAAACTCCTGTTACTGAAAACCCTCCTGAAAACCCTACACAAACAGCTGATGTTGAAATGCATAATGTTGATTCCACTGATTTAGAAGGAATGGGGAGAAATTGAAAAACATTAGGCTGAGAAAGAAGCAATTGGCTCCCAGAAGAGGTGTTGGTAGATGGGGAAAGAGGAGAATGTCACAAAGAAACCTAGGCAAAAAGGCTTATTACACTGGGAAACGTCCTAAGAGAACTGATGGTGGTTCTGATGATCCTATCACTGTAGAGGACTCTGATGAAGAGATGGAAATTCCAAAAGTTCCTGTTGTTGAGCCAAAAGATTCAGATGATGACTTAACCATGCAAGAATTGTTGGCTAAAAAGGAAAGGAGAACCAAAAAGAAAAATGATCCTCCTGTGAATATTGCTACAGATGTTGCTGAATCATCTGATTCTGAACCAGAAATTGATCCTGAAGCTGAGGAAACTGAAGCTGAGGACCCCGAGGAAGAGGAACCTGAGAAAGATGAACCTGATGAAAATGAACCTGAACAAGATGAGTCTGATGATGAGCTTGATCAAATCTTTGATGAGGTAATGGAATCTGACTCTGAACCTGATGATAAGAAAGAGTATGATAGAAAGTCTGTTGTGGTTAAATCTTTGCTTAAAAGGAACATAATAGATGAAAGGATCATTAAAATTCCAGACTTTGAAGAAAATAACCTGATTGGTTTTCTAGAAAGTAGATCGTTGATGCATGCTCTTCAATATGCTAAGTCGTATTATGTTGGTTGGGTTGCTGAATTTTATGCAAATTTGAAAAAGAGTTGTGGCAATTGGAAGTCTTCAAATTATGGAAAGATAAGATTCAGATACACTGTGGTAACAATCAATCCTAGGCTTATCAATATCTTTCTAAAAACTAAACACACTGAGGAAGTTAATGTTGAGCTGGATGTTAAGGAAGTGATGTATGTCATCACTGGTGGAAGGTATTCTGAATGGACTTTACAGTTTTCTGCTGCCAAATTAACCTCCTTGTATTCCGTGATGCATAAGCTGCTTGTTTCCAATTGGCTACCCTCAAAGAGCTCTATTGTGTTAACCAAAGAGCAAGCCTTCTTGTTGTACAAGATTGTACACTTGAACAGGTTTAACCTGGGGCAGATTATATTTGATAACATGATGACATTTGCTGGTAAACACTCAGAAGGAAGTATTCTTCCTTATCCAAGTTTAATATGTCAGTTCTTGGATAAGTTAGAATTTGAGAGGCCAAAAGGTGAAAGAATTAGTGGATTTGTTCCAAGTTTTGGAATATCTCATGTGCTGGAAGGTGGAAACAGAATTGTGGATCTTCCTTTATCTGATCCTGAACCGCAAGCCAAAAATGTTGTCCATCCTATTGGCAACATTCCTTATACAGTAACCAGAAGAGATGGTACACCCTCTGTTCATTTTACAAATTCTTTCATTTCTGATCAAATTACTTCCATCCAGCAGAACATAGATGCTCTGCTTAAACAGCAAACCTTCTGGAGAAACCTGCTTTCTACTCCAACAGGGGGAGGATCACCTGATGATGGTGATAATGATGGTAGAGATGATGGAGCTGGTCCATCTGGCCATGCAGGTTAGAAGGATGATGCACCAGATGCTGCTGTAGATGATGTTGATATTGTTGCTGATCAGAATAATGCTGAAGATAGAGAGGTGGAGGATGCTGTACAAGATGTTGTTAATGAGGCTATGGAGGATGCTGTGGAAGATGTACTCAATACTGATGCTGCTGCTGCTGCTGAACAAATGGTACCTGATGATGCTGAACTAGTTGATGATAGCCCTAATGACACTGATGATGAGTTGTTAAAGACACCTACCAAGGAGAACATGTCCCCAGAAAGTATTGCTATCATTGATCAGTTGTATGGAGCTGACAACTGGTGAATGGATTCAAGACAGCTGGGAATTTTGAAGTATGGGGGAGCATTTGCAGATTATGGAGATGCAACCATTCTTTGGCCCAGTCCTTCTCTTTATTTCTTTATAAATTTCATGTCTGTGTTGTAATATTTTATTTATGCTCTTTACTTTTTAAACTCTGTTAATGGACAACTAGTTGATAGGTTTATATTTCTGTCATTTACTTTATATTGGATACTTTGGCCTAAGTACACTGCTGATGTACTTGGTGCTTGCGTTTGTTTATATTTATGATTTGGTTGAATAGTAGTTGTTCTCTGAATGACTATTATTTGTTTCTTTCCTGACACAAGTTCGGATGTTGTTTTTAACATCAGGTGTGTTGCAGTAGAAAGGCCAAATTGGGGGAGTTTGTTGATGTTGCACGGATGTTGTTCCGATGTTGGACAACATTTTGCACAACATCATAAATTTTCCCTTTCTCCTAACACTGACTCCGGTTTAATAGATGTATTTCTCTATGTTTCCTACTTTGCAGGTTGAAGATAATCTCGGAAATTATCAAGCGGTTGCACTGATGGAGTGAGAATTGTTAGGTCCCGGTGGAAAAACCCATTTTGCGCGTGCGGAAGCAAAACATGAAAAGCGATGCATATAAAAACAGGGGTGAAGGAATGGTGATTCCAGATTTTTCTCTTTTAAGCTCATGTGTTGTGTTTTGCTTATGATCGAATGCATATGACAAGATAAGAACGTAAAGCAGTAAACAACACAACAGTGTATAGTGGTTCGGAGACTCAAGCTCCTACATCCACTCTCCATGTTCCTAGGGAAATTCCTTCAAACACTTCCTAAGGTTTTATGACTACCTCTGTAGTTTAATAACCTTTCTACTTTGAGCTTTCTGACTACCTCTGTAGTTTACTAACTCAAACTGGACTAATCACCCTCTCGGGCTCGCCTCTAGATGTTTAACGAGTTCACACTCCAATCGGGACTTATCACCCTCACTCGGGATTGCCTAACAACTACCTCACTTCACCACTAGTTATCTCTTACGAGAATGGGGTTTGGGTTTGGTGTTGTCTTCAACTATGGTGAGATTTTCCCTTACATTTGTTTAGCCTCAATGCTAAGGTTGGGAAAATCTCTCTAAGCGTAGGATACATCGTGGGTTGCTTAGATTGGGTTCTAGAACACTCTTTGAATATATTTGTATATCTACAGACTTGTGTTCTAGGGTGGGAAAGCTTGAGTATATGTTCTCTTAGCTCTATAGCATTGTTGCTATCTTCTTCGCACTTCCACACGTAATAATGTAGGAAGAACTTGTATTTATAGTGTGGGTTTGAATGTTACCGTTGGAGAGAATCACATTCAAATCCATACTATTCTTTGTAAGTTCTGCAGCTTTTTCAGCTTGGTTGTCTTTGTTGGGATTATACTGAAAAGTATGCTTTTTACTTTGTATAATCGAAACTGAATTTTCAGACTTATTTACTGAAATAAATTGTTTATCACTGATGCTTTAAATATGATTGAATGTTATATATATTTACTGCATAATTGTTCAATATTTCGTACGTGTTACACTGTAGTTAATTTAGTGATACCAGATCACAGAAGATTAAATTAACAGTCCCTTGTAACTAAAAGTACGCCATTCACGACCTAGATGGAAATGAACAACCATCGCGAAAGGTTGAGGTGTAAGGCTCAGATTGGTTTGTCTTGACCAAGAGATTACACTAGTGCATGACTGATGCGCTGAATAGGACCTACAGGAGGATAAATTCTTCAGAACTGAACAAGGAAGAATTAGACCTCAGTGGTTCGTTGTTTCTTAATCTTCGTCCCTTAAATAGGATCACGTGGGATTGGTAACTATTGCTTTGACTTATCATGGGTAGCGAATCAGAGAGATTCAATACTTTTTATCTTGGGCAATATTATTGGTCACATGTGATTGCTAAGATTTAATACGAAGAATCGTGTGCAAGTACGCTTGCTTGATTTGCCCCCTTGGGAGGTTCATAAGTTTTATCATACCAAATCTTGCAAGTGGAATTAGTTTCCGGTATGGATAATAATGTTGAACCGTTCCTCGACCAAGGACAAAAGATATTAATTAACGGAAAGCTATTTCAGTGGCTTGAATTAATTAATGGGCTAGATAATCTTAAACACGAGAAATAATGATCGGGAGCCATATTGACTGTAATATGGGTTAAGATGGATAGTGGAATATTAATTATGTAGTGGGATTAATTAATATTTATGGGCTTGAATTATATTGTGGCTCAATATTAGATATTCAAGATCCATTAGAAGGTCCAATCTTAATTCTCCTAAAGGCCCCCTGAGTAGCCCAACATATAGTCCAATAACTGAAAAGATGATTAAAATAAAATAAATATTGTTGCTTATATTTCCTCTAAATTTTTGAAAATTATGGATAAAAGAGGGAGAAAGATTTTCTTTGAATTTTGTTATGGAATGAAGATATGTATTCTTGGAATACAAGATTATCTCATTAAATTCAAGAAATCTCCCACTTGGTTATACATAGTGATATTTCGAATTTTTTTGAAATAGAGGGCAAGAAAGATTTTCTTGATTTTCTTGAAAAGATATTATGGAAGATATGTATTTCTTGAAATACAAGAATATCTCATAAATTCAAGAAGATCCAAATCTTGGATTCTTGCACAATCGTATTTTTTCGAAAATAATGCCATATTATAGAGGAGGTGGAATTTTGTGGAATATTTTAATTATGGGAAAAAGAATATATGAGATATATTCAAGATTTCTTGGTGATCAAGAAAAGTCTTTTCCCACATTGATTTTCTACTGAAAAATTCGACCATCTCCCTCTTATAAATAGGGGATGATTAGTTCATTCCCAAGTACAATTCCATGTGCTGGAAATATTAGCAAATCCACATAAGTGGTGCAACAAAGTTTATTTTTTCCTTTTGTTAATTGTTCGCGAGTATCCTTCCACCGGATTGTCGAGCAAGGGCTAAGGGAATACTTGGGAAGTCCTTTTGGTTAGTCCGTCCAGACCAAAGCCACTTTGCCATCCCGAGAATACGTTCACGTAAACCCGTAGATTCCGCATCGTGGTTTTACGTGGCTTTTTATATGCATGATATGTTGTTGCAATTATTATTTGAATTAATATAGGATTAATTCATGCTAGTAATAATTAATGAATTAAATTTGTATTTAAATATTCACCCCGAATAGATCTCGTGTAACTCATTCCCCAACAATCGTATCAAAGCCACTTTGTTTAAGACTCAAATTTTTTAAATTGTAATTTAATTAAGTGGACATTAAATTTGAAATTGATAGTAGAACTGTTAGATCTGCTTTTGCGGTGTATCCAATTGTCATGGATTTTAATGTTTTATTTTGCATGCATATAAACCGTGGTTTTTTAATTCATTCGTTCGGATTTGTTTTTGCCTCGTGAGAAAATCCATGAGTAGACTAGGATTTGTTTGATTTGATCAATGTAATAGACTAGTCTAGATCTAGGTTTATTTATTTTTTGTAAATAAATTGTAACCGGATCGGAACGAAGAGACGAAGAATTAAAGGACGAAATCCATAACCAAAGCGTGGCGGCCTGGGCGCGACACGCTTGGGGCTCGTGGCGAGGCGGGCGGCCGAACAAGGCTACGAGACGCTTAGCGGCGGGAAATATCTTGGATGCTGTCGTCACGAGAATTGCCGACCGCCGATACCCTGCCGAGGCATCTTGAGGCACACAGCGGGCGTTCACGGGCGGAAGCCGAAGTCACGAGCTGTCCCCCAGTTAGTGGCCGGCGGATCTTGGCGTGCATCCCTTGCGAGCCGCTTATGCGTGGCGGTTCGAGACGAAGTATTTTTTTCGAGATGATGAGCGAGTGGGAGAAATTCGAGACGTGTTTCTTCAAGATCAAGCCAAGAAAAATCAAACCATGACAATTGGATAATTTGTGCCCAATATGTTTATTTTTCTGTTTTGCTTGATTTATTTGTGCTATCTTATGCTTTATTTAATTTGTTTAAATGTGTTTGCATGAGGGTTGCCAAATGGAAAAATCTCAACTTCAAAATTACTAAGTATGTTTAAATAATTAATTGACAATTTTATTCCGGATAATAAAATTGAATTAATTTTGACCTCCATGATTTATTTATTTGTGAATTCTTTTGGAGAAATTCCCCCCACGGGACGGTCAAAAGATAGGTTTCACATGAATGAATTCCAAACGGATGATTGTGGGTTATTACTAGTGGCGACGATGACCCTCCCAACGAGGCTCGATCAAAGCGAAATAGTAATCATGTATTTAATCATGGTTATTACTTAGGTATAAAATTGATATGCATATACTTCCCCGAAGTCCCTGTCAATTTTATATTGGTCAAGTGGGAGCCAACTATTAATCTGGATATTAAAGGTTTGTAACTGTTCTTGTTTGTAACTCCTTGAATGTGTTTAAATAATGACCCACCCCACGTGGCTTATTTAAACTGCTTTTTGAGATGTTGGGTGATGCATGTTCATATTTTTTTTGAGATTTTAAATATGATGAATGTGATCTAACCTTGTGATATACTTGTCTTTATTGCATAGTGTTGTTTATTTCGATTCGATGTCGTTACCTTTTAATCCATTTGTTATTATACTTAAAAGTCAATACAATATGTATGGAAACTATATTGATTGGAAAATTATAATTGTCCTAATCGCACAAAAAAAAACACAGTGGATTTTTTGACACAAAAAATCGGATGAGCCCAACCGACGAGTCAAAACACGCGAGACTCGTCGATCACACCTTCTGCAAGAGATGTCGTCGTGAAAATGGTGGAGGAAAAACTCGTAAGGGATTACGCCCTCAAAATAGATGGCCCATCCCAACAAACTTGAGATTCTCGAGTGCAGATTATGATCCGAGACTCGGATGAATTTGGTACTTCACTCTCTGCCCAAAAAGTTTTTGAGCATTTTGGCCTCGCTAGCTAATTTGTTGCAAGCTTTTGGTCTCGGCAGAAATGTTGATAAGGCACCAAACTCAAGCTTTGACGGCAAGTGGTCTGTCTTCATCTTCTAGGCCAAAGGAAGGCAAGATAAAGAAGAGGGCCAAAAGACCATAAGCAATAAACTCAATCATGTTGCGAAGGGCAATGGTAAGATGAGGAATGTTTGTTGAGTCGAGGAAAATCCAAAGAGGAAGTGCTTAAGGCTTCTTTGTGAGAGAGGACAATGGAGGTTTTGCCTGTTCCAACCCCAAAAGGGACGGAAAGAAAGATAATTCTCACGCACTAGTTGTTGAAACTTGTTTAGCGGTGTATACTTCTCATTCGTGGGTGGTTGATACGAGATCCACTAATCATGTTGGCTTCACGGGTTCTAAATGATCCGGCAACTTAGTGGGAGTGAGATCCTCATCACACTGGGTAACGTTATTTAAAGTAGAAGACATTGCAATGCTACGTGGCGGCGGATATTGCAATGCTACGATAGTAACTATTATTGCAATACTACGCAAGTAGCAGACATTGCAATGCTACATGAGTGGCAGTTAAAGCAGTGGGAGAAGTGCACCTATCTTTTGAAGATAAAGTTTTTTTTGAGATTATCTTTATGTCCCCAGTTTTAGAAAGAATTCACTTTCAGTTTCTAAAATTCGATTAAAGGACACTAAGTTTCTTCTAATAAGAATGACATCATTTTTGAAATGATGAGTGTACCTGTTATGGACATTGATAGAAAATCTCTATACAATTAATCGTGCACACCACTCACTTAAATGCATCCTATAACACATCAACTATTTCCGACAAAAGAAAGCGTGAACGAAATACTTCTTTGGCATCTAAGATTAGGTCATATAAATCCAAAGAGGATCCAAAGGTTGGTGAAAGATGGTTCACTGGAGCGTCTCCAAGTTGAATCGATTCCAACCTGCGATTCATGTTTGGAGGGTGATATGACCAAGATGGCATTTGGAGCCAAGGGGAATGGGGCTAAAGAAGTGTTAGAGATCGTTCACATAGATGTATGTAGTCCAATGTCAACTAAAGCAAGAGGAGGTTATGAGTAATTTTATTGATGATTACTCAAGGTACGGTTACATTTCCCTTATGAAGCATGAATCTGAGACCTTTGAGAAATTCTAAGAATTTAAGGCTCAAACAGAGAATCATAGGGAAAAACGTATCAAGTCTCTACGATCTGATCGTGGAGGCGAATACCTCAGCGATGGGTTTTTGAACTACTTATCTGATGAAGGGATTGTATCCTAGCTCATCACCGCATCTTTAACCCTCAACAAAACGGGGATTGCAGAAATGAGCAACATAATTCTTTTGAAATGGTTAGATCAATGATGAGTTATACTGGATCATCCCGAGTCGCTTAAGGGTCATGCCTTGGAAAACAAATGACTTACATTCTCGAACTTGGTGCTATCCAAATCGGTTCCCGAACCCCAAAGAATTGTGGACCCAGGCGCAAGTCTAGTATGAGACACATGAGAACTTTGGGGTGTCCGGCCTACGTGTTGGACAAGGAAACCGGTAAATTGGATCCTCGATCAGAATTAAGGTTGTTTTGTAGGATACCCCGAGGGAACAAAAGGGTGAATGTTCTATAGTTCCGAAGATCAAAAGGTGGACATCCGCACCCACTTTAGATTTTTGAAGAAAACTATAGAACCAAAGAAAAAACCAGTGAGATTACCTTAAATGAGCTTAGAGGGCAAACCTCGGTCTTGATTGTCTTAGATGATATACCAAACGATACTTTTCTGGCAACCTCGTTATAGTGGGAGGGTTGTTAGACGACTTAGAGATTCATGGGAATAGGAGAGTCCTCGGACTTGATTCCCTAATCGACCCATGGACATATGACGAGGCACTCCAAGATAAGGATGCAGATTCTTGGCAAACAACAATGAAAGCCGAAGTGGGTTCTATGTTTCATAATAGAGTGTGGGAGCTAGTCAAACCACTTAATGGGGTCAAACCCATTAAGATGAAAGTGGGTATATAAGAGGAAAAGAGGATCGGACGGGAAGGTTGAAACCTTTAAAACAAGACTAATGGCGAAAGGTTATACTCAGAAAGAAAGGGATCGATTATGAGGAAACTTTTTTTCGCCCGTAGCCATGCTTAAGTCCATCCGTATTCTCTTATCGACTGCTGCGCACTTCGACCTTGAAATCTGGCAAATAGATGTCAAGACAACTTTCCTTAACTGAAGTCTTGATAAAGAGATCTATGTGCAACAACACCAAGGTTTCATTGAAACAGGCCAAGAACACCTAGTTTGTAAGCTCAAGAGGTCCATTTACGGACTCAAACAGGCATCCAGAGCTTGGAACCAAAATTTTGATCATGTTGTAAAGTCTTATGGGTTTGATCAAAACAAGTTTGAAAGTTGTGTGTATAAAAAGCGTTTCGGAACTGCATTGGTATTCTTAGTACTATATGTAGATGACATTGTGATCATCGGGAACGATGTGAAGGTGTGATCAGACGTAAGGGCATGGTTTCAAAACAGTTTGATATGAAAGACTTAGGGAAAGCCGGACATAACCTTGGGATCCAGATAACTCGAGATCTCCAGAAAAGGATGATCGGGTTATCGCAAGTTTCATACATAGACACTGGTTTTTGAAACGATTCAGCATGCAAGATTCCAAGAAAGGATTCGTACCTTTCAGACTTGGAATCCATCTATCCAAGAAAATGTTCCCTAAGACGAAAAGGAGATAGATGACATGAAAGGTATTCCTTGTGCTTCTACCGTCGGAAACCTTATGTATGCATTCTTTGTATGCGAGACCGGGATATATCGCTGCTTTGCCGTAGGCATGGTAGCAAGATATCAAAGTAACCCATGGAAAGCGCATTGACGGACGCTTAAAAACATTCGAAGTGTCCGAAAAGAACTCGGGATAGAATGTTGATTTATCGATCGACATCTCCAATCCCCATCGGCCACACGGACTCGATTTCCAATCGATATAGATTCCGAAAATTATCCGCCTCGGTTAGTGTGTTTCCATTTGGGAAGTGTGGCCATCAAATGGACGAGAGTGAAGCGAAATGCATCAACGACTCAACCATGGGACTCGGGTAAGAAGTCGCTGCTGTGTGCAAAGGAAAAAGAACCGATTGGGCTCTAGATCTTCTTAGTGGACTTGGATGGTGTTCAATTTGTCTAGCAATATCTCGCTAGGGGCTTTGCAAAAAATTCAAGAGAACCAAGAGTCCACGAGTCAAACAAACACATTAAAGGAAAGACATCTTATACGAGAAATCGTTAAGAGAGGAGATATAGATGTGGCAAAGATAGCGTCTGAGGACAGCCTAGCAGATCCATTCACAAAGCGTCTGCCTCTGAATACATTCGAGAGACATGTGAGTGGAATGGGTGTCAAGACCGCTGCCAATCTGCTTTGAGTATAAGTGGGAGAAATTATTAGGTTAGTGTAGGTGACATTAGATGTCACGGACTACTCGAGACGTGTTGTAGTATATACTTAAAAGCGGACTTTGAGTATAAGTGGGAGATTGTTGGGATTATCTTTGAAAAGTATGCTTTTTACTTTGTATAATCGAAATTGGATTTTCAGACTTATTTACTGAAATAAATTGTTTATCACTGATGCTTTAAATATGATTGAATGTTATATATATTTACTGCATAACTGTTCAATAATTCGTATGTGTTACACTATAGTTAATTTAGTGATACCGGATCACGAAGATTAAATTAACGATCCTTTAACTAACTAAAAAGTACGCCATTCACGACCTAGATGGAAATGGACAACCATCGCGAAAGGTTGGGGTGTAAGGCTCGATTGGTTTGTCTTGACCAAGAGATTACACTAGTGCATGACCGATCTTGTTGAATAGGACCTACAAGAGGATAAATTCTTCAAAAATCGAACAAGGAAGAATTAGACCTCGGTGGTTCGTTGTTTCTTAATCTTCGTCCCTTAAATAGGATCACGGGATTGGTAACTATTGCTTTGACTTATCATGGGTAAATAATCGGAGATTCAATACTTTTTATCTTGGGCAATATTATTGGTCACATGTGATTGCTAAGATTTAATACGAAGAATCGTAATGCAAGTACGCTTGTTTGATTTGCCCCTTGGGGAGGTTCATAAGTTTTATCATACCAAATCTTGCAAGTGGAATTAGTTTCGGTATGGATAATAATGTTGAACCGTTCCTCGACCAAGGACAAAAGATATTAATTAACGGAAAGTTATTTCAAAGGCTTGAATTAATTAATGGGCTAGATAATCTTAAACACGGGAAATAATGACCGGAGCCATATTGACTTAATATGGGTTAAGATGGATAGTCTGATATTAATTATGTAGTGGGATTAATTAATATTTATGGGCTTGAATTATATTGTGGCTCAATATTAGATATTCAAGATCCATTAGAAGGTCCAATATTAATTCTCCTAAAGGCCCCCTGAGTAGCCCAACATATAGTCCAATAACTGAAAAGATGATTAAAATAAAATAAATACTGTTGCTTATATTTCCTCTAAATTTTTGAAAATTATGGATAAAATAGGGAGAAAGATTTTCTTTGAATTTTGTTATGGAATGAAGATATGTATTCTTGGAATACAAGATTATCTCATTAAATTCAAGAAATCTCCCACTTGGTTATTCATAGTGATATTTCGAAATTTTTGAAAATAGAGGGCAAGAAAGATTTTCTTGATTTTCTTGAAAAGATATTATGGAAGATATGTATTTCTTGAAATACAAGAATATCTCATAAATTCAAGAAGATCCAAATCTTGGATTCTTGAACACTGTATTTTTCGAAAATAATGCCATATTATAGAGGAGGTGGAATTTTGTGGAATATTTTAATTATGGGAAAAAGAATATATGAGATATATTCAAGATTTCTTGGTGATCAAGAAAAGTCTTTTCCCACATTGATTTTCTACTGAAAAATTCGACCATCTCCCTCTTATAAATAGGGGATTATTAGTTCATTCCCAAGTACAATTCCATGTGCTGGAAATATTAACAAATCCACATAAGTGGTGCAACAAAATTTATTTTTTCCTTTTATTAATTGTTCGCGAGTATCCTTCCACCGGATTGTCGAGCAAGGGCTAAGGGAATACTTGGGAAGTCCTTTTGGTTAGTCCGTCCGACCAAAGCCACTGCCATCCCGAGAGGTAAGTTCACGTAAACCCGTAGATTCCGCGTCGTGGGTTTTTACGTGGCTTTTTATATGCATGATATGATGTTGCAATTATTATTTGAATTAATATAGGATTAATTCATGCTAGTAATAATTAATGAATTAAATTTGTATTTAAATATTCACCCCCTTAGATCTGCAACTCATTTCCCCAAATGATCTTCCTCTCATTGGTCCACGTCACCGGATTCTAACGACTATATTCCTCGGCTTGATGCCTCGGAACATTCGGGATATCTTGAGCATTGATGACATTCTTGAGTCTTGATAATTCTTGTGCCTTCAGTATCCTTTGTCTTCGATCTTGATATCTTGATCTTACGAGTCTTGATGTCTTCGAGTCTTGAGAGATATCTTGAGTCTTCATCTTTGAGTCTTGATTCTCGATCTTATCTTGAAGTCTTGATTCTCGATCTCATCTTTGAGTCTTGATTCTTAGTTTCTGCTTGAGTCTTGAAAACTTGGTTTCTTGAAAACTTATTGAGTCTTGAGAATCTATCCCGATCTATATCTGTGACTATACATTGTGCAGATAACATCCTGAACACTCTGAAACTGAATCCTGACTCATCTATCAAGATTATCCTGAACATGTCATACTCAGGGGTTTTGGGATCTAATCAAAATCTTCTTTTATTAAATTCATCTCCTAACAATTTCCCCCTTTTTGATGATGCCAAAACCATCTTGTTACAACAACTCTTAACCTATACTCAGGTTTCAGTTTTACCTATTACAAGATTGGTATATCTCTCAACAATTACTTCAGCAATGAATTTCCCAACAATTTCATCACCAAACAACAATAATCAGGCATATCAAATATTAAAGACATGTAAAAAGATAATGAAGTATTATCTTTGAGCATAAAGATAAAGTTTCATTTATTGTATGTTATCAGTTACAGATTACAATGAACTTATCAAAAGTAAAGACAAAAACATAAAGAATTACAAGTCTTCAGTCTTGGTCTTCAGTCTTCTTTGATCTTCAGCTCGGCTCCTGGCCTCAGGTCTATCTGAGCTCTCAGTGTCTTCAGTAACATACCGAGTCTCAGGTTTCTTGATTCAGCGGACCTTGTTTGATCAGACATCTTGACACTTCGGTGGACCGAGTTCGATTTCTTGACTTCAGACATCCTGACCCTCAGGTCTCTTTTACTTACTGAGTCTCAGATCAGTTTTCTTTACTGAATCTCAGATCAGTTTTACTTACTAAGTCTCAGATCTTACTGAGTCTCAGATTACTTTTACACAAAGTCCGATTTCTTCTTTTGCGATCCGATCAAATTTCGACCGATCGAGATCAACACATCTTCAGATCAACATATCAAGATAGCATCTGGTAAGTACATCATATTAGGTTAGCATATCAGGTTATCATATCTAATCTCGATCACGTCTGATCTTGATCAGTCTCTTTTGCTCATCTTCTGATTTGCAACCTTCTCTTCTGATTTGCTGGCTTTAGATTTTCTTCTCTTCTGATTTTGCATGTTCATCGATTGACTCGAACTCATCTAACTCATTCGATCTCGATCGGTCTAAATCTATGACCTCGTCCTCCGATCTTGATCATCTACTTCTAATTCCGTGAGTTCCCCCTCAATTTGTTCTCTCGTTCCCCCTCAACTTGTTATCTGTAAATTATCTTGAATAACACAAGTTGATAATGTTTTGGCATAGAACTAAAATATCCCAACAATTTCTCAATTGATAATGATGCCAAAACATCAAAATATATGCATTTTTAAAGAAACGGGGTTTCCTTTAAAAAGATCAGTTCAGGTGGTCACTCTGAAATTAGTGAACCTTTTGAACTCCTGCTCTGATACCACTTGTTAGGTATCAGATCAGAGACGGGTTTTAAAATAGATCAGCTCAGGCGATCACTTTGAAAATAGTGATTTGTTGAACTCCCGCTCTGATACCACTTGTTAGGTCCCGGTGGAAAAACCCATTTTGCGTGTGCGGAAGCAAAACATGAAAAGCGATGCATATAAAAACAGGGGTGAAGGAATGGTGATTCCAGATTTTTCTCTTTTAAGCTCATGTGTTGTGTTTTGCTTATGATCGAATGCATATGACAAGATAAGAACGTAAAGCAGTAAACAACACAACAATGTATAGTGGTTCGGAGACTCAAGCTCCTACATCCACTCTCCCTGTTCCTAGGGAAATTCCTTCAAACACTTCCTAAGGTTTTTTGACTACCTCTGTAGTTTACTAACCTTTCTACTTTGAGCTTTCTGACTACCTCTGTAGTTTACTAACTCAAACTGGACTTATCACCCACTCGGGCTCGCCTCTAGATGTTTAACGAGTTCACACTCCAATCGGGACTTATCACCCTCACTCGGGATTGCCTAACAACTACCTCACTTCACCACTAGTTATCTCTTACGAGAATGGGGTTTGGGTTTGGTGGTGTCTCCAACTATGGTGAGATTTTCCCTTACATTTGTTTAGCCTCAATGCTAAGGTTGAGAAAATCTCTCTAAGCGTAGGATACATCGTGGGTTGCTTAGATTGGGTTCTAGAACACTCTTTGAATATATTTGTATATCTACATACTTGTGTTCTAGGGTGGGAAAGCTTGAGTATATGTTCTCTTAGCTCACAGAAGCATTGTTCTTTATCTTCTTCGCACTTCCACGTAATAATGTAGGAAGAACTTGTATTTATAGTGTGGATTTGAATGTTACCGTTGGAGAGAATCACATTCAAATTCATACTATTCTTTGTAAGTTCTGCAGCTTTTTCAGCTTGGTTGTCTTCCTCTCATTGGTCCACGTCAGCTGAATTCTAACGGCTATATTCCTCAGCTTCAGTGTCTCGGAACATTCAGGATATACTGAGCATTCATGACATTCTTGAGTCTTGATAATCTTGTGCCTTGATATCCTTTGTCTTCGATCTTGATATCTTGATCTTACGAGTCTTGATGTCTTGAGAGATATCTTGAGTCTTCATCTTTGAGTCTTGATTCTAAGTCTCATCTTGAGTCTTGATTCTCGATCTCATCTTTGAGTCTTGATTCTCGATTTCTGCTAGTCTTGAAAACTCAGTTTCATCTTTGAAACTTCGGTTTTTTTAAAACTTACTTGAGTCTTCGTAATCTATCCCGATCTATATCTCACGACTATATATTGTGCAGATAACATCCTGAACACTCTAAAACTGAATCCTGACTCATCTATCAAGATTATCCTGAAAATGTCATACTCAGGGGTTTTGGGATCTAATCAAAATCTTCTTTTATTAAATTCATCTCCCAACAAGAATAGAAAGATCATGGGTGGTTACACCAAGATCATGGAGATAGTGGAGGAGAAGTTCAAGGTTGTTCACACCAAGTGGATAGGACAATGCAGTTGGTCCGAAAGTCTAAAAATAGACTGCATTGGTCGACATTCAAGTTTGAGTTAAAGTGAAATCTCATTTGCTCTACTCCAAACTTAAGAGAGTAACATCCAAGACACAACCAAGAGTGAAAAACCGAGTGTTTGGAATTCTAGGAGTGTGAGGGTCGATGTTATTCTATGTGTATTGGTCGAGGGAATACAATCTCTCCTATCAGTATTGATTTTGTCTTATTATATCAAGTTTTAGGTTGAATAAGATCACTAGTTACTTGATTGAATAGATTAATTTTGTTGTGTGGTTTTTCACTACACCTTTTAGGATCTTGTAAGAGATTCGTGTGTATCTTACTACTTGTTATAGTGATGTTTTTAACCATGAGGTTCGTATAGTCTGGATTACAGACTATACAAAATTTTGAAATCTTTTGCACTGCGTTTTTATGCTTCTGCTGTCATATGTTGTTTTACATGTTGCATAACATTTTTAACAACACTCTGAAAAATACACGCACACACTGTCAATATATATATAGTAACACTCATTTGAATCAGGTCTATGCATGAACTCTATCACTTTTATGGATAAAAACTATTATTGTTATCCACAAAACTTTCACTGTTTAAAAACATAAATCATTTTCGAAACAGTGATTGTTTTTGTGCATAACAGTAATAGTTTTTATTCATAACAGTGAGAGTTTTTGTACATAACAGTGATACTAAATGAACCAAGTTTACGCGGGTGAACTCGGGTTCACACAAGTTTTTGTCAAAAAAAAAACATCCCTTCAATATTTCGGTCATAATATCCAAGTGCAACCTATAATTAAGAAAATAGCCCAGTAGACACGTTTTAGACAAGACAAAAACTTGTAAAGATTTAATTCATGCTATGACTCGTTATTTAAGTATCACTATTATATATAAAAACTCTCATTGTTATGTATAAAAACTATCACTATTATGAACAAAAACAATCACTATATAGAAAATATTTTATATTTTTAAACAGTGAAAGTTTTTGTACATAACAGTGACAGTTTTTACACATAACAGTGATATAGTTCATGTGTGAACCTGATTCACATAAGTGTTACTCTTTAGACAAACACAATTTATTTATTATTAGAAAAAAATGAATAAAATGAGTAAATAAGTATAAATATATTAAATAATATTTAATCTATATCTTACAATATTGGCTCGCATAAGAAAGTGTCTTATTAAAAATTAAGATATAGAATTATACTGCATCCGTCCCATAAGGCATTGCACAGTTGACTTTTACATATATTTTTATGAGCAAATTTTGTATTAATAATTAAAATAATAAAATGATTTTTAAGGAGTGGTATAATAAATGAACCCCTTATCTATTATATCACTCCTTTAAAATTATTTTATCAATTCAATTACTAATATAAAACCCGCTCACAAAAAATACGTGTAAAAGTCAACTATGCAATATCTTCTGGGATGGAGATAGTATTTTAATATTAAATTGAAACTATCCCAGTTCTCTGCACTGTGTTTTAAGTCCACAAAGATACAGCCCAAATCTAATTCACTGACCCATGTTATGTTAGAGTCCGGCCTTTAACAAGAACCAATCGCGTTGAACCCAAATTTTATTTTATTTTAATCACAACAAATATACATTTTATATATATATATTTTTAATTGTGAATGAGTTAAATTTCAATTTCAGTCAAAATTTAATTTAACCAAGTTACTTTACGCTCTTCAATTTCACAATCAATTGGGTTACGATTCGCCCCTTTCCAACCAGTAGAATGACTTTAGGCTCCTCTGGGACTTGGGACAAGCGACTTTATTACTTTATTTCCCTTTATGCTCCTTTCACGATGTTTGGGATTTCATGCTCTCAGTTCTTTGGGTTGTGCCTTGCCTATTAACCAAAAAAGACGAACATACTTACTTTGCTCTCCGCTGAAAAGAAGGCTTTTAGAGGAGTTTCTCGATTAGAATATATTTTTATCTAACTTTATATGTCATTAAAATGAACCTAAAAGAATATAATACTTCAAATCTATATTTATAGCGAAACTAAAGGAATGTATAAAATTAAGTACGAGCAGATCTCAGGTGTACTAAGGGAGTGTTTGGCACAGATTATAAGCTCTTTAAAACAGCTTATAAGTTGTTTAGGAGCTTATAAGTTCATTAATTTTTTTTAGTAAAAAAAGATGTCTAACATCTATAAGATTTAAAAATAAGCTCTTTATAGCTTATAAACTCCAAAAAAGTAAATTGGGATATCCCAACTTATTTTATAAAAATTATATAAGTTTTATCCTATTTCAACCCATCCCAGCCCAAACTCGGTCTGAATTCAATCCAACCCGGCCCGTTTTTTTGATTTCGCAAAAAAAAAAAAAAAAACTGGAAAAATATATTTTTGAAAAAAAAATTTGGAAAAAAAAGTATTTAAAAAATTTTATTTTCTGGAAAATATATTTTTGCAAAACAAAATATTTTTTCTGGAAAAAAATTCAGGAAAAAAAAAATATTTTTTGGAAAAAAAATTCGAAAAAAAAAATATTTCTTAAATATTTTTTTCTTTATTTTCTGGGAAAAAATTATTTTCTGAAAAAATATATTTTTTGAAAAAAAAAAATATTTCCTGAAAAAAAACATTTATTTTCGAAAAGATTATGTCTTATCATTACAGGAAAGGGTATTATTTATGATATCGAATAGTATGACTTACATTATAATAAAAGTATTAATATGATTTACATTAAAAAAATATTAATAATGATAATTGAAAATCAAATTATATATATGAAATCAATTTCATGATAAACAAATTTGGTAGGTGCCTTACAATATTAAATAAATAAATAAAATATTAAGATGAGTCAGTTCATATAGAACTTTGTTTTGACTTAAAGTGGGTTCCATTAATAGACGGTGGGTTACGATCCCCTAAATTAATCGATTTTTGGATCGGATCAAATGATATAACAAATATTTTAACCAGGTGGCTTAGCCCACCTGATCACTGAGCTCCTCATTTGAGTGGGAGACCCAGGTTCGATTCCCTTTGAGAACGAATTTAGAGTTATAGGAGTTATAAGGTGGATTGGTGATTTCGTAGAATATTTGGGTGTTTGGTGCACTAACTACTAACAACTAACTTTCTCCGGTAAAAAAAAATAAAAAAGGGGCTTGACAAAGTCACAAAGACTAAGTTACACCTAACCATACTCCAAATGCACTAATGAATAAATAAATATAAATAAAATAGTAGAAAGAATATGAATAGTGGGGCATAATAAAGTGATTTAGCTAAGCTGGCCTCATAACTTTAAAGTTTAAACAGAAACCCCAATTCTCACACAGCCTTGTTCATAAGCGTCTGCAAACAGGAAACAGAGAAATGGCAGCTGAAATCCAAGCTATGCACGACGGCCTCTCCTTCTGGATGGAAAATACGCCTGGAAGTGTATGCTTATTCTCGGATTCCATCGATGCCATTCAAGCTGTTAAAAATGACTCAAAGTATAGAGGATATGAGGAAGACATATTCAATCAGACCCGCAGGCAACTCCAACACGCTTCGGTGAAAAGTGTTTGGTACTGCCCTCGATACGACAACAAGTTGGCACATAACTTGGCAAAGATTGTCTTGAAGTCTCCCCACCCTCAAGCTTGGGCGGTGAAAGGTGTTTGGCCACTATTCGTGAGGTATTATTCTTCTCGACAATTTTTTAGGGCAAAAGGGAAAGGATAAACAAAAAAGGGCTTTTGGTTTTCACCGATTCTGTTTTTTTGTTTATTCTTGGTAAAATTCTGTTCCTTGTTTCCGGGAGCTTGTTTTATTGAGTTTATGTTGGTGATTTTTTGCCAAAAATGGGGACAAAGTTCAGGCTTCTTGTGAAAAAAACCAAGTTCCTTTTTTTTTCCCTCGATGGATTTGTATCATTTAGGGTTTTTTTTTATTCTGTCTCTTTGATGTTAAAGGGTGAAAAAAAAATGATGATTTTTCCTTTTCTTATTATGGAATTTAGGGTTTATTATTCTGTCTTTTTTTTTTATTTTTTATTTTTGTGGGGTATATTTAGACTTAGATCTCTGAAGATAGTAGTGCTAATTTTAGGTGGTTTATAGCTTAACTAGTTCAAATTATTAAGGTGTAAATTGTGAAAACTGAAAAAAGTACTTATATTGGATTTCAATTTGTGATTTTTTTTTTCTTTCCCTGAGGTAGATTCTCCCTGAAATATAAATATAAATTTGAAATTAGTGTCATATTCCAATTGATTGCTTAATTCCTCTGTCCATATCTTGACAAAGTAATAGTATATCTTACTGTTAAATGTTCATATGGATGGAAAATTGTTGAGAGGTTCATATAGCAAGATAGGTTATGCAGATTTTGTTGAATAATATCTATACTCACTTGCTCATACCACTATAAAATTACCAGGAATTAGAAGCCCTAGCCGATCCGATGAAGAAGGAAGTCTCCGAAGTCGTTCGTAAGAAGATCGACACAGTTAACAAGGAGCTAAAACCATTGGGGCAAACTTGCCAGAAGAAGGTGATAACATTCATCTTATGCATACCTAGTTGTTTTAGCTAAAGTTTATCTCAAAATTGAATCCAATTCCAAATAATCGGGATTTTATTTGCAGGAGAGAGAGTACATAGAAGCTCTTGAAGCTTTCAACGAAAATAACAAGGAGAAAGTACAGCTGATCACTAAGTTGATGGAGGTGAGTAAGGCAAGATTATACTGATTATTGATCTAAATTGAACATATTTAAGCTTTAATCTTGTGTTAATCTGCGGTGCTAATTAATTGTTTACATTATACGAGCAGCTGGTGAGCGAAAGTGAGAGGTTGAGGCTGAAGAAATTGGAGGAGCTGAGCAAGAACATAGAAACGATACACATAGCGTAAAGGAAACGCCCCGTTGACTTACTTCTGATTTGGATTGTGTGATGTATTTAAGAAAATCGTATTCGTATTTATATGTTTTGGTGTTGTTGGGCTTGGTTGTATTCTACAGTTTGTTTGATGAATTAGTTGGTTCTAATTTTAGGTTAAACAGGTTTGTAACTAAAACAGGTGGTTCTAAACTATGTATTCTTCTAAATTCTGTCTTGGTGTTACTATTTTATCTGTTTGTACTTTCCATTTTGTAAGTAATGCATTTTGACCTTGGATTCCCTGGAACACTACCTTTTTTTGTTATATTGGGAATCCTAGGTGTTGCTCTTGTACTGTTTAGTGTTTTCTTGAATTTTTTGAAGATAAACTAAATGATTGTCTTTTTTTATGATGGAATTACTATGCTGTCAAATTTATGGATTTGGATTATCTGTTGGGCGTAAAATGTATTATTTTGATTGTGTTAGTTGTTTTGTTAGAAAGTATTTGTTATTTTACTTTAAGATGATAGTTGCTAATTAATTGTATGGTGTGACCCTTTTTGGGGTTTTATTTGCCGTAAAGTTACAAAGATTCTTGATTATGGTATGGCATCATTGATCCTATTCTATTCCCTAGTGCTACATATGGTGCTCCAAAGCGATGAAATTGTTCATTGAGTCGAGATGAAGCAATTTCAGCTAATCATATAACATATTGACATGTCAAATATTGTCCAAAATGCTCCCCCTTTTGGATATTCTATAGTGAAGTATTGTAACTTGTAAGTTTGTATTCTATTCTTTTATACATGGTTTGGAACTTTGGATTGAAATAGATTTAAGATATTCTTGTTTACCTTAAGAAGAAATTTCTAATAGGCTAGATATGTAATATTCTTGAGATTGATCAGTCCATACAGAGGTCAGCTCTGACTTGAAGTGGGTCCTGTTAATAGACAATGGGTTCTGATTCTCGGATTAATCGATTTTTGAATCGGATATCGAATTATAAAAAAGGCTAGATATGTAATAGAAAAATAGATTCTAGTATAGCAGAAGGTGTGCTACATGATTTTGCAGCAATTGACCAACAAGCTATGTTTCATTTATAAGAAAGAAAAAAACAAAGGGTTTAAATTTTTTGTAGTTCTGTAACTTTTCTTCGTTTTGAAATTGATCTTGATTGTTTTGACTTTTTGATTTTGGTCCTGTAAGTTAAAAAAAAATTGAAATTGGTCTTTTAACCTGTTGTAGCAGGTTATCAAACGGATAACCGCCACCTATGTAATTATTTTGTTTTTTTCTTTAATTTTGAAATGTCACCTAATTTTTTTTAATCCAAATAATTTGTGTCTGGATTTTTTTTCGTATTTTTTTAAGAAGGGAGAGTGGTTTTATGTGTTTATTGATTTAATTTTATTTATTTTTTGGTCAGTTTAGACTCAGTAAATCGACTTGATTCGTTTTGTCTTTTAATATACAAATTATTTTAAACTCGACCTAAAATCCAACCAAAATTATTAGGATTAAAAAAGTTCAAATGACGCTTCGAAATTAAAGAGAAAAATAAAATAATTACATATGTGGTGTTTTCTCTGCTTTGCAGAACTCACTACAAAGATGAAAGAAAGACCAATTTCAAAATTTTAAAAACTTATAGGACCAAAATAAAAAAATTAAAATAATCGGGACCAATTTCAAAACAATACATTTAATTCCAAAAACAAATTGGTTGGTATGTATCTTAACTGACAAAGTGGCTGAGATTTCTGTAGTAATCTCAGGTAGTTGGATAGTTAATTCTTGGATTGACAGACCAACAAGTATTAGCTCGATCCATTTATTTAAAATAAGAAAACCCAAACCTACAATTACTCTTCACTGCTTTGATAGACTAATGAAATTATAATAATATAATTTGATGAGTATTAGTAGCCACACCCTTTTAATTATTGATGTTAAATTTTAACATTCTTGATATAACTTTGATGAGGACGGTCTAATAAAATTTAAAATGGAGGCCCACCCTGAGTCTATGGGACCAGTGTACCTCCCTTTCGCATTTAAACAGAGGAGGCCCTCTAGATTTATTTTTTGTTTTGTTTCAGCTATTTAATGTGATGTGAGATATTTCCTAAATTAGGAAGATGAAAATGTAACCGTTTATTTATTAAATGAGAGTTTTCAAAACGATGTATGATTTTTTTTAATCGGAGAAATGATAACTCGAACTCATAACCTCATGATTTAAGTAGTAGTGCTCTAACCACTTGAACTATTTCACTTCGTCTTCAAAATGATGTATGTGATTTTTATGTGGTATTTGTCTCGATATATTATGTTTTATTTGTCTCAGAGAAATTAATTATCGCATCCGTAATCCTAATGTATTTTTATCTGCTTTTTAAAGTATTCATACGTTAAGTGTGGATAGTTCAAGTGGTCCCCCTTTTGTGTGTGGAGGTCCCCTCTTGTGGGGTTGCTGTGGGGTTGCGGTTCCAAATTGTAATTTCGAGTGGTCTATCTCTTTTGATGATTACGGTTTCGGTCTACAACGAGATAAAATAATGTTGTCATGTGTCCGATTGTATCTTTCAAAAAAATTATTCTTACCCTTTTGATGATTATTTCAAAAAAAATTCACACACTACATGAGAAAATTGAAGAAGCTTTAACTTTCGTCACTTTGATATAGCTGATGAGTTATTTTTACATTATTTTTTTTTAAGCCACAAGTTATTTTTACTTTAAGTTTGGTCATTTATTAAGAAAAATATCATTTACTTGGAAACATAAATGAATTTTTCTTGTATCCAAACCTTACAAATAATTTATATAATCTCATACATAAATTTATTTTCACCGTTCTCTAATCACGTCTTCTCATCAAAAAGTTTAATATTTGAAAAAATAAAATAAGTATCTTCGTTAAGTGGCGCTATTCTTTTGAACAACGATATAACATTTGGAACTAGTGTGATTCTTCTTCCTACCATGAATCATATATGAATTGACAGATTTTTTTATTTTTACTCTGGTCCACCACTTACGATGTCTTGATTATATCTTATATTTATTTTTTAAAAATCAACCACTAGTATTATAAGAAAAATATATGTTTCCTCTGTTTGAATTTGAATTTCTTAATTACTCAGGTATAAAAAGGTGGTGATTTGACTTGGGTTTCTGCAGATACAAATGAGAACCAACACCACCAATGTGTGCATTTTGTAATTAATCTTTCCATAATTTTTACACAAATTCTCCCATCACATTTGTTCATAATATAATATTTATATTATTATTTTTATAAATTAATATCATTATACTTATAAATTAGTATTGTACTATCATTTAACGTGAACAAATTTTCAGGGAGACTTCCTATTTTATTTACTTTTGGATGGAAATTTTCAGTCTGGCCCATTAAAATTTCACGTTTACATGTCACTATAATCAATTTATTCCACGTTTACTTGTCATTGTAATCAATTTGTGTAAGCAAAAGTTCTCCTTCTTAGTGTGGGAGGTTGTTCCTTCGTGGCTTGATAAATCTGCATCTTATTCGATTTCTTTGAGGAATCACTTCACCGAATTTGTGGAATCTAAACGTTCGAATACTCGTAGAAAGGTAATGCGTTTGATTTGACAAGGTGTCATCTGGAAAATCTGGAAGTCAAGAAACGAGATCGTTTTCAAGGAGAGCATCTATTCGTTGGATAAACTTTTAGATGAGAATAAATTTTGTTCTTGAAAATAGATTAAATCTCATTACACGTTATCTTTTTCTGTTTCGTTTGTCTCCTGGGAACATCATCCTTTAGACTGCTAACTTGCTAAACTTTAGTTCGGCCTGTGTGTATTTTTGGGATTAAAGTACCCCTTGTACTCTGCAATAGAATTTCATCTTTGTCTTAAAAAAAAAAAAAAAAGTAGGGTTGAAACCATAAATTTTAGCGAGTATCTAGAGAAGAAAATATGTTTAGATATTATGTAGAGATTTTTGAAGGGTTGGGGTGCATTTGTAGGGTAGATATCTTGTCAAATTTAATTATTAAGGGGTTAGGGGTGCATTTGTAGGGTATTTTTCCAATTCTGTTTATTGTAGTAGGTATGGGTATCCTGTTATCAATTATATACGATTATTTATTTATTTTTTTCTTTCGAAAACGACAATAATTTAGTTGAAATATTGATTTAATACGTATTTTCGATAAGCTATTTTTTCAATCAAAATTTATTTTCATTTTCTTAATTTGCCTTACTTTTTATTATTTAAATTCACTAAATCGCGATGATTGGTTAATCCTAATAATCTATTACTATTTAAAAAGTAACAAGTATTTGAAAAATATTTTTTCTAACTTTGCCCCTCTATTACTTTACACCCTATAAAACAATTCATATAAACTTTTCAATTAAACCCTTTATACATTTTTTCCAAACCCCCTACAAAATAATATTGCAAACAAGGTTTCCACTCAAATGTTACACACATTCAATCGACGGCTTCAGGAAGGGAAGGGGCCAGAACGACGGCTTCGAATGGGGCTTCAGATGGGGCGCACGACGGCTTCATGGATGGGAAGATGCTTGAGGAAGGAGAATGCGCGGCTGGGATCGACAGATCCAGATGGGCCACGCGACGGCTTCAGAGAGGGGAAAGCTTCAGATCGGGCAACGACGTCTCTACGAAGCTTGGGGAGGGGGCTGCGGCGAACGACAGCGGGAGGTGACAAGTTAGAGAGGAACAATTGCAGAATAAAGGTTCGACCACATGGTTTTTCTATAATCTGATGTACCACAAGGAGGGATTCAGACTCTATGGAGTAATACTAATCATCTACTTTCTCTAATGGTACTCCTCCATTCTTCTTCAAGTCTCTTTTAATTTAAAAAGATCTATGTTGATTTTCTTTTAGTTTAAAAAGACATGTTCGAATTCGATTATCTGAATATAAAGACCCCTTTACCCGTATAGTTACCCAATGATGATATTAATTCAAAATTCTACTTGCTAATCTGTGGTGTGCAGAATTATTTCAATTCACACACTTTACTTATTGACATCAAATATAAATTTTCTCGACTTAAAACATGTGGTGGTAGCAAGGAAGGAAGATTTTATATGAGGTGGAAACAATTTGTGTCGCAGGGTTTAATAAGTTTGTTTGGTATTTGAGTGGAACTAAAAAAGGCATCAGAATGCCAAAATCCCATTCTTCTTGATTATGTCAGTGGTGCTAAGGACTTTATATGTTCTCTTTCAATTTCAAATTTGAGTTTTACTCTTTAACATATGTTTGTCTACCTGACTCGATACCTAAAGTAATATCTTCTGTACGATGTAGAATGAAAATTCAACCTCAAATTTATGATATCTATAAAAATTTGGAAAGCAATAACTTTGATACACGATTGCGTAGTACAACTGGAATACTAAACTTCATCTCGAAACTTTTGGTGAAATCTTAATAATAAAACGAAATGATAGTGTCATATATTCAGTTTTAGTTTCTTTTAGTGATAAAAGGGCTTGGGGTGTAAATGGATGATTCCATGGGAGCCCTCAATTGTTGTGATGATTATAAGAGCATTCAAAGTAACATGTTTTCTCCCATATGTGTTGTCTTAATTTGCTGCCGCGTTTTGTTACTATTTTCTAAATTATTAATTAATAAGAATAATAATAATTGCAGGAAGCAAAGGATTACTGAACTGATGCATATATCAGAATATCAAATAACTCAAGTAGAGGATGCGAAGAGGCAGAAAACACATAAAACGTCTCTCCTCTGCATCTCATAAGTCACAATTGTCCTTTTGTTTTCCTCCATCACGGCTCAACACTAATTAATTGAAACGTGCAATATTCATGGATTAAAGAGGTAAGTGCAAATGTCTCAGTTTTCATATAAAATTGTCCATAATCATCTTGAAATCATTAGTAGGTAAATAATGAAAAAATGAGCAGAGGAGATATTGATTATTGACACAATCAATGCAGGCGAAACAAGAGGAGATAAAGTTGGATTACGACAAGTCCTGCCACCAACATTTGTCGGAGGCCCGAGAGACATGCGTTGTCGGTATTTGGATGCTATGGCATTGGTCCAGGAATTCAGGAAACCGGATATTTTTCTGACAATGACGTGCAACCCTGAGTGGAAAGAAATAAAAGACGCACTTCTGCCAGGCCAAACACCACAAGACAGACCAGATCTTTCAACGAGAGTTTTCAGAGGAAAACAAATGGATCTAAAAGATCAAATACTGAAGAAAGAGATATTTGGCAAGGTTGCAGCATTGGTATATGTTATTGAATTCCAAAAAAGTGGACTCCCGCATGTTCACATGTTAATAATTCTTCAGAGCGGATATAAGATAACAAATGCCAATCAATACAACACGTATATATGTGCAGAAATTCCGGACAAAAGGGTTGACCTCCCCCTATATGAAGCAGTCACCAAGCACATGATATACGGACCGTGCGGAGACTTAAATCCAAAATGCGCATGCATGGTTAACAAAAAATGCAGGTTCCATTACCCAAGGCAGTACTCCACACAAACATTACAGGGAAAATATGCTTACCCAATTTATCAAAGAAGAAACGATGGGACCAAGGTACAATGCATTATATTTTCATACTTTTAAAAACAAACTCATTTGAAAAAACACATGACCCAACATAACTGCCACAGGTACAGAAAAAAAATGCAACTCTCAATAACAGATGGGTCGTCCCGTACAATCCATACCTGTTGACGAGATACAACTGCCACATCAACGTGGAGATTTGCGCAGGGTTGAAATCCATTAAGTACTTATACAAGTACATCTACAAAGGGCACGACCGAACAACTGTGAACGTATCCCAAGATGACGAGCATAGAACAATAGACGAGATTCAAGAATTTCAAGACGCAAGATGGGTTTCTGCACAAGAAGCTTTGTGGTGAATGTACGAATTTCCACTAAACGAGATATATCCTCCAGTGATAACTCTTCAGCTACATCTCCCAAATCAACAACTGGTGACATATTGGGAGAAACAAGACTTGCAAAAAGTAATTCAAAATGAAGAGACGTCCAAGACAATGCTAACAGAATACTTCGCAATGTGCAAAAACAATGAAGAAGCCAAGAAACTTCTATATAGAGAATTTCCACAACATTGTGTGTGGAACAAAAAAACCCGTGAGTGGACAAAGAGACAGAGGGGGAGCGTCGTCTCAAGAATAGCAAGTGCAAACCCAGCAGAAGGCGAAAGGTACTACGAGTGGATACTACTGAACCACGTACCAGGACCAGAATCTTTCGAGGATCTAATGAGCGTTGATGGGGTACAGTTTTGGACGTTTAAAGAAGCAGCACAGAAAAGAGGACTTCTCGAGTCTGACCAAAGCATAATAGAATGCTTGGACGAAGCAGCAACTTTCAAAATGCCTCGAGAATTCAGAAGATTGTTCTCGACGATACTGACACACTGTGAACCAGCCGATGTCAGAAAGATTTGGGAACTGTATTTCGAGACAATGTCTGAGGATTTTGAAAGACAAAAGAACCCGACATTTGAAGAAAAGCAAAACTGCACACTTCGAGATATTGAATCCTTTCTTGAGTCTATGGGGAAAAGAATAAGTGCATTCGACTTGCCAAAAATAACATGCACGGAACCTGAGACGCCTTGCGGATTATCTAAAGAAATGGTGGATGAACTAGCAGTCGTGACTCCAGAAAAAGATTATGAGGTTGTTGCAAAACTGAACGATGAACAGAAACAAGCATACACACTCATAATGGAAAGAATAGACAACAAAAAGAGCGGGCTTTTTTTTATTGACAGACCTGGAGGAACATGTAAAACATATCTATACAGGGCATTGCTAGCAGAAATAAGAAAACGCGGAGTGATTGCGCTTGCAACGGCGACTTCAGGAGTCGCAACGTCCATACTTCCAGGAGGTCGAACTGCACATTCGCGATTCAAAATCCCCTTACAGACAGACGAAGCGACTGTTTGTCATATATCAAAACAAAGTAGCAGAGCCGAACTCATTAGAAGAGCAACACTGATTATATGGGACGAAGCACCAATGGAAAAAAGAACAACTATCGAGGCCATCGATAGAACCTTTCGTGATATAATGAACGATTCACTACCGTTTGGGGGAAAAATAATGGTATTTGGCGGAGATTTCAGGCAAGTTCTTCCAGTTGTTCCTAAAACAACGAGGCAACAAACAATTAACGAGAGTCTTGCACGCTCTTGCCTATGGAATTCAATGGAAACACTGCAACTAAAAAGGAATATGAGAGCTGAAGAAGATCCTGAATTCGCTGAATATTTGCTCAGGATAGGTGACGGAACTGAACCCACAACAGGGGACGAATTCATCTCATTACCAGAAGAAATAATTGTTCATTCAGAGGACGGTGTTTCTCCAGAAAATTGTTTAATTCAATCCATCTACTCTGAAATGGAAACAAAAGCAGGGTCCCCTGAGTACATAACTCAACGAGCTATTCTAACTACCAAGAATGAGTACGTGGATGAAATAAACGAAAAAATGATCAAAGAGTTTCCAGGAGAAGTGAAAGAGTTTGTCAACTACGACACTGCTGTCGATGATACAGGTGAACTATTACCAAGAAGAGTTTCTAAACACTTTACTTTCGAATGAAATTCCTCCCCACAGACTGTTGCTCAAGCAAAATTGTCCAATTATGTTGTTGAGAAATCTGGACCCTGCTAATAGACTTTGCAATGGAAGCCGCTTAATTTGTCTTGGATTCACCAGACATCTGATTCACGCTGAAATTGTAATTGGGGAACATATTGAAAATAATGTATTCATTCCACGCATACCTATGAATCCTGCAAATGACGAGGGCTATCCTTTCAAGTTCATTCGAAAACAGTTTCCTGTTCGAATTTGTTTTGCAATGACAATAAACAAGGCTCAAGGACAAACAATTCAGAAGGTTGAGTTTACCTACTAGAACATGTGTTCTCTCACGACCAACTTTATGTCGCACTTTCAAGAGGAATTTTCATACAAGATACAAAAGTTTTGATTAAATCAAAAGATAAACATTTGACAAAGAATATTGTATACAAGGAAATTCTGATGTAAAAAAGAAAAAAGTGAATAAAAAAAAAAAAACCTTCCTTTATCTTATTCACTATCATCACGTTTAAATTTTATTTTTGTTTTAACATTTCAAAAAATTAAAAGCTCACTTCCTTTATTTTATTAACTATCATCATATAAGCTCTTTTTATTGTATAATTATTTATAGAAAATGACAAAGATATACTTACGATGAATAGTAATATAAATATAAAAATAAATATGAAATACATATGTACTAACAATGTACTCAAATATGTTAATAAAAATAAAATTATAAACATTTAATTAGTTAAAATTCATATAACATTTCAAACAATATGAATTACCCATAAAATATATATACATATAAAAAATTGACGAAAAACACTCAAATAAATAACGTGCAACATGCGAAGCACGTGGTAAAATCCTAGTATAAAGTAAATATGAAAAGGAGCAAGAAATATTCTGTACTTTTGAATTAAAAGAAGTGTGAACCCCAAAAATAGAGCCCACTTTTCATTTGGTACTTAACTTGTTGAACTAACTAGGCTCTCACTAGGGGTGGGCATAAAATCCGAAAAAAACCAAATTCCGAACCGAACCAATGATTTTTGATCAAATTGGTTCGGTTTTTCAGTTTTTTTCGGTCGGTTCAGTTGAAATTAAAAAAAAATTGGTTTTTTGGTTTCGGTTCGGTTATGGTTTTGAAAACACCGAATAAACCGAACCGACCGAAATATATATATATATATATATAATTAAAAAAATATATTAATACATATTAATAAAATTTTCCTTCTTTTATTTCATTTAATCTTCACAAATCACAAAGACACAAACCCTAGTCACAACTCTCTCAACCCAACAAGCAGACCTCGGTCCAAGACGACGAGAGTTCGCAACCTCCTCCTCACCCAGTCCACGCCAACACCGACGGCCGCTCCAACACCAAATACCACTCCCTCCCCGGCCCACTCCCACACCGCATCGCCCAATCGAACCGCCATGCCCAGTGCTTCATATTCATTAATCCATCATCACTCATCAACTTTGAAGAATTAGCAGGTAAGTTAAGTTTAGATAATTAGATTGATGATGTTACATATTCTTTAAAGTTTCTTACTATTAGACTGATTTTCGAAGCTTTAGATATTGGTATAGAAGTATGATTTGAAGCACAGGGAGACTAATCTTGTTCATTCATGATTTCGCTCAATTTGTTCTGTATTGTGCTTGCGATGATGTAGCAGACTTATGTGAATAGATATGGAAGAGAAATGCAATACATATTTGTGACTATACTGTTTTGTTTTTGGGTAAGATGCGTAAGTTTTTATGTGGTCTTGTTTGTAAAACATTTTGAAACTTCTCTGTATCTGTGTTCTTGTTTGAAGGACATTGTCAGATTCTTGTGAATTTAGATATTCTTTCTTAAGTATTTAAACTTCACTTGGACTGATCGTGCTTTTACTGAACTACAGTTGAAGAATCTGTAATGTGAATGAAATTTATTTCTATTTGTTTTTAGGTTAATTCGATCCTTTTTAGAAGAAACTTAGAACCCTCTGTTGAAAACTGAAGAACATTGTTTCCTTCTATTAAGTTTGGTCAGATTTACTTTCTGGACAAATTTACTTTCTTTTAAGTTTGCTAATCATCCTCATTAAATTTGCTAAATAAATTTGTAGATGTCTACTCAAGAGCAAAGTGAAATGGATGAAGGCAATACCTCCTCGACATTGGCCCCTACCCTCGCCCCTTCCCCGTCCCGCCCGCCCCCGCCTATGCCCCAGCCCCTGCCCCTGGCCCCGCCTCTGCCCCTGCCCCTGCTGAACCTGCTCCATCTGCAGTTCCCCCAAAACCAAAACGGAGATTAGCTAAGAGGTCACCTGTTTGGGATCATTTTAAAACTTTTGTGACGGAGCAGAATGAGAGCACATCTAGATGTGTGCATTGTAAGAAAGAGTTCCACTCTGATTAAAAAAGAAATGGTACCACATCTCTTAACACTCATATTACTGTGTGCAAGAAACTTACCAGTAGTCTAGATTCTGGTCAAACATTATTGAACTATCAATCTGTAGATAGTAATATGGGGGGAGAAGGCACTCTAGGTACTTGGAAATTTGATAAAGATGCACTTAGAAGAAAACTTTGTCGTATGATTATTGTAGATGAGTTGCCCTTTAAGTTCATTGAGAATGAGGGGTTTAGGGATATGATGGCAGAAGCTACTGGGCCTAGATTTCAATTACCTTCTAGACGGACAATTTCAAGTGATTGCTTTCAACTTTACATTAATGAAATTTTTTTGCTAAGGGCACTCTTGAAATCTTCAAACCAAAGGGTCTGTCTTACTACAGACACTTGGTCATCTTTGCAAAGAATCAACTATATGTGCTTGACTGCTCATTACATTGATAAAGACTGGAAATTGAACAAAAAAATTCTAAATTTTTGTACAATTACTAGTCACAAGGGTAAGGATATTGGTTGGGAAATTGAAAAGTGCTTGAAAGAATGAGAAATTGATAGAGTGCTTACTATTACTGTAGATAATGCTTCTTCAAATGATAGTGCACTTTCGTATTTGAAAGATCAAATGGGTGATTGGAAAAGTTCTATTCTTAAGTGTGAATTCATGCATATGAGATGTGTTGCACATATAATCAATTTAGTCGTAACTGATGGATTGAAAGAAATTGGGAGTTCGGTAATGAGAATTAGGGCTGCAGTGCGTTATGTGAGACAATCTCCTGCTAGATTGAAGAGATTCAAAGAGTGCATTGAACATGAGAAAATTAATAGTAAGAGTTTGTTGTGTCTTGATGTTGCTACGAGATGGAACTCAACCTATTTAATGCTAGAGTATTCTCAAAAGTTTGAGAAAGCATTTAATAGGTACAATGTGCAAGATCCGAACTTTGAAATTGAGCTTAGTTTGGATAAGGATAAAGATAATGATAAAGGGATGCCTTCTAAGGATGATTGGAAAAAGGCTAGAAGGATGTTGACTTTTTTGAAAGTGTTTTATGACCTCACGGTAAAAAATTTGGGTTCTTTGTATGTCACATCCAACATGTTTTTCCATGAAATTTATATGGTTGGTTGTTTGTTGAAAGCATGGATAGTTAGTGAGGATGTAGAATTGTGTTCGATGGCAAAGAAAATGAAGGATAAATTTGATAAGTATTGGGGAGATCCACAAAAGATGAATAAATTGATGTTTATTGTTGTTATGCTTGATCCTCGATACAAGTTAGCTTGGTTTAAGTTTGCTGCTTCTAATATGTACGGGAGTAAGTTGGGTCTAGCATTGACAAATGAGGTGAAAGAATTTTTTTTTACTATGTATAATGAGTACAAGAAAGAGTTAGACCCAGAAGATCCGAAGGAAGGAAGTGGTACAACTGAAGTATCAAGTGAGATGGATGTTGATGATCCAACAATGATGGCGAAGATACTTCTGCAAAATCAATATAAATAGTTCTACTCTGATTGCGTGATGGGGAATAACAGTAAATCTGAGGTGGAAAAGTATTTTAATGATGGAATTGAAGAAGGTGGAAGTAAATTCGACATTCTAGCATGGTGGAAAGTGAACAGTCCTAGATTTCCTGTTCTTTCGCAAGTTGCTCATGATGTTTTTACTGTCCCCATCTCAACTGTAGCTTCATAATCAGCTTTTAGTACAGGAGGACGAGTGCTTGATGCTTTTAGGAGTTCATTGACTCCTAAAGTAGTGCAATCTCTTATTTGCGGTCAAGATTGGCTTCGCAGATCGTCCATTCCAGTTTGCGTTGAAGAAAATTTAGCGGACATTGAGGAAATTTCAAAAGGTAATGTGTTTGTAATTTATATTTTTTCTAGTTTCAATTCATATATTATATCTTTTAAATTTTGATCATTGTGTTCATTTTTAGGTTTGCGAGAAATAGTGTTTGAGCCTTCAACCGATGAATAAAGGCACATGTCTTAACTTGTGTAAGAATAATATATTCTGATTTTTTTTGTAAAATATGTATTACAATTCTTGTTTTAAAAAAAATGTATTACAATTCTTGATTCTTCTATTACAGGGATTTGTGGTGATGAAAGGAGTTTACAAATGAGCTTTGTGATGAGTTCATTGAGTTGGAGACTTGAAGCTGCACTTGCATGGATTTACAATAATTTCTTTATTTCCCTTGGATTTTTTACAAGTTATGCAAGAACTTGTAATGATATTTTAATTTAAGAATTGTGTGCTTTTTTATTATGAACAAATTGTTATGACTTGTGAGTGACTTGATTGTGAAATTGTGGTTGTGATTTTTGTGAAAACTGTGGTGATTTATTGACTTAGTTGCATTTGATAGTGGAAACTACTAGTTGTATTTGTATTTGATCATTGACTTATAAATATTGAAAATTTGGTTGAGAAATCATTAAATTATGAATTAAGGTTAAATTTCGGTTAAAAACCGAATAAATCGAACAAAACAAATTTCTTATTCGGTTCGGTTATTTCGGTTACTCACAACTTTGGTTCGGTTTTTGGTTTAAACTTGCATAATTCGGTTTATTCGGTTCGGTCAAAAAACAGTCCCAAACCGACCGAACCGACCGAACGCCCACCCTAGCTCTCACCCCATGATGATTCTAAATGGGCTCATCGGCCCATATCAGCAGCTCATTTTAACTCTATCTGGGCTAAGCGGCCCATCTTGACAACTGGGCAGGGCATTCTACTTATTTTCGTATCTGGATATTGGATATATCATACATTATTGTAGAGGAGACATTTTACCTAGCTAGTAAATAAATTAAATTACAAATAAAAGAAAAAAAAAATCTTTATCACCCTTTTCTCCTCAGTGAATTTTAGGGATTCAAGTTATCTGTTAATTTCAGTTAATTTGGTGATAAACAATTTGGAATTATATTACAAGCTTATATTTTTGTTTCATTTTATATATTACTCTTTTTCTCGAAATGTAGAAACTTAAAAAAAAAAAGTGGTGCTCTTGTGAAGTAGTTCACATTAACGTAGTAAAAAATATTCATTAGTTAAAAGAAAAATATATTTTTTTTCGAAGGAAAAAGAAAAATATTTAGTTAATGGAAGAGTGGGAAAGTCTAATAAAATTAAATATGTTGGACAACACGTCCAATATTATTCTACTTAATATAAGATTTTGTGAAATAAAAATACAAATGAGAATTTATGAAGATCTAGACATGATTCTGGTGTTCCCAAATAATGCAGAAATGAGAATTTTTACATTCTGGTCAAAATGTCCGCAAAATAAAAAAAATAAAATAGAGATTTAGCATTTAAATCAACATTTTTTTGACGTATAATTAAGTGTGTGAATTTACTTGAAAACAAAAGAATAGGGAGTCCTTTCATGTCAAGAATATGTGAAGGCCATACTCCATATCTTGAGCATTTGATTTGTTTTGTTGGTATTCATGTCCAAATGATAAGAATCGCACATTCATTCATTAAAAACATTCTTCTATTTATGCATCTACACTTTGACACATTTTTTCTTCTTCTTATTTTATGTATAACTGCATTTTGTTTTATTTTGTTTGTTCCGCTTTGAGAATGTAGACAATTAGTCTGAGTCCATGGATAATATAATAATAATAATAATAATAATAATAATAATAATAATAATAATAATAATAATAATAATAATAATAATAATAAAAAATCATTGCATAATATTGAATAAATTCAGACATAATTATAGAATATTTCCACCTTACGAAATTGAGTTGTCAATTGAAATCATTACATATAGGTTACTAGTTCATAAACAGTTTTATCAACCTCTTCAATTGCATATTTCCACTGTCATTAATTTCTGTATCCTTTAGTTTCGAAATTAACAAATGCGGCAATAGCAAGAATTATTGAATAGATTCAATGTTTGTGAATTTATATTCTCGATTAATTAATTTAATGTATTTAAACAAATGAATTAATAATCACACACAAATAAACAGTTTTTAGATATAACTCAGTAAAGATAAGAAGGGCAAAAGAGGCTGATGTTGAAGGGATAAGGGGTGAAATATTAAATCAATGAATTTTCTTTTCACATTATAATGCGTATTATATATATAATATAAAAATATATATTCATATCCATACGGTACCTATACTCACACGTAAGTAAGTACATATATATAAAAGTCGCAACGCAAATAAATATTAGTTGGAATTAGAAAAAGTTTGTTGTCATATGAATTTGTACTTTTCCGAGTCTCATAAAAAGCGTTGTAGCAAAAGGGTGGATTATGAAAATCGTGATTTGAAAGCACGTTTTGTTTTTATCTTGTTTTCATCTCTCCGTTGTTTTTCACTGTCTTTCTCTAAATGCTTTGTCAAGTTTTATTTGCTTTTCAGACAGTGAAAAACAAAAAAAATTGTACTGAAACAATGCCTTTTCTTTACCAAGTAAAAGAGACAAAATGTAAAAGGTTACCTTTTATGCGTCTTATTAAATCTGTCCAACTTTCTCAGCCATCGAATCCAATGGCCAAAACCGATGAAAATACAGAAAATATCACAATTCACAATTTTGACTAATATAGTAATAGTTTGAACAAATTGAATTTCATTTGCATACTGTTACGTTACCACATATAGTACTGATTGTTCGAAATTTGAATGTCTTTTGCATTATTTCTGAAAAACCTTTTTATAAATCCGAATATTCGAAATCGAGGGAGCAGCACTGAAGTGCTATAGTAGTAAAAATTTAATGAGGTTTTTTTTTTTATATTAATCTGATATATATACATTTTAAGACCACCCTCTTTTATTTAAATTTTAAATATTAAATATAAATTTAACTTTTTTGAGAATGCAGATCTGATAAAATTTAAATATTACTTCCCCAGACTTGCTAATTTTAAATCAATTAGTACAACTGTAGAATATTTGAAACCTTATGGTAATTAAAATTAATGATATGTACATGTAATTTTCCATTTACAAACATAGGTGAGTTTTAATTTGTTCCCACCATTTTAAGCGACCCGCTTAACATTTTTTATAATCGAGTAATATGTATATAGAGGTGTTTTCTCTAACAAACACAAAATTTAAAAAAAAAATTGACGGAAACACAAAATTAATTAGGTGATACAGAGACAATACGAAACTATAGTAAACAGCTTGTGGGGTAGATACAAAATTGAATACGAAAATGATAACAAAACGGCACTTGCATTTTCCTTTTCATATGTAATCAGATTTGACAAGGGAAATATCAGTGTTTGTTTAGCTAAAAAAGTATTCCCTCGAGTTGTCACACACACATTTTGATATAAATGACAAGATGCAATAGGACTAGCAGCTAAGAGTGAAGACTAGAGGATGTAAGATAAGAAGAGTGTCCATTTTTGGGGGCAATGCAAATAATGCAATGTGGTTTGTGTATTTCAAATATAAATAGATATTGAGATTAAAGGTGTTACTATGGAGTCTGTATTAATTAGAGATGATGAAACATAAAATAAATATAAGAGAGTACCATCACTAACCTATATCCAAAACTATATTAATTACATTTACGTACTCTCTCCGGCCCGATGTAATTATCTCATTTCTTTTGGGTGGGTTGTTTAAGGAATACTATTAAAATATTAGATAGTGGGATTTTATATTATTTTATGGATGAAAAGTAAGAGTATTTGGGGTAGTTGGGAGAGAGTTATGTAAAGAATAATATTAAAATATTAAATAGTGAAGTATTTACTTTTTTCATTTATGGAAGAAGCCAATTAAAGTGAGACGTCCATTTATGAAAAGAGAGATAATTATAGTGGGACGGAGGAAGCATATGGTTAAGATGGGGATTAATTAGGACCAGAAATTTAACGATTTTTATTTAAAAAATATTAGTTATTTACATCAATGAGGAATTGTATTCATACATACATAGACAAATTTTGTCTTCGCTGCCCTGCAAGACAGTGCCCAACAATGCTTGATTGTGTTGTACATATATTTTAATGCATTGTACATTACAACACATTAAATCATTGAAAGACAATGTCCTACAGATTAACACAGACAAAATCATATAGGCATATCGACAATCATTTATCTCGTACTATCTCTAATTTGATTGCCTATGGTAGTCTCCTTATGTGTAGGAAAGGAAAGCAATTGGCAACGTCGATTTGGTTATGCATGCGTGATTCGATTTTTGTAAATAAGAAGAAATGTTTTGATTTTCAATAGGACTGATTTTTCCGTTGCAAAAGTTGTAAAGAAATTAAAGGCTAGGTTATGAAGTTGGTTCAGTGTCGAAATTGTAAGGGCTTCTTATATTTCTTATAGTGTGGCTTGCACGTCAAAAAAATATTTTAGGATGCTAGAGTTGTAGAGTAGGTATCTTGTGAAATATTTCATGATGTATTTAAAGAATGGACATAAAACTCGTGGATCGAAACCAGATCAAACAGATCTTTTCAAAAAATTCAAACATAAAAACTCGCTCTAGGTCCGTGTTACTATAAGAGTAATTTTGTGTTATTGCTAAGCTGCATTTTGTGTTATTGTTAAAGAAAATATGTGTTACTATAAGAACAAAGAACACGTATTTGACCTAAAAGTCTTAGGTACTTGCCCATAGGTGCATCTAATATTACTTAGGCAACATTATGTTAAGCTTCTGCATTCTAGTAGGTAAGGTGGTTGCATTTGTTATTTGTGGTTGGGCGAAATTCTGTTGAGGTGTCCGTTAAATTTTTCCTATTGTAAAGGGTTAGAGTACTCCTTGTACTCGGCATGATACTAATATATTTGTTTGGTTGATCAAAAAAAAAAAGTCTTACGTACTTGCCCATATAGTACCACACATATGGTATTGTGTTACTATATGAACACGATCGTATTACATTATGGAAAAAAAAGTGTTACTGTATGAACAAAATCAGTACAAATGTTAAAATATTAGAAGATGTATTCAACTTTTATATTCAAAATCTTAATCCATCGTATTGAAATGTAATTCAGTAAGTACAAAATCAATAGATCCACTAAGCAATTAATTGTCGATCAATATAAATAAGTCATGGAAAAGAGAAGAAGGATAAGCGAAAAGAAATATCAAATTTTAATATTTAAAAGACATATTGCACATATCTTGATGTGTGCAATATTGTATTTAAAAATTTGTGAGAGTTGTACATATTGATCTGTACGGGGTATTTCTTATATCTTTGTTGGTTTGATTAATAAAATTTTGATTTCACTTATAAAAGAAAAGATAAATACAAATAAGGAAAAAATATACATAATAAATTGTGAGACTTTCTTATCATCCTCATCCGTGACACAAAATAATATTCTCTCCGTCCTATTATAATTGTCTCGCTTTCCTTTTATGGACGTCCAACTATAATTTTCTTATTCCGTAAAAGGAAAAGGTAACTCAATTACCTATAATTTTTATCCCCACTTTTCACACAATATTACAAAAAATTACACTCACTACTCCACTCATTACTCCACATATATTTTTCCTCTCTTCCAATACCCAAAATTATTCTTCATTTTTATTATTTTACTATTATTCCTTAAACAAAATAATAATAATAAAAAAAAAAGTCAATTACACCGAAACAGAGAGAGTAGTAATTGATAATTAGATATGTAATTTGTACTTTAATTCATATTCCAATATAAATGACATGAAATTGATAATATGAAGAGAATGCATGTATCCTTCGCAAGAAAAGTGTCACGGGTATATATGGAGGTATCCTATGTGTAGACGAGGTTTTGATAAGCTGCGACGAGTGTAGGGTCCACCCAGGAATCACAACAAAATTCCGACCAATTAAGAGACGTGGAAAATGGGCTTCAACACCACGTGTGGAATACAACCATCCACGCTTTACGGCCAATGCAATAGCTAAATGCATGCATCAATACGACGGTGCATAAAAACACATTGAATTGTTTCATTAATAATTTGTCTCTTTTTTAATTTTTGTCTTTAATTTGCCCAATGCTACATTCTATTTATTTATTTTAATATGATTGGTTGGAAATTACTTGTACTATTTGGAAAAGAATTAATATGAAAAATGGCTCGATATTCAGATGATCATAATCTTAAATCTTGATCGCTTATTTTAAGGTTAGTAATTAATTGTATTAATTTTAGATTGTGTACATGTTATAGCATTTATAAGCTATTTGAACGTGGTTAATTAATACTACTATTAGACAGCATATATAAATCTTGTTTGCGCTACGAGTAACAACAGACAAATTAATATTTGCCAGAATCTAACACCATTTTTGTCTACCTAAAAATAAACATATAAATCTAGTTTTGTACTGTATTATTCTTTACCCTTAACATCATCAAAATGTCTTTAACAACCTAAAAATGATAAATTTGTATTCGTTTCATATAAACATACTACTCCCTCCGTCTCGTTCTTTAGGGTTTTCTGACTGTTCATAAGGATTTATTGGAATAGTGGAATAGTAATAAAATGTTGGGGGTAGAATGGATAAATCAACTTTATGAAAAAAAAAAATCACTTTATTAGAGGGTTAATTAAACCCTCTAAAACTGCTAATTACTCTGCAAATTTCTGCACAAAATCTGACAACATTAAAAATACATTAAAAAACCTCATTTAACTGTTCAATGAACAGCAAAAAGTTCAAAAAATTCAAGCAGATTACAGTGGCGCCCTATTACACCAAATTTTCCCACCTATTACACCAATTTCTGAAATTCCCCCCCAAAATACAGAATTCCCACAAAAACAAGGAAAATTTCCCCCCCAAATCAGAATTCCCTCCTATTACACCAAAGTTTCCCCCCAATTACAGATTTCTAACCTATTACACCATCATTAACAATAAATACCCCCTCCTACACCTTCAAATCTTCCAACCACCTTAGTCTTTATATGTCATAAATACATCCCATCTTCAAACCTGTCACAACACATAAATGCAGATTTATTGATCATGGCTCAAACTATAATCCATTTAAGTTATGAAGAAAAAAACAAGATTATACAATATCTACTTGGGGATTTGGAAAATGGAGTACCTAAGTATGGAATGATCGTAAAAGCTAGCAAGCTATTTGGGGCTCCTCCGCAAACTGTCAGTAGGTTGTGGATCACTGCAAAAAAATAATTGGATCAAGGTAAGGCAGCTCATATTATTTCATCTAGAACTGGAAAGAAGATAAGGAAATGTTGGGATTATACTGGAAAATATGCTTTTACTTTGTATAATCAAAACTGAATTTCGGACTTATTTACTGAAATAAATTGTTTATCACTGATGCTTTAAATATTACCGAATGTTACATATATTTACTGCATAACTGTTCAATAAATCGTACGTGTTACATTGTAGTTAATTTAGTGATACCAGATCACAGAAGATTAAATTAACAGTCCCTTGTAACTAAAAGTACGCCATTCACGACCTAGATGGAAATGAACAACCTATCGTGAAAGGTTGAAGTGTAAGGCTCGGATTGGCTTGTCTTGACCAAGAGATTACACTAGTGCATGACTGATGCACTGAATAGGACCTACAGGAGGACAAATTCTTCAGAACTGAACAAGGAAGAATTACACCTCAGTGGTTCGTTATTTCTTAATCTTCGTTCCTTAAATAGGATCACGTGTGGTTGGTAACTATTGCTTTGACATATCATGGGTAGAGAATCAACGAGATTCAATACTTTTTATCTTGGGCAATATTATTGGTCACATGTGATTGCTAAGATTTAATACGGAGAATCGTGTGTAAGTACGCTTGTTCGATTTGCCCCCTTGGGAGGTTCATAAGCTTTATCATACCAAATCTTGCAAGTAGAATTAGTTTCCAGTATGGATAATAATGTTGAACCGTTCCTTGACCAAGGACAAAAGATATTAATTAATGGAAAGCTATTTCAGTGGCTTGAATTAATTAATGGGCTAGATAATCTTAAACACGGGAAATAATAACTGGGAGCTATATTGACTGTAATATGGGTTAAGATGGATAGTGCAATATTAATTATGTAGTGGGATTAATTAATATTTATGGGCTTGAATAATATTGTGGCTCAATATTGATAATTCAAAATCCATTGGAAGGTCCAATCTTAATTCTCCTAAAGGTCCCCTAAGTAGCCCAACATATAGTCCAATAACTGAAAAAGGTGTTTAAAATAAAATAAATATTGTTGCTTATTTTTTCCATTATTTTCGAAATTTATGGATAAAAGGGGAGAAATATTTTCTTTGAATTTTGTTATGGAATGAGGATATGTATTCTTGGAATACAAGATTATCTCATTAAATTCAAGAAATCTCCCACTTGGTTATTCATGAAGAAAATTTCGAAAATTTTGAAATATAAAGGGCAAGAAAGATTTTCTTGATTTTCTTGAAAAGATATTATGGAAGATATGTATTTCTTGAAATACAAGAATATCTCATAAATTCAAGAAGATCCAAATCTTGGATTCTTGCCTATAATTTCGAAAATATCCCATAACAAAGAGTAGGTGGGATTTTGTGGAATATTATAATTATGGAAAAAAGAATATAGGAGATATATTCAAGATTTCTTGGAAATCAAGAAAAGATTTTCCCACATTATTTTTTGCCCAAAATTTTCGACCACCTATGCTCTATAAATAGGGGATGACTCTTTCATTCCCAGGTACAATTCCATGTGCTGGAAAAATTAGTAAATCCACAAAGATGGTGCAACATAATTTATTTTCCTTTTGTTAATTGTTCGCAAGCGTCCTACCACCGGATAGTCGAGCAAGGATTAAGGGAATACTTGGGAAGTTCTTTTGGTGTGTCCAATAAACAAAGCCATTGCGGTCCCAAGAGGTAATGCGTTCACGTAAACTCAGTAGAATTCATATCATCGTAGGATTTACGTGATTTAATTATATGCATGATTTGTTGTTGGATTATTATTTGAATTAATATAGGATTAATTCATGCTAGTAATAATTATGAGAATAAATTTGTATTTAAATATTCACCCCGAATAGATCTGTGCAACTTATTCCCCAACAACTGGTATCAGAGCCACGATTTCGGGCTCTGAATTTTTTAAAATTGTAATTTAATTCGTTGTCATTAAATTTGAAATTGGATAGTAGAATTGCTAGATCTTTTTTGCAGGTATCCAATTGTCATGGAATTTAATGTGTTTATTTATGCATGCATATAAATTGTGGTTTTTAATTCGATTCGTTCGGATTCGTTTTGCCTCGTGATAAAATCCACAAGTAGATTATGATTTGTTTGATTTGATCAATGTAATAGACTAGTCTAGATCTAGGTTTATTTATTTATTGTAAATAAATTGTAACCGGATCGGAAACGGAGGCGGAGACGAAGAATTAAAGGATAAAATCGAATCCCAAGGCGTAATCGCATGCATCGCGCCAAACATGCCGTTGATACGATGATATTTGCGGATGGATGGCGATGCGGGGATTTGGGTCGAGGGTCAAGAATTGCGCTATGGATGTCTGTTTTCGAGACGCCGAACCTGCCGAGGTACATGGTGAGACCGACGAGGGTGACACTCGCCGAGGTCGCCGAAGCGGCATCTTGTATTGTCTCAAAGACGGGTCGCCGATATTAATTTTATCCCGCCATCTATTTTTTTCTTGGCGTGGCGTTTCGAGACGGAGTTCCTTTCGAGACGATCAAGTGGGAGAAATTCAAGACGGCGTTTCTTCAAAATCAAGTCAAGAAAATCCAAACCATGACAATTGGATAATTTGTGTTCAATATGTTTATTTTTCTGCTTTGCTTGATTTATTATTGTGTTATCTTATGCTTTATTTAATTTGTTTAAATGTGTTTGCATGAGAGTTGCCCAATGAAAAATCTCACAATAAAAAATTACTAAGTATGTTTAAATAATTAATTGATAATTTTATTCCGGATAATAAAATTGAATTAATTTTGACCTCCATGATTTATTTATTTGTGAATTCTTTTGGAGAAATTCCACCCACGGGACGGTCAAAAGTTAGCTTTCACATGAATGAATTCCAAATGGATGATTGTGGATTATTACTAGTGGCGACGATGACCCTTCCCACGAGGCTCGATCAAAGCAAAATAATAATCCGGTATTTAATCATGGTTATTACTTAGGTATAAAATTGATATGCATATACTTCCCCGAAGTCTCTGTCAATTTTATATTGGTCAAGTGGGAGCCAACTATTAATCTGGATATTAAAGGTTTGTAACTATTCTTGTTTGTAACCTGCTTGAATGTGTTTAAATAATGACCCACCCCACGTGACTTATTTAAACTGTTTTGAGATGTTGGCTTATGCATGTTCATATCTTTTTTTTGAGATTTTAATATGAAACATGTGATCGAACCTTGTGATATATTTATGCTTATGCATATTATTATTTATTTCAGTTCAGCATTTCGTAACCTTTTAATCCACTGCTATTATACTTTAAGTCAATAGAATGAGTATGGAAACTATATTGATTGGAAACGGAAAATTATAATTGTCCTAACTGCATAAAAGCACAAGTGGATTCTTGACACACCAAAATTAGATGAGCCAACTGACGAGTCAAAAATGCGAGACTCGTCAGATCACCTTGCGAGAGATGTCGTCGCTGTAATTGGTGGAGGGCAAACCCGTGAGGGATTATGTCCTCAAAATTGATGGCCCATCTGAACAAACTTGAAGTTCTAAGTACAGATTATAATCTGGAGACTCAGATGAATTTGCTACTTCATTCTCTGCCCAAAAGTTTCTGAGCAATTTTGTATCGCAACTGATTTGTTGCAAGCTTTGGTCTCGGCAGAGATGTTGATAGGGCACCAAACTCAAGCTTTGACGGCAAGTGGTCCGTCTACATCTTCTAGGCCAAGGGATGGCAAGAAGAAGAAGGTGACCAAAGGCCATAAGCAATCGACTCAATTGATAAGATGACGAATCTGGTGGTGTCGAGGAAAATCCAAAGAGGAAGTGCTTAAGCTGCGGTGAAAGAGGACAATGGAGGTTTGCCTGTTCCAACCCCAAAAGGGCCGGAAAGAAAGGTAATTCTCATGCACTAATTGTGGAAACTTATTTAGCGGCGTATACTTCTCATTCGTGGGTAGTTGATACGGGATCCACTAATCATGTTTGCTTCACGGGTTCAAACGGACCCGACAACTTAGTGGGAGTGAGATCCTCATCACACCGGGCGATGCTATGAGAGTGGCGGTGAAAATTTGTGTCCTTTTGAAGACGAGTTTTAATTTTAAGAGATGTTCTTTACGTTCCTAATTTTAGTAAGAATTTAATTTCGGTTTCTAAACTTTTTTCTTGATGGATATTCGGTTACTTTTAATAAAGTTGTTACCATTTCTCTTTTGATAAATTTATCTCGTCATGGAACGTTATCGAATATGTTGGGGATTATAATTTATGCTTTTTACTTTGTATAATCGAAACCAATTTCGGACTTATTTATTGAAATAAATTGTTTATCAAATGATGCTTTAAATATGATGAATGTTATATATTTTTGCATAACTGTTCAATAATTTGTACGTGTTACATCAGAGTTAATTTAGTGATACCCCATCACGTAAGATTAAATTAAAATCCCCTTGTAACTATAAGTCACGCCATTCATCCTAGATGGAAATTTGAGGTGTAAGGCTCGAGATTGGTTTGTCTTGACCAAGAGATTACACTAGTGCATGACCGATCTTATTTGAATAGGACCTAGTCTTAAGAACCCAACATGGAAGAATTAGACCTCGAATGGTTCGTTGTTTCTTAACCTTCGTCCCCAAAATAGGATCACGGGGATCGGTAACTATTGCTTTGACTTATCATGGGTAGCGAATCGTAGAGATTCAATACGATTTATCTTGGGCAATATTATTGGTCACATGTGATTGCTAAGATTTAATTCGTGTGCAAGCACGCTTGCTTGATTTGCCCCCTGGAGGTTCATAAGTTTTATCATACCAAATCTTGCAAGTGGAATTTGTTTCCTAGTATGGATAATAATGTTGAACCGTTCCTCGACCAAGGACAAAAGATATTAATTAATGGAAAGCTATTTCAAAAATTAATTAATGGGCTAGATAATCTTAAACACGGAAATAATGACCGAGCCATATTGACCGTAATATGGGTTAAGATGGATAGTGCAATATTAATTATGTAGTGGGATTAATTAATATTTATGGGCTTGAATTATATTGTGGCTCAATATTAGATATTCAAGATCCATTAGAAGGTCCAATCTTAATTCTCCTAAAGGCCCCCCGAGTAGCCCAACATATAGTCCAATAACCATGGTGATTAAAATAAAATAAATATTGTTGCTTATATTTCCTCATTAAATTAAAAATTATGAATAAAAAGAGGAGAAAGATTTTCTTTGAATTTTGTTATGGAATGAAGATATGTATTCTTGGAATACAAGATTATCTCATTAAATTCAAGAAATCTCCCACTTGGTTATTCATTAAGAGATTTTCGAAATTTTGGAAAATAGAGGGCAAGAAAGATTTTCTTGATTTTCTTGATTTTCTTGAAAAGATATTATGGAAGATATGTATTTCTTGAAATACAAGAATATCTCATAAATTCAAGAAGATCTAAATCTTGAAATCTTGCTCAAATTTTCGAAAATTATACCATAAAATAGAGGAGGTGGATTTTTGTGGAATATTTTAATTATGGGAAAAAGAATATATGAGATATATTCAAGATTTCTTGGTGACCAAGAAAAGTATTTTCCCACATTGAAAAACCACCAAAATTTTGTGCCCCTCCTCTCCTATAAATAGGGGATGATTAGTTCATTCCCAAGTACAATTCCATGTCTTTGGAAATATTAGCAAATCCACATAATGGTGCAAAAAGTTTATTTTTTTTTCCTTTGTTAATTGTTCATGAGTATCCTTCCACCGGATTGTCGAGCGCTAAGGAATACTTGGGAAGTCCTTTTGGTTAGTCCGTCCGACCCAAGACACCGCCATCCCAAGAGGTAATACGTAAACCCGTAGATTCCGCGTCGTGAGGTTTTACGTGGCTTTTTATATGCATGATATGTTGTTGCAATTATTATTTGAATTAATATAGGATTAATTCATGCTAGTAATAATTAATGAATTAAATTTGTATTTAAATATTCACCCCGAATAGATCTCGAGTATCGAGCCAATTGCTTTGCTCTCAATTTTTAAATTGTAATTTAATTCACGGACATTAAATTTGAAATTGATAGTAGAACTTAGATCTGCTTTGCGTATCCAATTGTCATGGATTTTAATGTTTTATTTTGCATGCATATAAACCGTGGTTTTTTAATTCGATTCGCTCGGATTTGTTTTTTTTCGTGAAAAATCCACGAGATGACTAGATTTGTTTGATTTGATCAATGTAATAGACTAAAGTCAGATCTAGGTTTATTTATTTTTTTGTAAATAAATGTAAATCCGGAAATCTAAGAAGAAGAATTAAAAACGAAATCCATAATTTTTTGGCTAAGGCCATAAAAGCCAAATCGAAGACTCAAGTTTGGTCACCCCAAATTTTGGGAAACGCCAGGGCGTGGGCGTTCGAGACGGCATTTTTTCGAGACGAAAAAGATCGTGTTTCTTCAAGATCAAAGAAAAATCAAACCATGACAATTGATAATTTGTGGCCCAATATGTTTATTTTTCTTTGTTATGCTTGATTTATTTGTTGTTTTGCATGAGGGTTGCCAAATTGAAAAATCTCAACTTCAAAATTACTAAGTATGTTTTAAATAATAATTGACAATTTTATTCCTGATAATAAAATTGAATTAATTTTGACCTCCATGATTTATTTATTTGTGAATTCTTTTGGAGAAATTCTCCCACTTTAGACGGTCAAAAGATAGGTTTCACATGAATGAATTCCAAACGGATGATTGTGGGTTATTACTAGTGGCGATTTATGACCCTCCCCACGAGGCTCGATCAAAAGCGAAATAGTAATCCTCAGATTTTAATCATGGTTATTACTTAGGTATAAAATTGATATGCATATACTTCCCAAAGTCCCCGCCAATTTTATATTGGTCAAGTGAGCCAACTATTAATCTGGATATTAAGGGTTTGTAAATCGTTTTGTTTGTGACCCGCTTTTGAATGTGTTTAAATAATGACCCACCCAACGTGGCTTATTTAAACCGCTTTTTGAGATGTTGGTTTCGCATTGTTCATATTTTTTTTGAGATTTTAAATATGATGCATGTGATCGAATCTTGTGATATACTTGTCTATTATCATATAGTTGTTTATTTCGATTCGGAAGACGTCGCTACCTTTTAATCCAATCGTTATTATACTTAAAGTCAATACAATTTGTATGGAAACTATATTTATTGGAAAATTATAATTGTCCTAATCGCATAAAAAAGACAAGTGGATTTTGACACACAAAAATCGGGATGAGCCAACCGACGAGTCAAAACATGCGGGACTCGTCGAGATCACCTTCAGAGATGTCGTCATGAAAATGGTGGAGGAAAAACCCGTAAGGGATTACGCCCTCAAAATAGATGGCCCATCCCAACAAACTTGAGATTCTCGAGTCGCAGATTATGATCCGAGACTCGGATGAATTTGGTACTTCATTCTCTGCCCCGAAAGGTTTTTGAGCATTTTGGCCTCGCTAATTTAATTTGTTGCAAACTTTTGGACTCGGCAGAAATGATGATAAGGCACCAAACTCAAGCTTTGATTTTAAGTGGTCCGCCTTCATCTTCTAGGCCGGGTAGGCAAGATAAAAAGAAGAGGACCAAAGGCCATAAAGCAATAAAACTCAATCAAGTTGCCAAGGCAATGGTAAGATGAGGAATGCTCGTTGAGTCAAGGAAAATCCAAAGAGGAAGTGCTTAAGTCCGGTGAGAGAGAGGACAATGGAGGTTTTGCTGTTCCAACCCCCAAAAAGGGACGAAAGAAAGGTAATTCTCACACACTAGTTGTTGAAACTTGTTTAGAGGTGTATACTTCTCATTCGTGGGTGGTTGATACGAGATCCACTAATCATGTTGACTTTACTAAAATGATCCGGCAACTTAGTGGGGGAGTGAGATCCTCATCACACCGGGTAACGTTATTTAAAGTAAAGACATTGCAATGCTACGTAAGTGGCGTATATTGCAATGCTACGATAGTAACGATTATTGCAATACTACGCAAGTAGCGCAGACATTGCAAAGCTATACGAAAGGGCAATTAAAGCAATGGGAGAAGTGCACCTATCTTTTGAAGATAAAGTTTTTTGAGATTATCTTTATGTTCCCGCTTTTAGAAAGAATTCACTTTCGGTTTAAAATTCGATTAAAGGACACTAAGTTTCTTCTAATAAGAATGACATCATTTTTGAAATGATGAGTGTACCTGTTACGGGACATTGATAGAAGATCTCTATACAATTAATTGTGCACACCACTCACGAAATGTATCCTATAACACATCAACCTTTTTAGAAAAGAAAAACGTTCATCGACGCGAACGAGACACTTTTTGGCATCTAAGATTAGGTCATATAAATCCAAAGAGGATCCAAAGGTTGGTGAAAGATGGTTCACCGAGGGCGTCTCCAAGATTGAATCGGATCCAACCTCGCGAATCATGTTTGGAGGGTAATATGACCAAGATGGCATTTGGAGCCAAGGGAATGGGGCTAAAGAAGTGTTAGAAAACGCGTTCACATAGATGTACGTAGTTCAATGTCAACCAAAGCAAAGAGGAGGTTATGAGTAATTTTATTGATGATTACTCAAGGTACATTTTCCTTATGAAGCATGAATCTGAGACCTTTGAGAAATTCTAAAGAATTTAAGGCTCAAAAGAGAATCATATGGAAAAACGATATCAAGTCTCTACGATCCGATCGTTTAATACCTCAAATGTTTTGAACTACTTATCCGATGAAGGATTGTATCCCAATGTTAAAAAAAACGGGATTGCAGAGCGAAGCAACATAATTCTTTTGGAAATAGTTAGATCAATGATGAGTTATACGGATCTTCCCGAGTCGCTCGGGGTCATGCCTTGAAAAAGTTATTACATTCTCGAACTTGGTGCTATCCAAATCGGTTCCCTTAACCCCAAAGAATTGTGGACCTGACGCAAGTCTAAGTATGAGACACATAAGACTTTGGGGTGTCCGCCTACGTTTGGACAAGGAAACCTAAGTTTGATCCTCGATCGAATTAAGGTTGTTTTTGTAGGATACCCGAGGGAACAAAAAGTGAATGTTCTATAGTTCAAGATCAAAAGGTGGACATCCGCACCCACTTTAGATTTTGGAAGAAAAACTATAGAACCAAAGAAAACCCGAATGAGATTACCTTAAATGAGCTTAGAGGGCAAACCTCGGTCTTTATCGATTAGATGATATACCAAACGATACGTTTTCACAACCGAGCCTCGTTATAGTGGGAGGGTTGTTAGACAAACCGAGAGATTCATAGGAATAGGAGAGTCCTCGGACTTGATTCCCGGAACTGCACCCATGGACATATGACGAGGCACTCCAAGATAAGGATGCAGATTCTTGGCAAACAACAATGAAAGCCAAATGGGTCCTATGTTTCATAATAGAGTGTGGAGCTAGTCGAACCACTTAATGGGGTCAAACCCATTGGATATAAGTGGGTATATAAGAGGAAGAGAGGATCGGATGGGAAGGTTGAAACCTTTAAAGCAAGACTAATGGCGAAAGGTTATACTCCCGAAAGAAAAGGGATCGATTATGTGGAAACTTTTTTTCGCCCATAGCCATGCTTAAGTCCATCCGTATTCTCTTATCGATTCTTTGAATTTGAATCAATAAATGGATATCAAGATGCCTTTTCCTTAACTAAGTCTTGATAAAGAGATCCATATGCAACAACCCCTAGTTTTCATTGAAATGTGGCCAAGAACACCCAATTTGTAAAAAGCTCAAGAGGTCCATTTACGGACTCAAACAGTATCCGAACTTGGAACCAAAGTTTTGATCATATTATAAAGTCTTATGGGTTTTGATCAAAACGAGTTTGAAAGTTGTGTGTATAAAAACGCGTTTTAAAATCGCATTGGTATTCTTAAGATCGCACGAGATCACATTGTGATCATCGAATCCGATGTGAAGGTTGATCGATCGATACCCTTAGGGAAAACGGACACATCCTTGGGATCAAGATCACAAGAAAAGGATGGTCGGGTTATCGCAAGTTTCATACATAGACACCGGTTTTGAAACAATTCAAAGATGCAAGATTCCAAGAAAGGATTCGTACCTTTCGGACTTGGAATCCATCTATCCAAGAAAATGTTCCCTAAGACGAAAAGGAGATAGATGACATGAAAGGTATTCCTTGTGCTTCTACTGGATGTATGCATCATTTAATGCGAGACCGATATATGCTTTGCGTAGGCATGGTAGCAATATATCGAGTAACTCGTGGAAAGCGAATCGATTTACGCTTAAAAACATTCCAAGTTTCAAAAGAACTTGGATAGAATGTTGATTTATCGACGATACTCCAATCCCCATCGGCCACATGGACTCGGATTTCCAATCGATTTAGATTCCGTAAATTATCCGCCTTCGCTTAGTGTGTTTCCATTTGGGAAGTGTAGCCATCAAATGGACGAGTGTGAAGCGTAAATGCATCAACGACCAACCATTTGGGGTAAAGAGGACTTTGTTCAAGCAAAGGAAAGAACCGATTGGGCTCTAGATCTTCTTAGTGGACTTGATGGTGGTTCAATTTGTCTAGCAAATATCCGCTAGGCGCCACAAAATTCAAGAGAACCAAGAGTCCACGAGTCAAACAAACACATTAAAGGAAAGACATCTTATAAAAGAGAGAGATATAGATGTGGCAAAAAAGATAGCGTCGAAAGACTTAGCGATTCATTCAAAAGCGCCCTCCTCAATACATTCGAGACATGTGAGTGGAATGGGTGTCAAGACCGGATCCTAATCTGCTTTGAGTATAAGTGGGAGAAATTATTAGGTTCGTGTAGGTGACATTAGATGTCACGGACTACTCGAGACGGTTGTAGTATACTTAAAAAGCGCACTTTGAGTATAAGTGGGAGATTGTTGGGGATTATACCGAAAAAGTATGCTTTTTACTTTGTATAATCGAAAACTAATTTCCGGACTTATTTAAAAATAAATTGTTTATCAATGATGCTTTAAATATGATGAATGTTATATATATTTACTACATAACTGCTCAATAATTCAGACGGTTACATTGTAGTTAATTTAGTGATACCCGATCACGTAAGATTAAATTAATGGTAACTATAAGTACGCCATTCACGACCTAGATGGAAATGAACAACCATCGCGAAAAGGTGTAAGGCTCGATTGGTTTGTCTTGACAAAGAGATTAACTAGGCATGACCGATCTTACTTGAATAGACCTAAGAGGATAAATTCTTCGGAATCGAACATGGAAGAATTAGACCTCGACTTGTTTCTTAACCTTCGTCCCTCAAATAGGATCACGTGGGATCGGTAATTATTGCTTTGACTTATCATGGGTAGCGAATCGATTCAATACGACTTTATCTTGGGCAATATTATTGGTCATATGTGATTGCTAAGATTTAATACGAAGAATCGCGGTGCAAGACGCTTTTGCTTGATTTGCCCCCTTGGGAGGTTCATAAGTTTTATCATACCAAATCTTGCAAGTGGAATTTGTTTCCTAGTATGGATAATAATGTTGAACCGATTCTATCCAACCAAGACAAAAGATATTAATTAATGGAAAGCTATTTCAAAGGGCTTGAATTAATTAATGGGCTAGATAATCTTAAACACGGAAATAATGACCGGAGCCATATTGACAAATATGGGTTAAGATGGATAGTGCAATATTAATTATGTAGTGGGATTAATTAATATTTATGGGCTTGAATTATATTGTGGCTCAATATTAGATATTCAAGATCCATTAGAAGGTCCAATCTTAATTCTCCTCCTAAAGGCCCCCGAAGTAGCCCAACATATAGTCCAATAACCTTGATTAAAATAAAATAAATATTGTTGCTTATATTTCCTCATTAAATTCAAAAATTATGAATAAAAGAGGGAGAAAGATTTTCTTTGAATTTTGTTATGGAATGAAGATATGTATTCTTGGAATACAAGATTATCTCATTAAATTCAAGAAATCTCCCACTTGGTTATTCATTAAGAGATTTTCGAAATTTTGGAAAATAGAGGGCAAGAAAGATTTTCTTGATTTTCTTGAAAAGATATTATGGAAGATATGTATTTCTTGAAATACAAGAATATCTCATAAATTCAAGAAGATCTAAATCTTGAAATCTTGCTCAAATTTTCGAAAATTATACCATAAAATAGAGGAGGTGGATTTTTGTGGAATATTTTAATTATGGGAAAAAGAATATATGGGATATATTCAAGATTTCTTGGTGACCAAGAAAAGTATTTTCCCACATTGAAAAACCACCAAAATTTCGTGCCCCTCCTCTCCCTATAAATAGGGATGATTAGTTCATTCCCAAGTACAATTCCATGTTATTAGCAAATCCACATACGGGTGCAACAAAGTTTATTTTTTTTCCTTTTGTTAATTGTTCATGAGTATCCTTCCAATCGGATTGTGGAGCAAGGGCTAAGGGAATACTTGGGAAGTCCTTTTTGTTAGTCCGTCCCCGATCAAGACACCGCCATCCCAAGAGGTAATGCGCTCACGAAACCCGTAGATTCCGTGATGCGTAGGTTTTACGGGCTTTTTATATGCATGATATGTTGTTGCAATTATTATTTGAATTAATATAGGATTAATTCATGCTAGTAATAATTAATGAATTAAATTTGTATTTAAATATTCACCCCGAATAGATCTGGTGAATCATTCCCCAAAGTAATAATCTCTATACAATTAACATGCACACCACTCACTTAAATGCATCCTATAACACATCAATCAAGCTTCCGATAAAAGAAAAACGCTCATCGACGTGAAACGAGACACTTCTATGGCATCTAAGATTGGGTCATATAAATCCAAAGAGGATTCAAAGGTTGGTGAAAGACGGTTCACTGGAGTTTCTCCAAGTTGAACCAATTCCAACCTGTGAATCATGTTTGGAGGGTAAAATGACTAAGAGGGCATTTGGAGCCAAGGAATAGAGCCAAAGAAGTGTTAGAAAATCAAGCATACGTATGTATGTGGTCCAATGTCAACCAAAGCAAGAGGAGGTTATGAGTATTTTGCCACTTTTATTGATGATTACTCAAGGTACTAAGTTATATTTTCCTTATGAAGCATAAATCGAGACCTTTGAGAAATTCAAAGAATTTAAGGCTCAAGCAGAGAATCATAGGGAAAAACGTATCAAGTCTCTACGATCCGATCGTAGAGGCGAATACCTCAAATCATGAGTTTTTGAACTACTTATTCGATGAAGGGATTGCATCCCAAACTTCTTGATCTTAACCCCTCAACAAAACGGGGTTACAGAGCTAAGAAAATGTAACTCTTTTTGAAATTGTTAGATCTATGATGAGTTATGTGGATCTTCCCAAGTCGCTGGGGTCATGCCTTGGAAACAAAGACCTACATTCTCAAACTTGGTGCCATCCAAATCGGTTCCTAAAACTCCCAAAGAATTGTGGACCCATGCGCTTTTAGTATGAGACACACGAGGATTTGGGGGTGTCCGCCCACGGTCGGGATGAAAGGAAGCCGAAAATCGATCCTCTATTAGAATTAAGGTTGTTTGTGGGATACCCCGAGGGAACAAAGGGTGTATGTTCTATGGTCCCGAAGATCAAAAGGTGGTAATAAGCACCCACTTTAGATTTTTGGAAGAAGACTATATGAACGAAAGAAGACCCAGAAGTGAGATTACCTTAAATGAGCTAAGGGGGCTAACCTCAATGCCAACTATATAAGATGATATGCCAAATGACACACTTACGCAATCGAACCTCGTCAGAAGTGGGAGGGTTGTGAAAAGCCGAGAGATTCATGGGAATAGGAGAGTCCCTCGGACTTGATTCCCGGACAAGACGAAATCGCAACCATGGAAATATGACGAGGCAATCCAAGACAAGGATCAGATTCTTGGCAAACAAAGAATGAAAAAGTTTAAAATGGGTTCTATGTTTCATAACAGAGTGTGCGAGCTAGTCGAACCACTTAATGGGGTCAAACCCATTGGTTGCAAGTGGGTGTATAAGAGAAAAAGAGGACCGGACGGGAAGGTGGAAACCTTCAAAGCAAGACTCGTGGCGAAAGGTTATACTCAGAAAGAAGGGATCGATTATGAGGAAACTTTTTCACCCGTAGCGATGCTTAAGTCCATCCGAATTCTCTTATTGATTGTTGCGCATCTCGATTTTGAAATCTGGCAAATGAATGTCAAGACAGCTTTCCTTAACGGAAGTCTTGATGAAGAGATCTATATGCAACAACCCCAAGGCTTCATTGAAAAAGGCCAAGAACACTTAGTTTGTAAGCTCATGAAGTCCATTTACGGACTCAAACAGGCATCCAGAGCTTGGAACCAATGTTTTGATCATGTTATAAAGTCTTATGGGTTCGATCAAAATGAGTTCGAAAGTTGTGTGTACAAAAAGCGTGTCGGAACTGCATTGGTATTCTTAGTACTATACGTAGACAACATTCTGATCATCGTGAACGATGTAAAGGTGTTATCAGACGTAAGGGCATGACTTTCAAAACAGTTTGATATGAAGGACTTAGGGGAAGAAGCACACATCCTTGAGATCAAGATCACTCGAGATCGCAAGAAAATTATGATAGGCTTATCGCAAGCTTCATATATAGACACTGTCTTGAAACGATTCAGCATGCAGGATTCCAAGAAAGACTTCGTACCTTTCAGACATGGAATCCATCTATCTAAGAAAATGTGCCCTAAGACGCAAAAGGAGATAGATGACATGAGAGGCATTCCATATGCTTTACCGTTTAAGTCTTATGTATGCAATCTTTCGGATATCTACTTTGTCGTTGGCATGGTGGCAAGATATCAAAGTAACTCGGGGAAAGAACATTGGACGACAGTTAAAATATTATGAAGTATCTGAAAAAAACTCCTCGAGAATGTTAATTTATCGGTCGATATAGTCAATCCCCATCGACTACATGGACTCGGATTTCCAATCGGACATAGACTCGAAAAATCTACCTCCCAGTGTGTTTTGCATGGGGGAGGAGCCGTGACATGGAGAAGCATCAAGCATAAATATCAAGATTCTACCATGGAAGCGAATATGTAGAGGCTAGGGCAAATGAAAAATTGTTTAGCTCAAGAACTTCCTAGTGGACTTGAATGTGGTTCCGAATTTGCCCAAAGGAAATCATTTGTTTATTGTGACAATGCCGGAGCAGGTGCAAATTCAAGGGAACCAAGAGCCCACAAAGCCAGCAAACACATTGAAAGGAAATATCATCTTATACGAGATATCGTTAAGAGATGAGATATAGATGTGGCAAAAGATAGCGTCGAGAAGACAACCCAGCGATCCATTCACAAAGGGGTCCGCCTCAATACATTCGAGACATGTGGAAGGAATGGGTGTCAAGACCGTTGTCAATCTGCTTTGAGTATAAGTGAGAGAAATTATTAAAATTAAATGTAGGTGACATTAGATGTCACAAATTAGGAACTACACGAGACATGTTGTAGTATACTTAAAAGCAGACTTTGAGTATAAGTGGAAGATTGTTGGGATTATACTGGAAAGTATACTTTTACTTTGTATAATCAAAACTGAATTTCGGACTTATTTACTGAAATAAATTGTTTATCATTGATGCTTTAAATATTATCGAATGTTACATATATTTACTGCATAACTGTTCAATAAATCGTACGTGTTACATTGTAGTTAATTTAGTGATACCAGATCACAGAAGATTAAATTAACAGTCCTTTGTAACTAAAAGTACGCCATTCACGACCTAGATGGAAATGAACAACCCATCGTGAAAGGTTGAAGTGTAAGGCTCGGATTGGCTTGTCTTGACCAAGAGATTACACTAGTGCATGACTGATGCACTGAATATGACCTACAGGAGGACAAATTCTTCAGAACTGAACAAGAAAGAATTACACCTCAGTGGTTCGTTATTTCTTAATCTTCATTCCTTAAATAGGATCACGTGTGGTTGGTAACTATTGCTTTGACTTATCATGGGTAGAGAATCAACGAGATTCAATACTTTTTATCTTGGACAATATTATTGGTCACATGTGATTGCTAAGATTTAATACGGAGAATCGTGTGCAAGTACGCTTGTTCGATTTGCCCCCTTAGGAGGTTCATAAGCTTTATCATACCAAATCTTGCAAGTGGAATTAGTTTCCGGTATGGATAATAATGTTGAACCGTTCCTTGACCAAGGACAAAAGATATTAATTAATGGAATGCTATTTCAGTGGCTTGAATTAATTAATGGGCTAGATAATCTTAAACACGGGAAATAATAACCGGGAGCCATATTGACTGTAATATGGGTTAAGATGGATAGTGCAATATTAATTATGTAGTGGGATTAATTAATATTTATGGGCTTGAATAATATTGTGGCTCAATATTGATAATTCAAGATCCATTGGAAGGTCCAATATTTATTCTCCTAAAGGCCCCCTAAGTAGCCCAACATATAGTCCAATAACTGAAAAAGATGTTTAAAATAAAATAAATATTGTTGTTTATTTTTTCCATTATTTTCGAAATTTATGGATAAAAGGGGAGAAAGATTTTCTTTGAATTTTGTTATGGAATGAGGATATGTATTCTTGGAATACAAGATTATCTCATTAAATTCAAGAAATCTCCCACTTGGTTATTCATGAAGAAAATTTCGAAATTTTTGAAATATAAAGGGCAAGAAAGATTTTCTTGATTTTCTTGAAAAGATATTATGGAAGATATGTATTTCTTGAAATACAAGAATATCTCATAAATTCAAGAAGATCCAAATCTTGGATTCTTGCCTATAATTTCGAAAATATCCCATAACAAAGAGTATGTGGGATTTTGTGGAATATTATAATTATGGGAAAAAGAATATATGAGATATATTCAAGATTTCTTGGAGATCAAGAAAATATTTTCCCACATTATTTTTTGCCCAAAATTTTTGACCACCTATGCTCTATAAATAGGGGATGACTCTTTCATTCCTAGGTACAATTCCATGTATTGGAAAAATTAGTAAATCCACAAAGGTGGTGCAACATAATTTATTTTCCTTTTGTTAATTGTTCACAAGCGTCCTACCACCGGATAGTCGAGCAAGGATTAAGGGAATACTTGGGAAGTTCTTTTGGTGTGTCTAATAAACAAATCCATTGTCGTCCCAAGAGGTACGTTCACGTAAACTCGTAGAATTCCGCATGCGTAGGATTTACGTGATTTAATTATATGCATAATTTGTTGTTGGATTATTATTTGAATTAATATAGGATTAATTCATGCTAGTAATAATTATGAGAATTAAATTTGTATTTAAATATTCACCCCGAAAAGATCTGTGCAACTTATTCCCCAACAGGAAAACAATTGTATTGGATGAAGAGAAGATCAAAGCCATACACTGGACAGAAAGGTCTACCATTAGAGAACTTGCTGAAGGCTTGGAAGTTAGCAAAAGCACAGTTGGAAGATGGATTAAGGAAGGCCAAATCAAAGCACATACAAATGCCATCAAGCCATCACTAACAGATCAAAATAAGATTGCAAGGATGCAATACAACCTTAATCAACTCTATGTAGACAGAGAAAGCAACATCATCAAGTTTAACAGCATGCACAATGCCATCCACATAGATGAAAAGTGGTTTTATATCACAAAAACAACTCACAGATGGTACAAACTACCAAACAAACCTTATTGCACATAGGAGTTGCAAGAACAAGAGATTTATCACAAAGGTTATGTTCATTTGTTCTATTGGGAGGCCCCTATATGCAAATGATGGTACACTTATGCTTGATGGAAAGATAGGGATGTTTCCATTCACTGAAGAAGTTGAAGCCATGAGAAACAAATGAAACAGATCGAAAGACACTATGGAGACAAAGAATATTGAATCCATAACCAAGCAAATCATGAAGGACTACATTATCAATCAGGTACACCATAGACTATCAGATTATATTTCATCATTTAGTCTCTAAATGAGTATCATCAACATAGTTGGTTACTTGCAATTAAAATGTTCTAAATAGAGCAAGTATCCTAAACATACATGTTGGTTACTCTATTTTTTAACAGTTATACCAAAGACTTAAAAAGAGAAGTGGCCTGAAAATGCAAGCAAACAAATTTTCATCCAGCAAGACAATGCCAAACCACATATTTCAGACAATGATCCAGATTTCAGAGCTATAGCTCAATCTGATGGCTACAACATTAAACTGGTTTGCCAACCACCCAACTCTCCAGATTCTAACATTAATGATTTAGGATACTTTACATCAATTCAAGCATTACAGCAGAAGAAGAAGGCCAAAACAGTTCCTGAACTATGTGCAAATGTAGCTAGATCATTTGAACAACTAGATGCAATTACTCTTAACAAAGTGTTTCTTAGTTTGCAGAGTTGTTGCATAGAGATGCTGAAGGAAAAAGGAGACAACAATTTTAAGATACCACACATGGGCAAAGACTCACTGAGTTATCAAGGATTACTACCTGATAATCTTGAGGTTGATGAGAGTTTGGTAAGAGAATGCATAGAATATTTAATGCAAATTTTGATAATGGAGTGGGTAAAAAGCAGTTCTATGGCCAAACTTATGAGGAATTTAGGGTATTAGGGGTGTAGAATGCAGTGGTGTAATAGGCAAACTTTTTGTACATTTTGGTGAATGTTTATTGCATAAACATAGAAGTAGATAAACTTCTAGGGCTATCATTGTTTAAGCAGTAAACATTAAGGTTCCTTTTTGGTTTGTATTTTGGCAATCAAGATGAAATGAATGGCTTTATTGAATCCAATCTGTTTATTGAATTCATAAGGCCCTCAGATTATAATCACATCATTGGGTTATGGTTTTAGCATCCTGATCTAGGAAACTCATCCTAGAGGTTGCAGATTACTATTGAATTGTTTGATAATCATAGAGTAGTTTCATTATAAGAATCACATTAAGTCTCCTAACTTAGAAGATTACCCCTAATTGGTGACATTAATGGATCATAAATTAGATTTGGAACACATTTTCAACAAAAAACAGACACATGCCACTAAAAATAAACCTAAAAATCAGATTTGGAACACACTTTGAACAAAAAACAGACACATGCCACTGAAATGAACAAAAAACAGCAATATGCCACTGAAATGAACTTAAAAATCAGATTTGGAACACACTTTGAACAAAAAACAGACACATGCCACTAAAATGAACCTAAAAATCATATTTGGAACACACTTTGAACAAAAAACAGACACATGCCACTAAAATGAACCTAAAAATCAGATTTGGAACACATTTTGAACAAAAAACAGACACATGCCACCGAAATGAACAAAAAACAGACACATGCCACTGAAATGAACCTAAAAATCATATTTGGAACACACTTTGAACAAAAAACAGACACATGCCACTGAAATGAACTAAAAATAGCAACATGCCACTGAAATGAACCTAAAAATCAGATTTGGAACACACTTTGAACAAAAATCAGACACAATCAGACCACATTTACCCACATATGCAACCAGAAACACCAATTTTATTCATCATTTTAGGGAGTCAGTCAATTTTCTCGGGTTTTCAAACGAAAAAACAAGTTTGAAACACAATTTCAACCCTCGAAACAATTTCATCATTGGGAGAAGCCCAATGATGTAAATTAACATCCTAAATCACAAACACATGATTGGTTGCTATAATACATCAACATATGCAAAACCACCGAAAAATCGGACCACATTTACCCACATATGCAAACCGTAAACACCAATTTTATTCATTATTTTAGGGAGTCGGGTCAATTTTCTCGCCAAACGAAAACAAGTTTGAAACACAATTTCAAACCTCAGATCAATTTCATCATTGGGAGAAGCCCAACTATGTAAATTAGCATCCTAAATCACAAACACATGATTGGTTGTTATAATACATCAAGCCAATAGACCACATTTACCCACATATATGCAACAAGAAACATCAATAGAGTACGTGCACCTGTAAATCAGAGGCAATATCTCAGGAATCAAAATGCCTAGCATCTCAACATGGCCCTTTCGTTTTTCATCAAGCCAATAGACTTTATCACTGAATTGAGGTAGAGGGTACTTATCAGGGATGATAATTTTGGACTTTGGGTGTACAACACGAACCCCAACTCATTTCTCTCGCCTAAATCGAGATATAGAGAATTGGGAACCTGAGATTTGGCAAACAACAGAGGGATTAGAAACAACAGAAATGTACCCTCCAAAACTGAAATGAACAAAAAATTAAATTTGGAACACACTTTAAACAAAAAATAGCAACGTGGATCACTTACACGCATAAATGGATCGACCATCAAGTAACATCGCTTAAAACAAGTTCATCAGAGGGCAATTCCGGTGAGAGAGAGTCTTGCACAACCATGGATGAATAATCGGGAGAAACCCGACCCACATCGCTCAAATCTGCATCGCAACCCTTCGATTTCTCCGCATCCACCGCCACCGGCTCCATCTCCTTCTTCCTCTCTTCATCCCATCTTTTATATAAAGGATTTTGAGAATCTAAAGTTCCCGATTCCTCCCACCAAAAGTCCTCCACTGGATCCGCCTCATACTCCTTATAATCTTCGGTGCATGGCCAATTTTCAGAATTTAAAGAATCATCGACCATGGAAATTTAGGGTTTTTTGCAGGTGGTGATGAGAGAGTGGAAAAGAGAGCAAATTACAGAGATTCCAGTATGGACGATAACGATGAAAAAGGCATTTCGCCCGATGTTATCGTCTACACATGTTTAATTTGTGCGTTGAGTAATTTGAGGCAGTTGGAACAAGTTGGCATGCTGCTGAAGGAGATGATATATCATAATATTCATCCAAATGTGGTAACATTCATTGTTCGTTCTACTTACGTTGGATGAGAGATGGGTTCCCTTTAGGTTATTATTCAAGATTTCAAATTAAAAATTGTAAATTCTATGATATCAGAAGATTTCTGTTGGGAGATGAATTTAATAAAGATATGATTTTGATTAGATCCCAAAACCCCTGAGTATGACATGTTCAGAATAATCTTGATAGTTGAGTCAGGATTCAGTTTTAGAGTATTCAGGATGTTATCTCGCAAAATGTATAGTCAGCAGATATAGATCGTTTAGATCTCAAGATTCAAGAACTCAAGAAGTTTCAAGAAACCGTTTCAAAGATGAAATCAAGTTTATGAAGTTTCAGTATGAAATGAAGAAACTGGAGTCTCAAAGGAGAAATCGAGATATCAAGACTCAAGATGAAATCGAGATATCAAGACTCAAGATGAAATCGAGATATCAAGACTCAAGATGAAATCGAGGAATCAAGATTCAAAGATGAAGATTCAAAGATATCGGTCATTACATCTCAGAAGACTCGTAAGACGCCAAGACTCGTAAGACCTCAAGACTCGTAAGACTCGTAAGACTCAAGACACGTAAGACATCAAGAATCAAGATCAAGAATATCAAGGCATAAGAATTATCAAGAGTATGTAATGTACTGAATGCTCAGTATAAACCTGAATGTTCCGAGGCACTGAACATATCTATCTGAAGGATGCAATACTGAGAAGATCGCGATTCCTTAGAAAAATAAATATTTGCCAAGACATTCAAATGCAGACAAAAAGAACTAAATCAGAGTATTATTAAGGTTATATCAACTCAGAGATTGTAACCAAAAGAGCCGTTACGTTGTCTACCTTTAACTGGAGACAAAAGTCAAAAAGAGGAAGACAAAGATTAGATCATCTTGACAAAGGATAAAGTCATTTGAAAAAGATGTCAGAAGTACAAAGTTCCAGACTGCAAAAAGTGAAAACCGGCTACATGAAAGGTTATTGCCTAAAACGTGTTAGGGAGTGTCAAACCCTAAATATAGTCGTTTCTCACACACCATAAGAGGAAACTCTCGGAGCTATCTCTCCAACGGATAGTTTTCAAAGAGTGACCTTGGTGTATGCCTATAAATACTTGTGACCTTCTACATTGAAAGGTTACGGGAAATTTGTAAGCAACTCAAGAGCTCAAACTTATTATTGCAAGTTGAAGCACTCAAAAACCCAAGAATTTCCCAAGTGCTTTAAATCGAAGAGAGCTCATTCCACTAAGCCTAGCTTGATAAGATATATCCAAAGCTTAGTCGAGATATCCTAGCCTTTGCTTTGTACTTCATTGTAAAGGATATCTCATTCTAGTTGGAAACCAATCAAGAAACCCCAAACCCTTTATAAGGTAGTTTGAGTGTGATTGTTGGTGAGATTGGAGTTGTAAAGAGTGAGTAAACTACAGAGGTAGTCAGAAAGCTCTAGAGAAGAAGTTAGTAAGCTACTTGTGGTAGTCTGAAAGCTTGTGTGAGTTGAGTAAGTAAACTACAGAGGTAGTCAGAAAGCTCAAGGTCGGGTTGAGTAAGTAAACTACAGAGGTAGTCAGAAAACTCAGGGCCGAGTTGAGTAAGTAAACTACAGAGGTAGTCAGAAAGCTCAAAGAAGTGATTAGTGAATTTCTCTGAAGAGATCAGAGAGAGTGGACGTAGGAGCTTGAGTCTCTAACCACTATAAATTGTTGTGTTCTTTGCTTTCCGTTTTTGTTTTGCTTGATTTATCTGTTGCATTACTGTGTCTTGAAAGCATATTTTCACTGATATTTCAGTTGGAATCAATCCACTGAAAGTTGCATATAAATTGAATCACAGTCTAATCATTATTCCATTAAAGGAAGGTTTTCAGCAAAAGCTTAAAACGAGTATAAACTAAGGGCCAACCATTTTGGACATCTGAGTAGCTAGAACAGATAGTTACCAAACTGAACTTACTCTTCTGAGGGTTCAGTGAGTTAGTTATCTGATCCAAGCAACTCAGGATCTCTGGCTCGAGGACTCGGTTGGGATTATCTCGAGGTATCTGAAAAGCGACTTCGGGATCACTTCTCGATGAGACTTTGACTCGAGCGATTTGTGCTTCTCGGGACCTAATCTTTAGACAACGACCCAGTGACCTCGATAAAAACAAAAGTTTTAAAAACACTGAACACATGTATTCCCCCCCATACACGTGTAAGACTCGTTTGCACCGGGACCAACACTTTCTTTATCAGGAATGTTGGGATTAGAAGATGATTCTCAATACTTGTAGGTTAAGTGTCACAGTGAAACTATGTAAACATCTTTTTCTTTTTTCAGGTTTGAAACTATATATATCATGTTGTATGTATTGGTGTATGTTTCTTCTGCTTTACAGGATCATGTCTCGTTTGCCATATCCCGGAGATGATGGAGATGATGATGGATATTCTGATGGAGATCATGGCGCATATGATCATGGTGCATATGATCGACAAAGATCCTGATGACTTGAGAGAGTGTGACAATCGATGCTCCCACCACCACTAAGCAGCTCCTAGAAGCGCGCTTCGAGTATAGTCACCATGTCATCTATTAAAAGAGCTCATAGCAAGGGGAAAACACTTCAGGTAATTTTATTACAATTGAACAGTTTGAAATCGATAAATATATTGATTGATCATTGAACCTAATTAAATACTATGTTATTGTAGTTATCGTTCAATGAGTTTGGACAGGCAATAGGAAAAGAGAGTGAGTCGTTGTCCTTCTACATTGGAGCCGCATCGGAGCGTGATCCTATCGTCTTTGCCCAAGGATCCATGTAGCCCCAAACTGACTCCTTTGAAGGAAAGATTATGGGACGAACTTACGGTATGTTAATTATATATTTATTGAAAGTTGTAGAATGACCCTTAAATTTACTACATTGTTATGTTATATGCGTATAGACTACATTCAGAGGTCTTGACCACACAAAGAAGAAGCAAATATTGTCGCAAGCTGGAGTAATGGCCAAGAATTTTCGGACTTGGTTGAGAAGTAACACACGAGATCCTGAAACTGATCTTTACTCGGCTAGTCCGCCTCCGGCGTATCAGAATAGCCCTATGGTGGCTCCATACTGGGAGGAGTTTGTGAGAAGAGATATGGAGGATGATTTCGGGTAAAATTGATCAATGTCATTTCCTCAATTTCTAATGCCCTAAGTTTTTTTAAAGGTTTTATCATATTTCTATTATACTGTAGAATCGAAGTAATAAAAATCGCGATCAAGCCAAGTCGATGGAGGCGCGATATCATGGATCGAACAAAGGTTATGCACGAATAAGAGAAAATATGGTGAGATCAAAATCCTAACTTTTAATTTTTTTTATATATTCACTTTTAATATATCTAATAAAGGGACACGTTCATCACTATCGTAGAAAGAAGAAAAAGAAAAAAAGCTGGAGAGAGTTTATTGTTACCCGTTTCGACTTATTTCGGACTACCGTAAAAAGGTCAAGACGCGAAATATTCACGATCCCATGGCACAACGCATCATCGAAGAAGTGGTAATCTATCCATTAATTTATCTTTCAATTACAAACTATTATTTATAAACAAATAATTAAATAATAATCTTTTGTTTTTGTGATTCAGGAGCGTCTATCTCAGACCATGACGCCCGACGACATCCGCATGTTCGGCCCTGATGATCTGTTTGGACGGGCTATGGGTCACCAGGAGCATCCCGCCGCCACGAGTGTCGGATATGGCGTGATTTAAGACATCTTTAGCAATGGCACCGGTCTTCAAGCCATGAATATGGTGGGTATACTAACGAACAAAGTTGTCAAGTTGTCTAAAAGATGTGGAACGCTTTGAGGTCCGAGAGAAGAACGAGCCACGTAAATGTCGCCGAAAGGAGCAAGTCAGGAACATAGTGTCGCTAATGCTATGTTTTCACTAACCCTGTGGACGACTTTATTGAGGCACTTCAAAACGCCTCTCGTGTATCGACATATGCATGTCTCACATTTGTTTTAATTAAAGACTAGTGTATTAAAATTTTCTAACTAAATATCTTATTCGAACAGCCAACGACCTTTTGCTACCTTTATTTGGAGGATCCCGATCGGTTATTAACCGTTGTCCAAGCACACACTTGCAAAGCGGTTGAAAACCGATGTCCAAGTGCGATTTCTTGGACATAGGTTTTTTATCAGTTGTCCAAGTTTGGACAGCTGTTACTTGGAGAGCGGTTATAACCGCTCTCAAAGGTCATTTTTCACAGCTGTCCAAGCCCAAATATGTATTAGTGCATGTTTGCAAAATCATGTTTTGTATTCAGTTCTTTATATAAGTAATTGGTAGTGTGTATATATACATATAGTCTTAGAATAATTCATTTAAGCTAGCTAGCTAGCTAGTTAGAAAAACTCAAAACGAAGTCGTTTTGTCGTTTTAATTTGAGGCTTTCTGACAGATACTGTGACAGGACCGCCACGTGTATTTTTTTTTTCAACAGGTGAAATTTCAAGGATATAATTAAAAAAAAAATTACAAAAAAAAAACTTAAAATTAAAATAGAATTGACGGCAAGAATTAATCAAATACAATTAAAAATACACGTGGTTGTACACGTGACAGTCCAATCTTAACATATTCCGAAAAGCCCCAAATTAAAATGGCAAAATGACGTCGTTTTGAGTTTTCTAACCGAAATTTGGACTAAAATTGGACACTATCAAAGTTATTTGGACTATACTTATGGAACTAAATCTATTTGAGGCTAAAGTTATGGAATCATTTGTGATTCAAACTCTAAAAGTTAGGGTCCGCTTGGTTGGGGGTAATGGAAGTGTGTAATGAGAATTAATTCTATTGATGTTGCTTGGTATGTTTGATACATTGGTAATGGGAATAGAAGTAAGCAATTGATTGCCCCCACCTACTCAACTCACCTCACATGATATCCATTGTTGATGTTGTAACCAAGCAATAACAATGCAATCAATAACTTTTATTTATTGACCCCTCAATAATATCAATTACCATTATCATTCCCTAGTCATACCAAGCGGACCCTATAATTTATAATTGGCGTGAAGGATAGCCGGATAGACACTTGAGGGAAAGATTCTCACCATCTTGCATAAATATAATTAATTCATCATAATTTGTAGGATAGGTCTCTTATGACATAATACCTCCATCCTAACTCTTTGTCCGTCCTAATTCTTTGTTCACAATTATTGTTTTCTCGTATTTTAATGAATGGGTTTATATTAGTATTTGAAATAATAAAATAATTTTTAAGAAGACAGATGATATATATAATAGATGAGAGATATATCTATCAAACCCCTTCTTAAAATTAAGTCATTTTATCATTTCAAATACTAATAAACAACTCGTTCGCTAAAATACGAAAAAACAGTAACTGTGAACAAAGAGTTGGTACGGAGTTAGTAGTTGCATTAGATACATGTCCGGTGATGATGTCAAAAATAAAGAAATACAAATCAAAAATTTAAGGTAAAAGAGTAGTAAATTAATTAAAGGAAAATTGTCAATTCAGGGCCTGAAAGATGACAAAATTATCAATTTAAGGCCTTAAAGATTTTTCCTATCGATTCAAGGCCTGGAAGATTAAAAACTATCGATCCAGGGCCTGAAAGATAAAAACTATCAATTTGAGGCTCACACATTTTAAGGTCATGTTTGACACTTATATTTTATATCCTTATTTCATGTTCTTATTTTTTTAATTTTTAGAGTTTACGATTCAAGGTTTATGGTTCAGGGGGTTTAGGGTTCATGGTTCAAGGTTTAGGGTTCATCGTTTAGGGTTTAGGGTTTAGTGTTTTGGTTTAGGTTTTAGTCAAACATAGCCTTTAAATTTTATAAGCGCTTTAAATTGATAGTTTATCTTTCAAATTTCAAGATTGATAATTTTCTATCTTTCAGGTTTTGAATCGATAGGAAAAATCTTTCAAGGCCTTAAATTGATAGTTTTACCATCTTTCAGTCCCTGAATTGATAAAACTCCATTATTAAAATTATACTAGTTTTTAAGAGATAATATACCTTAATTCCAGTGAGAGGGTCACATATAAATTAATTCTAACTTAGATTATGGAACGCAGCTTTATTATAATCATTTTTGTCACTCCCTGACAATATACTTTATTTTCTGTATATGAAAAAAAAAGAGATGGAAAACGACTTAGGACAAAACCCCAAAATTGTTTATGGGCCTAGTGTTGAGACAATTTGACATTTAATTATATATGTGGGTGTTTTGTTGCATTCAAAAGATAGAAGGTGTGCAATTTGCTTTTAGGTTTATATATTTTTGTCACCTTTTCCCATATCTTTTTCAGATTCATTCACATGTGTAGGAGCTACGAAATTTTGGGGTCAATGCAATTAAATTATTACAAATTGGAGAGGTATGTCGATGCTGTTAAAATGAAAAATTATAAAGTAATCATAAATTTTGTCTGCATTGACACCAAAACAATTGAAAGATTGTCTTTATTATGTGTTTGTAATGTGCTTACTTAGCGCACACTCGAAGAGGACGGTAATTTGTGATTCTCAACGTTGTAAATAATAAAATTATGCAATTATAGTATTACATTTGAATTAAATTATAGGACCGTTGTGGTTTCTGATCAGTATTTTTTTAATTTTATTTGAATTGTTTTTATTTGTTTGAAACTAATAATTATCATTTTAACCAAAGCTTAAATTTCAATCTCATTGCCACTCTCCTCAATTGAGTGAGAGACCTGCGCTCAATCGAAAATTGAAGTTATGGGAGTTATAAGGTGGCTCAATTGAGAGACCCAGGTTCGATTCCCTTTGGGAACGAATTGAAGTTATGGGAGTTATAAGGTGGCTTGGTGAATTTGTAGAGTGTTTGAGTGTTTGGTGTACTAACTACTAATAATTAACTTTGTCCGATAAAAAAAAAATCACGTAGGTTTGAAGAATTAAATCAGTTCTTGAAAACGTTGGATTTCCTTGAACTCATGCTGTGCAAACAAAAGTATGTTTCAAATTACTGAGATTTTTTCTTTTTTGATCAGAAATCATTAATTCCGAATTATTTGGATTGGACCCAAATAATTTCACACAATTTTATTTTTTTTAAACGGGAAAGTAAAATAATTTATTAAACACTCGTAATATCAGTATTAACAATGTTCACAATTAACTCCGAAATTTAGTACAAAAATACAAAAGCAGAACTAACAATTGCAAAATGGGAAAGACAATGGGCCACCATGTTCCAAGACCGTCTCACGCTCTTTGAATTAGTAGTTTCATTTTAAACGCTTATAAGCCTTATATATTTAAATCTTTCATTTCAAAAGCAAGTGTATAATATGATATTTTTTTATATCTATATTTCATACAAGATTTTTAATTTTTTTTTGCTTTGAGAATTTCTGTTATGCAGGTTCTTATTTTACATCTAATGACTTGTTAATATTATTTTTCATTGTATATCAATCTTATAGTCAAGTTGATTTATTTGATTGCTACAAAATTTTATGTTGATTTAATGATTCTTTTACAGATAATACTACTGTGAATCTTATAATTCATGTTGATTTATTTGATTGCTACACAATTTATGTTGGTTTAATGGTTTCTTTTGCACGTAATACTCACTAAAATTGTTGAACTATTTTATTTAAGGTATGCTATATTATTTTCTTGATATTTGTTTCTATACAAGATTCTTAATCTCTATACAATATACATATGTTATATCTGATGAAGAATGTCAATTTTTTTTGTTAAATTAACATGAAGATTATCGAAAGTAGCGTTTACAAAAAAATTGAAATCAAAAGCCCTGATACTTTTTTTTAAATCAAAATTTCTTAACTTTTTACGTTTCGAACATTGATTGTGTCTTCAAAATGACAAAACACCTCAATATAAATACTTATAAAAGTTTAATATTAATTAATTATGAAAATATAATCGTGTATTTTATGTGTTCAATTACTAGTAAAAATTAAAAAAAAAATCAATAATAATATTAAAATGTTTGGGTGAGATTTATTAAGCTACATAAACCGTCACCAACAACAAACCCATCCAACTTTTTCCCCAATTTTGTAGCCCGACATTTTCCTCCCAAAAACATCTCCAAATTATTACTAATCATATGTGCGTAATTGGATTAATATGGTAAAATATTATTAAGTTTTGTACTCCAAGTAATATATATTCTTTTTTTTTTTTTTATTAAAGGAATAGGTAAAATATTACAGCTTATATTCCCACCTCTCTAATTTTTTTTGAAGAACCCACCTCTCTAATTTTACTACAAACAATTTTCATAATAGGTCGAAACGAATCTAAGTTTGGGTAAGTCAGAATAATAGATAAAGACATGAATATGATATTTAGAGATATTGTTTCCAAAAATCAACAAAAACCAAAAAAAAAAAAGATAAATTGATTTCCAACGAGAGGCCATTCTCCTACAGTTTCATATTTATTGGCGTACCACCAGACAAAATTAAATTTGTATGATAGTGTTAGTAATTAATTTGGAAATCACTGAGAAGCTGATTCAGCTGCATGTAGGAAAACAATTAATAAAACTGAGCCTTGACCAGTTGACCTACAACATTGGATCCTCTTCATGAGCGATAACAGTTCTGTAATTAATAAAAACAAAAAAGAATTTATCAGAAAAAAAAAAAATGAAGAGAAGGGGAGAGAGAGAGTACATTGTCTATTACATATAAGATCCAGATTAAATAAGTAAACCTGGTTGATTTGGAACTTTCATCTGAAACTTATAGCGGCCGCAAACACTGTCAGGAAAATAATAAATACTTAATCACGTTAATTATAGATCTTTCTTAAATGGAATATCAAATTTTGTCTTAAAAAAGAAAACCAGAAAATGGGTTACGCCAATTAAAAGAAAATGGAGTCTTATACACTATGAAATTTAATCGGTAATATCTTAACATTCATTCAATATTAATTATCACTACATTTTATAAATTAGTACCACACGCTAGTGAGCTTGTGTGTATAATATTATAGTATAAATCAACAAGAGTAAATAACTTATTTATATGAATATGATCAATAGTAATAATATCTAAAAAATAGAGGAGATTAAAATAAAATTCACCGTGAATTATGTAATAATTTTATTACCCATTCCAAGAACGTGTTTCTGATGACTCTGATATCTAAAGAACTCATTACGATATCTAAGTAACTAACTTTGAACAATTCAAAGCTGAATGATCATTTTTATTCAAAAATTTGAAAGCAACTATGCCCATTCAACCTTCTGTTTTCTGACCTCATTCTAACCGTGCTGTCTCATTTTTCTCCTTCTAGTAAGGTGGTTTCTGATATTCTATTTTGAATATATATAAAAAGTAGTAATTTTAAAGTTTTGGACTAATAATTTCAATTATAATTTCAGTTAACTTCATTAATTTGTATTTACACAAGCATGAACACATATAAAGTAAATATATGATCGATGGATTTTGACAAAATTAATTAATCAATAATGTTGGATTAATTTTCTTATGCTGAAATTTGAATGCAAAGTATATACACTAGTGCTTTTTATTTTTATATTTGATCTAAAATTCTAAAAAAATGTACATCTTATTTGTGAAAAAAAAATGTGAAAGCAGAAAAATCATCAAATTTTAATCCAAAACTCGAACACAAACTCTCATGTGAAATTTGTTCATAATATAAAATTAATATCATTATATTTACAAAGTGATACCGCTGCTCTTATAAATTAATATTAATATAATTAATAATATATTTTTAATTTATAAGTGTAATGATGGACAAGTTTTGCCGGAAATTCACTTTAAATAATTAAATCCAACCAAATATGTATACATTAGCGGACACATGGCCTTAAAAGCCAAAAGGGTCAACTTACATAATCTAGAATTTGAATAAAACTAGAAGAATTTATCATTAAAATAATTACAGAAAAACTGCAACTTAAATGATAAAACAGTAAGAGAAACAAAATGACACAACCTTTGTTGATTAAACTAGACCTGTGTTCATCGCAATTGGTGGATTACAAACTTCACTTTTATCAAGCTATAAAATAACAAAAGAATTTTGGCATTTCATTAATAAATATTGCATGGAATTACAGAAAGACATAGAGAAAGGAGTAAAATATTTGAATTAAAGTAGATTTGTGAATCAAAATGAAACATATCAGAAGTGGTACTACGTACATGCTAATGTGCGTGTCTCCTTTTTGCGCATGCAATGAATCTCTGTATATCTTTCCTGTAGTTCCACTCTTGTTACTTAATAGTCAATATGCAAAATGAGACAAAATGAATGATTCTATAATCTCCACATATTCATGCTATTTATGAATTGAAATGGATAATTTAATACCGTGCATATAAAAAAAAATTATATTTGGGAGGTGCATAATTCAAAAGGTATAAAACCCATAAAAAGCAGAATAAATATATTAGTATAATTGAGAAAAAATACCAGTACAATAAATAAAAGTATTACTTAATTTATATTGGTACATGTGCAAATTGGTTATACGGAAAAATACAAAATATATGGATCAAAATGTAAATATTTAAATTAAAAGTCGTATTACACAAAATTCTGAGATGTATTAATTTTATGTAACCATTTAATTATATTTAATGAGATGGGTAAAAAAACTTAACGGACAGATTTTTTTTTTCCCAGACTATTTAAAAAGAAACACACTTGCATTAGATTATCTTACGTTAAGATGGAAACATAAGTTGGGTATTGACGCTATAATATTTTGGGAGGGTATGATTTGTGTTAAAATTGTACTATTATTTGGATAAGTTAACTACTCTCCACCATCCCAAACTCGACTACCACATTTTCATTCGGGCGTTTCATACTTGACTATTATTTTCCTTAAATGAAAATATTCACTTTATCACTTTATATCATATAAAATATTAATAAACAACTCTTTTTATCCCAATATTTTATTACTTTTTTTTTTTTTTTTTAAATGTAGCACACAGTAATGTGGTAATCGAGTTTGGGACGGAGGTAGTATTATTTTTAAAAAAGGGTAAGCAAACTTAATTTAACTCGCTTTTAAAATTTAATTCTACTAGGTGGTCCAACACCAAATGTAAAATCAGTTCAACGCACCACTTTTTGCACACATCACTTTCAGTCCTCATCGTGTCAACTGCCCTTCCACCTTGAAATGGAACCTTTTTTTTTTTGACAGAATGAAATGGAACCTCATACTATTATTTGTCGTGCATATTATTTGAAAATGTTGGAGGCACATTAACAAACACCCATTTTATCTAACTCTCTATGATATTTTTTTTTTTTTAAAATCCTACAAAAAAATGGAAAGAATCCATATTCTAATGTCAAACCTTTTGTTAAATTAATTGTGAGTCTTCTTTGCATCATCAAGTATATCGTACATTTAAGTTGCACGTTTTAATATAATAAATTGTAAATTTTTAAAATAAAATATTTTATGGAGTGTACGGTACATTTGGTGCATTTAAGATTTAGCTTTAAAGAGTGGGTGATTGGGTGTGATCCAGGGAAGATCACAAGATTCATAATCGTTTTTAATCACGCATTTATTATACTTAAATATCTGTTATTTATCTTTTAATCGCAGAATCTATTTTTTCATTTTAATAATAGCACGATTCAGTATAAATAAATTATATATTTCAATATAATAAGTTATATGATTCTGAAATACATTATGAGTGCATAAACAGTTTATCCTTTATTTTAAGTTGAGATTTTAGATCACGAAAATAAAATCGAAACAAGTAAGATTGAAAAGTAACGTAGGTCCAACCCTATCATTGCGACAGCCGAAACATGTATATATATATATTCTGCTAGAAAAAAGAAAACGCAGGATTTATAATTAGGCTAATATGATTAATAATAGTTTCATGAAAAAGAAAAAAAAAATTGCAAATCGTCGGTGGGTCACATCAATAACGCAATGAAATAGATTTTGGGTCACTTTCACTCCGAATCGATTAGATTTTGCTTAACAACATTCTCCTTTTAAGTTAAAAAATAAAATAAAAAAATGCTAAATAAATGACAAAAAGACAGCACAGGTTTTCTAAGGAAAATAGCAATTCTGCCAAGATCCTTTTTGCTAAAGGCAATCTTATGTAGGGGTGTTTCGGAAATAGTATTGTTGAGAATTTGGCATTTTTACAGGGGTGTTTCGGAAATAATCTACTGCACGATAATTTTCCACGTGGTTTTTTCGACTAATTTTCATTTTCCCTTATTTATTTAATATTCTCAGATTGCACCATCGAGAAAAAAAGGAAAGGACAATACAATACTCAAAGGAAAATCTCTTTTGTTTTCTATTCAATTTGTTAATCGTGAAATAATCTACTGCAAGATAAAATTATTATGTATAACTTCTTATTTTATTTCAAACTTTTATTGTTAATCCAACCTCCAAACTTCGTTAATAATTTTCTCAGTAAGTCGTAGATTTGCTTGTTTGAATAATGGAATTTAATTCGAATTCATCTAAAAAAAGAAATATAACTAAATCATGGTACTATTTTATTTTAAAAAATAAAACAATGGGGCAGGGTGTTTGGCCCACTGGGAACTGGTGCTAGTTATTGATAAAAAAAACCATATGAGGGTGTCATTATTGGATTTCTGAAAAGAACTTTGGTACTTTTTACAGGAAATATGAAATATGGAAATAAAGAGAGTGATTAAAGGGTGATATGATATTTTAGGTGTGTTTGAAACACTTAAAATAGCTTTTAGAAGAATTATTTTTAAAAATTATGAGAAGGAGCTTTAAAAATAAGTATTTCTAGAAGTTGTTTTAAGTGTTTCAAAACACGATCTTAATTTTCAATTAATTTGAACAGTGATTTAAGGGGTACACTTTTATTAACTATTCGTGCACCTATTTGAAGTGACAGATTCTCTGAGAAGTGAAAATTATAATTAGCCACCACTATGCATGTATTTTACTTATAAACTTAGGTAAAACATTTGCAATCTTAAAATGCATTAAATATGCAAAGTGGATTAAAATGGAAATGGTGAGTAATGATTACATTCTATGCATGAATTTCTTTTCCATGACTACAAGTTGATGAAATTCTGGAGCAGAGTACTGTTTCTACCTTTTTCATTGAACAGTTAATGCCCATTGTTCTTAAGGACAATTTTGTACATCTACAATATTGCACAAGCCAGAGAGAAATTAAAATCATCTATGCTCATTGCACAATAATTCTTGGTATAACCTATCCTCCAATAATTGGTCAAGTGGTATGTAGATATGGGACTTAAAAGTATGTTTATTTTAAGTTTCAAGTTCAAAATTTTTTTAATGCGATTAACTTTTGAGATGAGTCAGTTCATACAGAAAAAAAATTTGATTTGAAGTGGAGCCCTGTCTAATAGAGGGTTGATTTTAATCCTTGGATTAATCGATTTTTCGCCAGATAAGGAGTTTTCAAAAAATTCTTGGTATAACCTATCATAGAAATCCACCATCATCATTTTTTTTTGTTAGTTATTTGTACTTAAGCACTTGTATACATACAATGCATATGTGGTACATAGATTCAAAGTAAAATATACTCCCTCCGTTTTTGCAAAGTCTTTTGACAAATTTATCCATCAATAAAAAAGAAAAATAAGAGAGAGATAGGGTGTGAGGGAAAATATATTTTGAATAAATAGAAAGTTTTTTTAGGCAAAATAGAGGAAATTGTGAAAAAATAACTAAAACGAATTATTATGTAAATATGAAATCTGAGAAAGTCCAAATTATTGTGTAAATAGAGTCAAATTATTTTGAAATAAAATTTAAGTCCAAAAACGATAAACAATATAAAATCGAGGAAATATGACTTTGTATAATGCTAATAATATATTTTTGTGTAAAATGGTATAATATTGGACGGATTACTAAACAAATCATAATTATACATATCTTACAACTTATTCATAAAGTTGTAAACTACTAATTTAATTTTAATTTTTTATTTAATAATTTAAAAAATTTAGTACTACATTTATATTTTGAAAATGCAGCATATGCCTCTGTTTATTCTGTGAAGGTCGTTCCTCGAGTCTCCTTTTCGTGACGAGTGCCGAAATAGGCATTAGAAAAAGAAAAAAAACCGTATTACGTCAAACCATAAAAGTGAAACAGCTAGAAATTGCCCCCATGAAGATAGCCAAGTTGGTAAAGTTTACGGTGATGTGGGGAGAAATCCTCCGGCAACGCAGGTTCGAACCTCGTGTGGGATAAATTCTCCATTGAAATATTATGGGGGTTTGTCCTAGAGATTGAATCATGTTGGCTCTCTTCCACAAGTGTCTGCCACTTGAGTACATCCTTCGATTTACAACTCGCCCGACTGAGGGGAGTTTCTCGTCTCTTCCTCACAAAAAAAAAGAAACAGCTCGAAATAGTTTGTGAAAATATAAATAAACAGAAAACCCATTTTTCCTCTTGCTATTTTTAAACATCAAGACAAGATTATACTGTCGGATGCTTTTAGAGTCCGTTTGTTATGTGGGAAATGAAAAAAAAGATGGAAAAACATATCATATCCTACTTTTTCAAGTGTTTGTTATGTTTGATGGCTTTTCACTTGGGTCCGAAGGCCCGCATTTCTTTTTCATATTTTCACATGATTATGCATCCCACCTTGGAGGTGGTATTTATAATACCAAATATTATCTCTTGGTGTTAATTGACCTAAATAACCATGTTTTAATTCATTGTTGGAAAAAATATATGTAACAAGGGGGTATGATAGTCAAATTAATATTTATCAAGTGAATTCCTATGTTTTTATCAATCTTAACAAATGGTTGAAATAAAATAAATCATGTTGAATACATCATAACAAACACTTAAAAAGTCAAATATATCACATGGGTAAGTAAAATGTATCACATAATTTTATATATTTTCATATCACATACCACTAAACAAACGGACAATTAATGTACGTTGGGATTTCACAGCAGCCTTTTCAACACCATTTTCCCTAATTTAATTACTAGTAGGAATATTATATATTTATATTTCCTCAAAGTTCAAATCGAGAAAAATACAGATTGAAAAATATAAAATTATCTTTGCTCCTAATTGCATTTTGAAAACTGAACTAATAAGGTATATTTTTGTAAATTCACCAAGATTGTTTTCTCTTCAAATTTGCTAGAGATCATTTTTTTTCCCTTACAATTTAAAAATTCGATATTTGTCTTGCAAAAATTGCTAGTCCGGTATTCAAAATGCAATTAGTGGTAAATATATATTGGATTTTACAAATTTTCCTCAAGAAAATAACACCTTCTCTCAAAATCATACAATTATACTTATAAACTAATAATTGTCTAAAGTATAAAATTTATACTACAATATTTATATATTTATATCATTACATTTATAAATTAATATCATAATATTAATGTCAATTTTTACAAACAAAATTGCGGTATTAAAATTTAGTTTAAATCACAAATGATCGCATAAGGTTTTTTTATCGATTTAGTTCCAATAACTTTGACAATGTTCAATTTTAGTCTCAAATCGATTGGAAAAACTCAAAACGATGTCTTTTTGTTGTTTTAATTTGGGGCTTTCCAAACGACGTCATTTTGAGTTTTTCAATCGAAATTGAAACTAAAATTGGACATTGTCAAAGTTATGTGAACTAAACGACAAAAAAACTTGTGAGACTAAAGGGGTGTTTTAAAAAACTTATAAGTGATTATGATCACCTTGAATTGTGTGCAGAATCAATTTTGAGTGTTTTATTTCACTTTTAGTAACTTAAATAAACTCTCATAAGTTATAGGTTAGAAGCTTCAAATATGGTGCTTTTAAGGACTATTTTCAGTCTCAAGATAACAGTAATTAAGTGTTTTTTTTCCAAAGTTGATATGACCCAGCTTATTTGAAAAAAAAAGCGCTTCTCCTCGTCCACTAGTGTTTCAAAACACATACTTAGTAGTTTATTAGTCTTTAAAAAAAATAATTTTTTTTGTACACACTATCAACTTTTCTTTAAATTTTTTACAAACATTAATTTTAATCACTTTTTTAAAACTATTAAAAATTATTGCAAACATCCCCAAAATTTATTTGAGGCCAATCTTATCGAATCAACTGTGATTCGAACTCTTAAATAATTGGATCATCGATTTATTAGTAATACTAATAAGGTTAGGTCTATCTTGACCGAAAGAAGATCATCGCGACTTATTAAATAGTGTATTTTAAGAAAGAGTCACAATTTATTATATTGAAAAGTGTGACTTATTGACACAGAAAAATGCAATTGTTAATATGAGAATATAGTTATATGCTTCTGTTTGGAGTAGTTGCACGTTAAAACTAAAATACACTATGAGTGCACGAGGCACTCGGATGCAAATGAGACTCACTCTAATAATTCCGATAATCAGCACCCTGCCTCGATCTCGTAACCACTATTTGAATCACCAAATCCTCCCCTCCCCTCTCCCCATTACCATTTCTATCTATCAAACCCCACTCCACCTGCAGCCTCTCTCAATTCAATTTGAAACCTCTTCAAATTTCTCATTCATTCACCAAAATCCCATCATTCCATCTTTTTGGTACCGCCACTTTTCGACCCCAATTTCCCCTGCAATCATGCCTCATAAGCAGCAATTCCTGCACGAGCTTCTCAAAGAAGATCAAGAGCCATTCCACCTCAAATCCTACATTTCACACAGGAAATCTCAGATCAAAAAACCCAATTTACCCCTCGCCAAACGCAAACCCGTACCCACAAAACGCACCAACAGCCACCTCTGATTTCTCTCGTTCCAGAACTCGCCGGACGTAAGGAGATCGCCGTTCTGGGATTTACCGTCGCCGGCGAAGTCTCCGGCCAACGCGGTGGCGTTCCTTCACATTCCGTCGCGCACCGCCGCCCTCCTGGTGGAGGCGGCAATGAGGGTTCAGAAACCCCCCAAATCGCAGAGTACTAAAAAAGCGGGTTTTAATTTATTCGGTAGCTTTCTCAAAAAACTGAGCAAGAGCAAAAAGCGTGCTATTGGTACAAACGACATCAAAGTTTCTGAAGGAAACGCGACTTTAGTTGAGGAAAGTAGAATCTCGTGTTCGTGTAGTAACCGTAGGCTAAGCAGCGCTGATTGGACAGAAAATAATGAAGATAAATCGCTGGATTTTGAGGCCACTACCAGTAGTCGTGGTTCCGAATATTCGTACGATTTTGGCTCGAGTGAAACGCGCTTTTGCACTAGCCCTTTCCGATTTTCGCTTCACCGGAGCCCTTCTTCCTCTGGCGACCGTACGCCGGAATTTTGTTCTCCGGCGAGCTCTCCCAGCCGCCACACGAAACAGGTTTGTCTTTTCCCTCCCTTTGTTTTTTACCTTGTTCCGTTGCATCGTTTTTTGGCAGCTAAAAATGATTTCATTAATGGTGGAAAGAATAACTTTCTTTTTTATGAAAAATTCCTCTTTAGGAAAAGAATAATCATCATCATAAAGTAAATTACTTTAATTATGCATTATTGTTTTTCCAATAAATGTTCTTATTAATTAACGAATTCAAATTGTTATAAATGAAAACATAATAAAGCCGTGAAAAAACTCATCGGAAACAAAAAAAGGTGAGTGAACTCGTGAGTCGGATGAAATTGTGTCATGTGTATTATGTTTGACTTTGTACTGTCGGCAAACAATCTTGATGGTCTGATTTGGTGGTCGGAATGTTCTCTTCAAATTACGAATATGCCCTTAAATAATGGCATCAAAGTCCTCACTATGATCCACCAATCTTGAGGGCAATACATTACACGCCCTTGTTGTTTGTGTCTACCAAAATTGTCTGCTTGTTTTATTTTTTGTACTTTAGGTCACGCTTCTGCCACCATAATCTTTTTAAATTTTCTCGCTAAATGACAAATCTTGATTATTTATTTCTATCAATTTGGACCCTAACGATAATAATTTACCAGCAGTCAATTTACACCACCCTTGTCTTTGCACATAACTTTCATCAACATAAATCATGTGAATTAAATAAGAACTAATTGTTTCTAAATATATTATAGGATAAGGAAAAATACGAATTATCAAGAAATTCGGACAATGTACAAGGAGATGAAGAAGAAGATAAAGAGCAATGTAGTCCAGTATCGGTGCTCGACCCTCCGTTTGAAGACGACGGCCACGAGAGTCGAGATGCGGACGAGGACGATTATGATCATGATCTTGAATGCTGCTACGAAAATGTACAAAGTATGTTACTATCTTCACCTATTTTTAATTTTATTCAAACGTAATGCATTTTTTAGTTATGTGCCAGTGCAACAAATGCTACTGGGCTATTTTTGTCTTTTCGCAGTAAATTTATGATGTCTTTTTAATATTTTAATTATATATGGATTAGTGATGATGAGGTAGTACATGTGGGGTTACCTTTTCTTAGTACTGTTGTAATAAAATGTACTAGTACATTTTTTTCTGCTAAATCTGAACTCTCTTTTGTCATTGCAATATCATGACACAAGATTTTAATTTCAATAACATAATTAAGTGGCCCTTAATTTTCTGATTCTTTTCAAGTTGTTTTATTCAAGAAAAATGATGAGCTTAATTGTCATCATAATCCCGTCACAAGCATTCATTTTTGTTGGCCATTTTAGAGATAATTAGTTGCACTTTTATTCACAATGTGATTAAGAAGTATGTGAACTAAATTTGCAGGGGCCAAACAGCAGCTCTTGTACAGGCTCCGAAGATTCGAAAAGCTCGCGGAATTGGATTCTATTGAACTCGAGAGGAAGCTTCTAGAAGGATCCGATGAGGAATACCTCGAGGAACGAGAGGAATCGCTCGAGGATGAGTCGTTGTCGCAATACACAAGGCTCGTCTCTGATCTAATAGTCGAGGAAAAGGGCGAAATGGTCAACACGGGTGGTAATGATGTGGTGATGGGAAGGGTTTGCAAAAGATTCGACTTGTGGAAACAAGTCGAATTCAACACGATCGATATGATGGTCGGATTGGATTTGAAGAGAGAGTACAACGGATGGACGAGATTTAACTAGGAAGCCGAAGAGACCGCAGCAGAAATCGAACTAGCAATCTTCGTGGTGCTAGTCGAAGAATTATCCGATGAACTTTCGAATAATCGAGAAATGGACATGGTTTCTTGTTAATTTTTTGGAGCAGCACTTGTAGTGTAATGTAGGGCCTGTTTTCAAACCCTTTTTAAACAGTCAAAATCACTTTTTTTTAAGCATGTAAAAAAGTGCTTCTATCTTGCTAATAGAGTTTGCAAACAAGGTCATAATGTGATGATCTGAGGGGTTAGATTGTAGTAATGTCATGTATGTAGTGTAAGAGTTAAGATTAAATTGATCCTTGAATGAGACATGTCACAAGCCTCAGGTTCTGGTGTTTTTTCTGTGCCCTGTCTTTCTCCAGCTATGTATGATATGATAATACAGAGGTACTCAAATTTCGATGATAGCTCAAATATGGACATTAATGTCCTTTTTGGTATTCTTGAATTCTATTTTATTTCAAATTGGTGTTTCTTATTGTTTTTGGATTACTTTTAATACATGTGTGCATTAGTAGACATTATTCTATTTTATCAGAGATTCTTTTGAGTAGTAGTGTAGTACCAATTGATTAGAAATATCATATTTTCAAGTATGTTTTGTCCCTATTTACATGCTTACTAATCATATATACTTTGAGAAAAGTTAACTATCACATGAGAAAACCAATCAATTTCTTGAACCTCTTATGATTGTAATTTTTCCACAATCAATAGATGGTAGAATCAATCATGTATGTAATTTATGTTTGATGTGATTATGAGTTCAAATTAATCAAATATTAAATGAAAATGAAAAGCTATATATGTAACCGGTATGCATTAAGTTAGGATTGCATCAAGGAACTCAGAAAAGCAAGATAAACATTGGAATGCAACCAACCAGGTGGTTAGTTATTTTACCACCTAACTCCCTCAATCGATTTTGGGAGACCTGGGCTTCGATTATCTTTGGGAACGAATTGTAGTATGGGAGTTATAAGGTGGTTTGATGAATTTGTGGAGTGTTTAAGTGCTTGGTGTACTAATTACTAACAACTAACTTTGTCCGATAAAAAAAAAAAAATTGGAATGCAACCAATTCGTATGCCTTTTTATCAAAGTTTCAGCAAAAGAATGTGATTCTGATGCTGAGCAGATACACGCTGGAAATCACATGTGGTTTTATTCTTTTCTCCTCCAATTTTTGTATTTATACTTTTACCTCACAGTGCTATTAATGACTTAAATGGAACATTTTAGTTAGTGAAACTAGCAATTTATTGTATTGAAACACACAAGTTTTTTACATTGAAACACTCAACTTGTGCCAGTGAAACAAGCTAGTTGCATGTTTCAATATAAATAAATTATATTTTTAGTAAAACAAGTTATGGAACATACTTAAAAAATACACTTTAATTGCACAACGGACCTAGTGCATACAAAGTCTTGTCAATTTAAAATTGCATATTTATGTTGGCAGGCCCGATCAAAAAGATCTAGAGAGGGAAAATAGAATTATTGTGTTTGAATATAGTTGATTTATCAATTCAAAGCGTGCAAAATCCAAGAAATTGCAATTTGCAATCTTGTAAAGAAATGGGACCATGTCCATGTTCTGTCCACCATAAAAGGTAACTTTCATTAAGATGAGCCAAACATGAATTATTGGTCTAACAAGTTGGTGAAATTTTGTGTGTGTTGACAGGTTATTGGTACTAGTTTTAAAATTAAGCAAAAGGTGACCTTCATTACTGCCTTCATCCCATTTAAATATCCTTAAAATTACCCAAGTAGGTTAGACTTTTTACATTTTTTGTCCAAGGCATGTTCGAAATCAAAAGGTGTTCAAATTTGAGCTTTTACCTAATACTCCACAACTATCTCAAACTAAACTATTCACCACAAGTTTAAAAAAAAAAATAATATACTATATGTCAATCATATTTAATTGTAGTCGAATTTAAATGAGTGATCATGACTTGATCTTCGAGTTATGATTTACTTACAAAACATATGTTAGACTTGTAAGGGTGGTTCATATTATAGTTTTATTGATTACATTAGGTCAAATTGTGGTTGATATAAAAAATTAAACTAAATGGGTTATTAAAGTGTTTTTATAATTAAAAGAAGTTATATTTTGTTTGATTTATTAGGACAGATAGATTTGATTTAAGGAGTATAACTCACAACACTACTTACACAAGATCCGGAAAATCTATTTGGTGACATAGTTCATAACATTTCAAATTATGAGGACTTTTAAAAACAAAAGTAATATAAAAATAGTGTTAATATTTGGATGTTTATCAGTTTCACTATCAGCTTCACGAATTGGTGGAATAAATTAATAAAATAAGCTAAGCATAAATGTTCCTGAAAAAGGAAGTTTAACTTAATGCAGATAAAGTGTAAATAGTTGTAAGAAATTGATTGGCGTATGTACAATTAATGTTTTCATACTTTCATTGTGTGAAATAATAATTTTCTATGATCCACAAAAAATATAAAAAAACGATTTGGTTGAATTTAAAAAAAAAACATTAAGTTGTGTAAAAAACGCAAAATGTTACTTTTGAATTTCTGGTCTACAATTGACAAATTAATGTTTTCATTTTTTGTAACTCTGTTATACATACACTAATTTTAGGGAATATAATTTAGTTGGTAACACCGTCAGAATGGGGGTTGACATCTTAAATTATGTATTATTATTCTTTAATTGAAAAAAAATCATATGATTAAGATATTAATATAAGTTATGATTCAGGACTCAGCTTACTACTAACTTTGTCCTAATTTTAATTGTTAACTTTTCCGTTCGTTTAATTTTATTTGGTCATTTCCTAAAAAATTAAATAAAACAACTTTTAATAATATTTAATATTATTATTTCTCTCCACCAAACCCACTTTACATAATTTAATATTATTATTTCCCTCCACTAAACCCACTTTACCCACTTTACACAATTTAATATTATTATCTCATACTTTTTTTCTTAATTTATGTGTCTACAGTAACTAGATAATAAAAAATAAGACGGAGGGAGTATATAAAAGTGCCAACAAATGTGCATACTTAATTAGGCTTTAGATATGGATAATATTAAGATGGAATGATGGATCACCTAATTTTATAGAAAATTAATTTTCCCATTCCGACCAACCGAAAAGGAAAAAAACAATACGTAAAGCATGCCTTATTGGGTACATCTAATCATATATGCTATAATGCCCCTAAATAAATAAGACAAAACTATCTAGAATTCAAGTTTAAGTGGTTCTCTTTTTTCAAATATTAATGTTAGATATATAAAATATTATTATTATTATGTATATGAAGTATTATTATTTAAAAATTAAATATTTTTTAAACTTTGACATTTTATTAATATACACAATATATAACAACATTTCGTATACATAATAACGATATTTAAAAAAGAGACCTCACAAGAAGCTTGACAAAAGAAAGACCCCAATATATAACATCAAGCATGTTATATTATTAATGACAAAGTCTAGTATGAAAATTTGCATACATGAAAAAACTTTTATTTACACACAAATTATGTATATGGTAAAAGTAAGACAAAGTCGAGTGGTTCATGGTTCACTCGATCCGAGTGGTTCATGGTTCACAAGACCCGAATAGGTCATGATTTAGAGTTCATTATTTAGTGTTTATGGTGTAGATGATTCACTCGGCCCGAATAGATCATGATTTAAGACGATTTTATAATTTTTCATACATGATAATTTTCACACTAAACCTACTCATTATTAATTAACGTCAGCATTCACAAAAAGCGAAGAATGTTATTCCCCAACTTCATATTTTATTATTCGACTGGAGTATAGCCAAAGAGTTAGATGCATCATTTGATCGACAAAATATAAAATAAAAGAGATTGTAAGAACTTTTTCTACTACTTGTTTTGTCCGAATAACTAGAGCCCATCCTTAATGAACAAAACGACGTAATGTGGATGCTAGTATATTTTAAAGTATGCCTTTATAATTTATGAATAAACCACAATACTGACATATTTAATTTAAAACAGAGATATAATACTAGTTTTAAACATCATGATGTTTATTATGTTGGAAATTTAAAATAAGAGGTAAAATACGAAATATTATAAAAAGAACACCGCATAATTTTATTTTATTTTTTATTTGAAATCACGAATTCGTAAAAAAGTGTTACTCAAATTTAGGATTTCAGTTCATCGTAAAATTGGTTTCATATTTATATATGACTCTTCAATTATCGCGACTAATACCATTTTTATAATATAAGTTATACCCTTCAATTATCACTATTTATTTATTGAAGATATTTCAACATATAAATATTTTCCAATACTACAAATATCCCCTCTGTAATATAAGTCGTTTGTTTAGTATATTACAAGTAATACTCTTTATGTAATAATATATTACTATCATTTAATTAATACGACTAATACACTTTAATATTGTAAGTCATACCCCTAATTAATTTTACGAATTCTTTGTGTGAAACTTGTATGTCATATACTTTACTTTATTATTTAATCGTGTTTTATATTTTAACTGATGACTGACTAGTGATTGAGAGTGAGATCAAGTACTCGAACAAATAATGATCCCAATTAATCGGCCCATGAATCGTTGAATATGAAATTGAGCATTTTAGTCCAGATGTGAAGCCTGTTTTCTTTGGCCATTATGGCATATACCAGTTTGGCCCAAATTAAATTCATACGAGTTGTTCATAAAGTTACGAAAGATATAGGGTGTGTTTTAAGTGTTTGATGAGAACCACGATTTAGGAACAAATAAATTCATCGTCCTAGCACAGACTAGTAGGAGAACAAATAGAAAATAAAGCAATAAAACAGTAAATCTATGACTATCTTGCATATCTTGTCAATCTTGAAGATCTTGTCAAATCTTGTAAAATATGAGACACTATCTTTGGTAAATATAGATCAATCTTACAAGAATCAAAACTGGGACAATATCTTTTCTCGCAAGGCTCATTGGGCCCACAATCCTCGTTCACATCAGTGTTTCAAAACACGCGCATAATCAGTTACCACACTTCTGAACTGTACTTTTTTTTTTTTTTTCTTTTTTTGAGGGAACTTCTGAAATGTACGTTGCCCCAATAATCCACACATCTTCATTTTTGGTAATTAATCACATATCGAAAAGAATATTATATTGTGTAAATATTTGAATATGATGCGGCATTACTTATTTAATTCCAGCACAAACTACTTATATTCAAGCAATTTCTGCCGAAATCAAAGACCCATAAGGAATCCACCAAATATAAAAGCTAGTATAAGAATACTACATTGTTTTATATATTTGTGATCTTGTAATGTAATCAAATAAAAGACCGTAATTGCAAATAACAAATCATGTTTGTAGTCCTATTAATATCGTTTTGATAATTTGTTAATCAATGAGAATGCAAACGTAAATAATATAAAAAAAGGAAAAATATGATTAAGGGTAAAATGCAATTTATGTGTTGAAAATAGTGTGTTACAAAATATAAGAACTTTTTCACGGCGGTGTCATGCAAAACTTGCGCTCCTTATATTGTATTAAGAATATATATATATATAGTAATGTGCATCCAAGTGCACCATGAATTCATATTGCATTTTAGAAACCATGAATTCATATTGTATTTTAGAAATATGCAATTTTTTATATTGAAAGATGCAATTAATTTATACTTGGCCGTGCAATTATTTTTTTCATATTAATAATTGCAAGATTAAGCGTAAATAAGTTGAATTTTTCAAAAGAACAAATTGTATGATTCTAAAATGTAATATGAGTGCACGGTGCACTTGGATTCACATGTAAGACCCACCCAATTATCAATGTTTCATTTTCTCACACAACACATGTTAAATGGAATTATCAATGTACAAGTTGCAAGGAGTCAAAATCCCTTGTAATTAATTAACTCTGTATATTACAGAATTTAGGCAGAAAAGTTAATGACAAACAGACACGCTTAATTTAGTCTCCAAATTCGAAGGCTTTGATAAAATTGTCAAAGTCAATATATGCCCCAACTTTTCAACATTCAAAGAAAACCGTAATTTTTTTATGAGGAAGTCACAGCGTAGCTTCTGTAATAAAAATATGAGATCCAAACCACGTATATATAAGAAGATCGCAGTGCCATGCAAATTTAATTTCTCTCTCAATTTCCCATTTCAAACAAATATTAACAAACCCAGCAGAGTTTCAAAATTTTCCTATATTAATTGTTCAATTCCAAGTATATTCAGATGCATCCTCAGTTTCGGACATGTCAAAATGGGGCCCACGGCATCCATTGCTGCTTTGGAGCAGAGGCTGGAAAAACAACATCACAAGAAAAATCGGAGAAGATGGAGAGATTTAACGTTAAAAATATTAAGTTGGACAAATTGTCAAGGAAGAAGCCAGACGATCGTTGTAAATTCTTCTATTATGGTAGCGGATTCTTTTATTTCAAATTCATTCTGTAATTATTCTACGGGATTTTTGTGCATAATTTCTATGGACATGTGCAGCTAGCTAGAAGACTAACTCTCTAATAATTAGTGATTAGGTGTAATAGTAAAGTATCAACTTTTTTTATTTTTTGACATTATTTTGGGCCATTTGAAAAGAAAAAAAATTCTGCTTAACTAAATTTTAAAATTTTATTTTTCTTCTCAAAAAGTAAAAAGGAGAATTTTAGAATTCACGAGTCACGAATTCAGAAGCAAGTTTCTTTCGCCCAGATGGATGCAACAGTTTATTTATATTGGAAATATTTAGCATTGACATTGAGTTTGGGTTTAAGAAATAAGAACTCATGGAAGGCCCATTGACCTAATATATTTTGGGCCTTGATATTGTATTTTTAGATGAAGGCTGAGGTTACTCAAACCTACATTTTTAGTAAGTATACCATGTGGATGCATGCACCCCTCTTGATTTTCCCAAAATGCCATAATTTATACTTACTTATACACTCTCTTCATTTTTTCATATGTAAAATATCGGAATTTCTTTTCGAAATTATGTACATGAATTCGGAAAATTTTCTCAAACTTACTATAAAAATTCAAAAAATATTTTCGATGATTAATATTTCACATGTAAATCGACGGAAAAACTTTTCGAAGTTAGTATAATAATTTGAAAATATTTCTCGAATAACATGAAAAATCTCGAAAAATATTTTCAACCATAATGATTATTTTTTCACATATAAAATTTTGGAAAAAAAAATCCGAAATATGTAAATGAATTCGGAAAATTTTCTCGAACTTACTATAAAAATTCAAAAAATATTTTCGAACAGTAAAATTAATATTTCACATGTAAATCGATGGAAATGGTAGTTTTGACATTTTTATATCTGTTTTTTTTTTTAATAACAAAAAAATGTATTCCCTCTGTCCCAGAAGACTGCGCCAACTTTTCGGCGCAGAGATTAAGAAAAATTACTTTGTTGGGTAGTGAGTGTGTATGAGGGATAATAAGTGTGTATTGTAAGGGTAATAAATGTCCATTTTTTAGTGTGAAAAATCTTATAGGACAGATAAAAAAAATGTGTTAAGTCTTATGGGACGGTGAGAGTATTTACTAAATGTGTAGGTGTGAGTAACTTGGGCTTTAATTGAATGTCAGCAATTAATGAAGTGAATTCCGATTTTGAGCTTTTCATTTTTTTGGCCCAATACCACAAATTTTGGAAAATTCAATTTAATTGAGCACTGTCCCATATAATCATTCATTTTCAACAAATTCGAATTTAAGAGTGGAGATATCATATAATTATACTCCCATGAGTATCACTTCTATGAAATATGTCTATAAATAAACTCTATCACTGCTATGTATAAAAACAGTGATTATTTTTGTATATAATAATGATGATTTTTATGCATAAATGATTTTTTTTATACAGAACAGTGATACTAAAAAAACTGAGTTCACGATGAACTCGAATTCATACAAATTTTGGTGTACTGCTATATACTTGCTTGCTAGTAGGCTAGCTCTTGATCATCACAAATGTGTCAACTGCTAGAATGAGATTACCAATTCCATAATTGTTGTTCCACTTTGTATTCCATAATATGGATGAATGACACGTGAAATAATAAAAATTATTCAACGGACCACCATACCCTGGGTCCATGTGTTAAAGATTCAAAAGAAATGAAACACCAATAAAATACGAAAAGTGGAACAGGGGAATCGAACCGTCAATTATGAGTGGGTTTCATCTACACCCAATCAGAGTGAACACCATCACCTAACTAGTATTGGAAAATTATGAGTGGGTTACATCTACACCCAAATGTACCGTGCACTCATAGTGTTTTTTAGAATCACACAACTTATTATATTGAAAAGTGCAATTTATTTATACTGAATCGTGTAACTATTGACGTGCAACTGTTTTTCCATATCAATAGTTGCACGATTTCGTGTAAATAAGTTGTATTTTTCAGTATAACAAGTTACACATTTTTAAAATGCACTATAAATGCACGGTGCACCTGAATGCATACGAGACCTAGCCAATTTATATAATAGATTTTTTTACCTGTCAATATCTCGCTGAATCACGCGCGAAACAAGGCATGCATCGTTGTAATTTGTAAATATGAAAACACACATAGTAATTTATTCCTTAAATTTACATTTACTTACATAAATAGGTCCCACACTCTCTTTCTCAAACCCCATAATATAATAATCATGGGCGATATTGACTACTAGCTAAGCTTTGAGAGTTCTTCTTTACCAAACCCTACATTAATACACCCTTCTCTTTTCTCATAATATCTCAATCTCTCGATTCCCTTAATTCAGGTCTAACAACTCATTAGATATCACCTTGCTTCCTAAGAAACATATATAAGCACGAAATTATTAATTAATTTACAAGTATAATTACATATATAGCTCTCGTACGTATGACCTATTTTACACAAATATATATATGTACACATACACCCACTAGTACTGCCACACCATGTGTCTCTTAAATTCTCATGAGTACCGATCATCATCAATTCATCATAATTAATTAAATTTGAAAGTTCGATATTTATATCGGCGGTGTAAATTATTGATAATTCCAGAGGCAGTAATCCTCTACAACGGTCCCATCAAAAGCAGTCAGATCATCACCAAACCCCAATCTCGGAGGGCTCATCAGCATCCCTTGAGCCATACTCGAAATAACATTCGGAAAATCAAATATTAAATCCTCATCAATAAACTCATTAACCGCCGCCGCGCCTCCGCCAAGGGCATCCGCCGCTGCCCCAGCGGCGGCCGCAGCACTGGCTGCGGCCGCCTGGATGTCCTTGGGTGCGGTGGAGGCGGGAACGGGCAGGGAAGAAGCGGAGCTCGGAAAATTGAGCTCCGCTTCTCTCCCTTTAAGAGCGAGCGCCGCCACGTCGTAGGCGGCGGCCGCCATCTCCGGGGTGGCGAAGGTGCCGAGCCATATTCGGTTCGGCGTCTTGGGCTCCCGAATTTCGGACACCCATTTGCCGGTGCTCTTCCTCAGCCTGACCCCACGGTAGCGGCCGCCGTTGATTGATTGTGATTGTGACATGTTAATTAATATTAGTATGAAGATTGCATGTGCATGAAGGGATTTAGGGTTGTTAAAGAAGGTGAGGGAATTATCCATTTATATGTGTTGTAGATTTGGAAGTTGTGGCACCGCGGTTAATTGCAGTTGGAAGTTGAAGCCAGTTGGGATGTTTGAGGATGTAGGGTGTATGCCAGATGTGGTGATGGATTTTGGGTTGGAGGGGATGTATTAACAGTGATTAATTACTTGATTTGGGATTTTAATTATTTAATTATATAATTATCATGTGGTTTAATTAGTGCAATGGAGTTAGTGGTTTGAATTTGAGTGAAGTGAAGTGAAGTACATATTCTGGAAATGGATATCGTGGTGTTGATTGGTGGGTGACATATACATTATATGTATGGAGACAAAGATTGTAAACACATCTTAGCTGTATTAAATATAATAATTAGGTAAATTTTTATAAAATATTTTATGTGTCAAATATGACCCCGGATCAAAATGAGAAATGCATAAATACAAAATGAAAATTTTGTGGATTATGTGTGGATCGAATCAGATTAACTAACTTTTTCTTAGAACGTCAAAACTCGCTCTGAGATCTTAATTACCATAAATACAAACATGTTTGTTGTAAATTTGTAAGTACTATGCATGTGTTACGTACTATAAAGAAGGATCCATGAAACATTACCAATGAGTTTGAAGTAGAAACAAAACATAAAAGGGAAATTTGCGGATCCTATCCATGTCGAACTGGGTTAATAATTTTTTATTTATTTTTTTAAATTTGCACAAAGGTAACAGAGCAGAGCCCGCTCTGAGAGTTGTGGTATTATAATTAAGGCAAACATGTGCTACTGTTATAAGTATATGTATGTGTTACTGAAAAAAAAAATATATTTTTTCAATATATATATTTACATGTTTCAAAAATAAATTTAAATTACACGGTACACCTAGTGCATATAAAACTTTTGCCTCCATTATATTTTTAATATCACATAATGCACACAAATATTGAATTCTATTTTGAATAAAAATAGATGAACCAAAGGTACGAGTTTTATGTTTGAACAGGAATAGTAAAGAGATGCAGTAATCAATAAGTTCAATATTATCATTTATGTTCATTATTATGCCAATTTTCATGTTCAATATTATCATTTAAATATACATATATCTAATTATAATATTTTAAAATATTTAATCAATTTCTACATTGTAAAATTATTTTATGCCAATTGTGGCAGTTCCAGTACTAGGGATATATATAATGATTAATTTGCTAACTTCAAGTATTTTTACACACACTAAGGCAAGTGGGGAACACAGTTAAAGTTTTCACTAGACTCAGATGGTCCCATTAAAATAGATAAGGTTATTTTGTAGATCTTCCAGGATATGGGCTGTAACATTAAATTTGATATCTTTAGCTAGGGTCAACAATATTTATTCTTAATTAAGCCTATTTATTATAATATTTAAAATTGATGATTTATTTATATATAATTTTTCAAAATTTTGTATTAGATTGCAATGAAATAAAAAAATGGTGATTTTATTTGTAATTAAACTTAATTTTAACTGTTTCCCTACAAAATCGTTATATGTAAACATTATTCTAGCTTATTTGGCTGCAACTATAACCCTAACAAGCCATTCAAAAAAAAAAAAAAAAACTATAACCCTAACAAAATATAGAATATGTCAGCAATACATTATAAATATTCAAATTTAAACAAATTGGTTTGCAAACACTTCCAAATTTTATTTTGTAGACTTAAATTCGTGATGGGCCCGATGGTCACCATCATTTTAGGCCCACTAGCCTCAAGCCTGCTGGATTCCTGTATTGAGTATGCGGCCTGTCATGATCACTTGGCCTAATTACAAATTCGTTTCTGTGAATCTGTTAAAATTATAATTTCAAAGGAGATTAATTTAATTAATAATTTATAGATAATTTTTATTTTTAAAAAAATTGAAAATAAATTCATGATCTTTTGACATTTTTAAAATTTAACTATGACTTTTTAATTATAGAAATATCTCACAACACATTAATTTTTGGAATTCCATCATCGGGCTTTTTTGGGTTCAACTCTTGCTAATGTGGCAATATATAACATTGTAAGTATTAATCAATTAAAAAAAATTCGACCGCATTAATCGATTTAATTATTAAGTGCAAGAACTTTAAAAAGTCTTTAATTTATTTTGTATATTTGGCAGAATTTTTTTGGATAATGCCATCGTGATTGAATTACGTAATTATAAAAACTTAAGATGATAATGAAATAAAAAAGTCATGATTAACTTTATAAGAATATTTAAGGAGCGATATTGAAAATGGCTAAATCAATATGTATAATTTGAACTCGTCCCATCCAATCATATTTTTAAGTTAAATATTTCCTGCCGTAAAAGAAACAGTTAGATCATTCCTCAAAAAAGAAAAAAGGAAAAACTAATAAATGTTATATCAAACCAGCATTTGACAGGTGTCAAAATCTGATAATGTGTTCCATCCAAAAGAGTAAACTCCAAATTCCGTTGGATGGCAAGGCAAGGTTTAGCTTTCTTAACTATAATGATGATTAAGTTCTTTTTATGGTGACAACTCACTCCCCCTTTACCCCAAAGGAAATGATAAGGCACATTATGATTAATTAACTCATAAACCAATCCATTTAATTATGTGGAAATGTTGGGTCTTATTTGGCAATGGACGATATGTAAATTTTGTCAATTAAAGAACGATATTATCCTGGATGATAGTTCATTCTTGTTGATCTCATTACCTATTTTCTTTTTGTGTTTCTTTAAGCGATTGGAAATATCAACCGTTAGAAACTTAGAATGCATTTTCATTAAATTGTACTTGTTGTAAGTTTAGTTTTTGTGCTATTTCGTCACGATTGTAAACTTTGAAATCTTGAGTACCCATCCTTTTTTTTTTCCAAGAAAATGAGCATCAGGAATGCCCCAAAGAGTTACATAAAAACAGAACAAAAGCGATGTCTGCCCTAACAAAAAGATAACTAAGTAATACACACAATTAATAGGTCCCTGATATTTTTTTTGAGAGCTCATATCAACGAAATTACATAGAATGATGATCCTGAGCTAAAGACAAAATATGTGGGGATATCATCGCCCACCCAATCTTGAGGGAGGGGAGATTTGGTTGCCAGCTTAGCTAGGTTGTGCGCCGATGTGTTGCTCGATCGTGGGCAATACCAAACACCTTTCACTGAGGTGTTCCTAGTCAGATCTAGTGCCCTAATAATCAGATTTTCTTCGAAGCCCTTGTGAGTAGAATCTGTCTTAATGGCTTTAATCGCATCAATAGAGTCTGAGTAAATCGAGACAGATCCCCTCGGGTCATTCAACCAGAAGGTCACGCCGTCAATGATGGCTACAATTTCAGCCGCCATAACTGAACCAGGAGGATTAATTTTATGAAACCCAGCAGCCCAGAGTTTACCCCCCGGAGCGAAGATGCAGAAGCCAATGGCGAAGGACATTGTGGATTCATTGTAAGCTGCACCCACCTTCAAAGCAAAATTGTCTTCGTGAATCTCTGTCGGAGTGGGTATGAAAATGTTGGGTGGCTTTATCTCTCTCTGAGTTAGTTTGTTTCTTTCAAAGTGATATTGGTCGAGAAAGGCCTCAGTCCAGTTGGCTTGGAGAGTCATTGACGCCCAGTTTTGTTGATCCCCTCTTTTGTGAGAGAGGTCGCATCTTCCTTTCCACACGCCCCACATCTTGGTGGCAATTTTTTCAAGATCGGCCTCCTCCATGGACTGGATAGAGTGTATGGTAAGACTTTCTGGGGAGTAACCCCTAGCATTTTTAATAAGGGTCCACCACTCTGTGCTCTTCCACGCCATTTTGGCCGCCTGACTAGAAAATAAAACATGATTAGTATCAGCCCAGTAGAAACCACAAAGAACTCACCTGGGAGGACAGGGAACATGGTGAGCTTCTAAGTTTGCTTTGGAGGCAATCGCATCGTGAGCTGCCTTCCACAGGAAAATCTTGACTTTAGGAGGGATATTGAGCTTCCAAATCTTGGCCCAGAAAGTCGGTATGTGGTTGGTTGAACAAGTTCCCTTAACATCATTTTTAAGCATGGAGGAGTGGGCATTCCAATAGGCCGATTTAACCGTATAAAGCCCATTCCTGGTGAAGCGCCAGAATCGAGAATCTCTGCAGCCGTAGCGGTCGATAGGAACTTTTCTTATAGCATCAATCTCGTAGTTAAAGAAGTGTGTTGATTTTTGCAGCATCACAAGAGTAAGTAGGTGACACTAGTTCCTGGACACTCACGTTATTATCATAAGTGGTACAAGAGGTGATTTTTCCTGAGTAGAGATTCAGAATCCACCTATCTTTCCTAACGTGAACATCTTGACCATTGACTATCTTCCAAAACAAGCCATCCGAGATGACCAGTTTGCTCCACATAATAGATCGCCAGATATAGGAGGGGTTAGAGCCGAGGGTGGCCTCCTTAATATCAGTGTGTTTGAAGTACCTGGCTTTGAAAACTTTGGCTACCAGAGAATCGGGATAGAGGATAATCCTCCAAATCTGCTTTGCCAGGAGGGCTTTGTTGAAAGTGACAAGGTCCCTGAAGCCCAGACCCCCCTCGTTTTTTGGCTTGGTGTGCATCTTCCACTATTTCCAATGAATTTTTTTATCCAAAGGGTTCCCACCCCACCAGAAGTGCGCATACAATGATTCAATATCGCTACATATGGAGGTGGGAATCCTGAAGCATGACATAACATAAGTGGGGATAGCTTGGATTACAGATTTGAGAAGAACCTCCCGACCACCATTCGAGAAGAATCTATTTTTCCAGCTAGCCATTCTCTTAGAGACTCTATCCCTCGGGTAGCCAAATTGAAGTCTCTTACTGTGGGTCGTGAAGGTAGGAAGTCCCAAGTACAGGTCGTGTCCTTGGCAAATTTGGATGTGGAGACAGTCTTTGGTGTAGGCAATGTTGTCCGGGGAGGTGTTTTTACTGAACGAGATATCCGATTTATCAAAATTAATCAGTTGACCGGAGGCCTTCTCGTAATCTCATAAGCACTTTTTCACCATTTGGACGTCATCCTTATTGCTTTTAAAAAAACATAAGGCTATCATCGGCGAAGAAAAGGTAGGTGATCATGGGAAAGTATGCTGGAAAGTATGCTTTTACTTTGTATAACCAAACTGAATTTCTGTCTTATTTACTGGAATAAATTATTTATCACTGATGCTTTAAATATCATTGAATGTTACATATATTTATTGCATAATTGTTCAATAAACAGTACGCGTTACATTGTAGTTAATTTAGTGATACCAGATCACAGAAGATTAAATTATCAGTCCCTTGTAACTAAAAGTAAGCGGTTCACAAACTAGATGGAAATGAACAATCCATTGTGAAAGGTTGAAGTGTAAGGCTCAGAATGTCTTGTCTTGACCAAGAGATTACACTAGTGCATGAATGATGCACTGAACAGGACCTACAGGAGGATAAATTCTTCAGCACTGAACCAGGAAGTATTAGACCTCAGTGGTTCGTTATTTCTTAATCTTCGTCCCTTAAATAGGATCGTGTGTGGTTAGTAATTATTGCTTTGACTTATGATGGGTAGAGAATCAATGAGATTCAATACTTTATATCTTGAGCAATATTACTGGTCACATGCGATTGCTAAGATTTAATACGAAGAATCGTGTGCGAGTACGCTCGTTTGATTTGCCCCCTTGGGAGGTTCATAAGATTTATCATACCAAATCTTGCAAATGAAATTTGTTTCCGGTATGGATAATAATGTTGAACCGTTCCTTGACCAAGGACAAAAGATATTAATTAATAGAAAGCTATTTCAGTGACTTGAATTAATTGATGGGCTAGATAATCTTAAACACGAGAAATAATAACCGGGAGCCATATGGGTTAAGATGGATAGTGCAATATTAATTATGTAGTGGGATTAATTAATATTTATGGGCTTGAATAATATTGTGGCTCAATATTAGATATTCAAAGTCCATTAGAAGGTCCAATCTTAATTCTCCTAAATGCCCCTCAAGTAGCCCAAAGATAAAGTCCAATAACTGAAAAAGGTGTTTAAAATAAATTAAATTATTGTTGCCTAATTTTCCTAATATTTCAAAAATAATAAATAAAAGAGGGAGAAAGATTTTCTTTGAATTTTGTTATGGAATGAGGATAAGTATTCTTGGAATACAAGATTATCTCATTAAATTCAAGAAATCTCCCACTTGGTTATTTGTTAAGGGATTTTCAAAAATTTTGATTAAATAAGGGTATGAAAGATTTTCTTGATTTTCTTGAAAAGACATTATGGAATATATGTATTCTTGGAATACAAAAATATCTCATAAATTCAAGAAGATCCAAATCTTGGATTCCTACTCCTTATTTTTTCGAAAAATACCATAACAAGAGGAGTTGGGATTTTTGTGGAATATTTTAAATATGGAGAAAATAATATATTGGATATATTCAAGATTTCTTGGAGATCAAGAAAAAGATCTTCCCATCTTATTCATGCACAAAAATTTCGACCAACACCCCTCTAAAAATAGGAGATGAATATTTCATTCCCAAGTGCAATTCCATGTGTTGGAAAAATTAGAAATCCACAAAGGTGGTGCAACATAATTTTATTTTTCCTTTTGTTAAATTGTTCGCAAGTTCCTACCACCGGATTGTTGAACAAGGATAAGGGAATACTTGAGAAGACCTTTTGGTGTGTTCGTGTGAACGGGATCCATCTTCTCAACGGTTGTCACTCCGAACGTTCACGTAAACCCGTAGTAATTCCGCATGCGTAGGTTTTATGTGAACTGTTTATATGCATGATTGGTTGTTGAATTATTATTTGAATTAATATAGGATTAATTCATGCTAGTAATAAGATATTGTAGGAATGAAGGCACTTTGGTTGGGATCAATAAGGTGGCCGAGGATGGTACGAAAGCGGTTGGTAATTGTCCTTGCCACTATTTTGTACGTCACATTGCAAAGACTAATCGGGCGATAGTCTTTCAAGGTTTTGGGTTCTTTGGTCTTCGGAATGAGGGTAATAGTAGTAGGATTTTGATTCTTAGGCCCGTTAACCCCATTGAGAATTCGAAGGGCTTCTTTCGTAACGTCTCTTCCAATATCATCCACAAGCATTTTGAAAGAAGAGGGCTGTGAAACCATCCGGACCGGGGGCTTTAGAGGGATTAAGATCGAACAATGCTTTGCGTACTTCCTCTTCAGAAAAAGGCTTGGTCAGGTGATTGTTCATCTCATCTGTGACAGAAGGATTAATACAATTAGTAATGCATTCAATATCCTCGATAGAAGGATTCTGAGAGTTGAATAAATTCGAATACAAATTGACTATTGTATTGAGAATATCCTTTTGGTCTGTCAAGACCAGCCCATCATCGTTGGTAAGAGATAGAATTTGGTTTTTTTTTCCTACGCTCTGAAGCCGACTTATGGAAGAAGACCGTATTTCTGTCACCCGAATTGAGCCAATTAACCCTGGATCGTTGCTTCTAATGATTTTCCTCCTGATTAAGCAGTTTTTCCAGATTGCCTTCCAACGATCGAATCCTGTTGGGATCAAAAGTATGGTCCTCAACATTGAGATGCTTGTTGAGGAGAGTTCGAGTGTTTTTTATTTGTTTCCCAATGTTCCCCACTTTGTAGTAAGACCATTTCTTGAGAAAAACGGTTGTTTTCTGGAGGCGACTATTAATATCGGCACAATGGGTTGAGTTCTTCCAAGATTTTGACAACATGTCTTTGTAATCATCCTCGAGAAGCCACTTATGTTCGAACTTGAAACCAGTGGGGTTGGTTTGAACAACATGGTTTGGATTAAGGCCTAACTTTAAGAGTATCGGACGATGATCAGAACCGTAATAATCAAGATTACTAGATGAAGCATCCAGAAAATTGGATAACCAGGCAGTATTGGCTACGTAACGATCCAACCGAACGAGAATATGTTGGCTGCCCGACCTCATATTATTCCATGTGTACTTTGGTCCCATAGCGTCCAGCTCATGCAACTCGACTTTTTGCAGTCCCTTGTGAAAGTCATGCATATTCTTGAAGGATCTAGGGGGCCGCCTAGCTTCTCCTTCTTGTATAGAATTTCATTGAAATCGCCTCCTACAATCCAATCATCACGAGGGTTAGTATGCGTCTTAGCAATTTTTTCCAAAAGATCCCAAGATAACAATCTTAAGTTTTGGTTGGGATTGCCATAAAAACCGGTAAAGTACCAACGTCTATTGTTATAAGTAATCAAGCTATCAATATGACCAGGGGAATAAGATAAAATCGAAACATCGAAATTATCATTCCACATCAAAATGAGACCACCGCTTTTCCCAATTGGATCCACGCAAAAACAACCATGGAACTTGAATAAATTGCGCCAATTCAAAACAACAGTTTTAGCAACTTTGGCTTCAGAAATGAAAATCAAATCAGGGGATTGGTCTGCGAAGAGACGTTGCAGGTTCTTGAAAGCCCGTTGTCCCCCAAGGCCACGGGAATTCCAGCAAAGACAACTCATGGCATTCGGCGGGGTTTGACCAAGACAATCGCCGCCGTTTTTTTAGTCGAGACCGGGGGAGGGTTGGAAAGACCTGCAGAGAGAGACAGAAGAAGACGGGCGAAAAATATGGGGAAGGGGAGATTACTGAAAGAAAGGATCAACAAGAAGAAAAAATTAAAACCATATCCAGATAATGTTCTTAATGATGGGGAGAGAAGATTCGGTGGGATAAAGGCGTAATATTATACTTAACAAAATCATATAAACAGTCCGAAGTTCACAAGCAAGTCACACCACACACCAAAGTTTAGAAACACAATATAACTTAACAAAGTAGCAAAGCATAGTTTGCATTATTTCGACAAATCCAATAGAAAACACCCGGGCATACTGGTTCATAATCGAGCAATTCTGCTACACAGGCACCATAGCAGGGTGAGAGCCTTTGAAGTAATCCCCACCTTCGTGAGCATTAAGAAGAATTAGTAGCAATAAAAGATGCACAAAGGGATATGCAGATTATGTAGTAAAAATAGATGCACAGGGGACTGTTGGGGTTATACTGGAAAGTATGATTTTACTTTGTATAACCAAACTGAATTTCTGTCTTAATTATTGAAATAAATTATTTATCACTGATGTTTTAAATATCATTGAATGTTACATATATTTACTGCATAATTGTTCAATAAACAGTACGTGTTACATTGTATTTAATTTAGTGATACCAGATCACAGAAGATTAAATTAACAGTCCCTTGTAACTAAAAGTACGTTGTTCACGACCTAAATGGAAATGAACAATCCATCGTGAAAGGTTGAAGTGTAAGACTCAGATTGACTTGTCTTGACCAAGAGATTACACTAGTGCATGACTGATGCACTGAACAGGACCTACAGGAGGATAAATTCTTCAGCACTGAATTAGGAAGAATTAGATCTCAGTGGTTCGTTATTTCTTAATCTTCGTCCCTTAAATAGGATCGTGTGTGGTTAGTAATTATTGATTTGACTTATGACGGGTAGAGAATCAATGAAATTCAATACTTTATATCTTGGGCAATATTACTGGTCACATGCGATTGCTAAGATCTAATACGACGAATCGTGTGCGAGTACGCTTGTTTGATTTGCCCCCTTGGGAGGTTCATAAGATTTATCATATCAAATCTTGCAAGTGGAATTAGTTTCCGGTATGGATAATAATGTTGAACCGTTCCTTGACCAATGACAAAAGATATTAATTAATGGAAAGCTATTTCAGTGGCTTGAATTAATTAATGGGCTAGATAATCTTAAACATGAGAAATAATAACCGGGAGCCATATTAACAGTAATATGGGTTAAGATGGATAGTGCAATATTAATTATGTAGTGGGATTAATTAATATTTATGAGCTTGAATAATATTGTGGCTCAATATTAGATATTCAAAGTCCATCAGAAGGTCCAATCTTAATTCTCATAAAGACCCCTCAAGTAGCTCAAACATAATGTTCATTAACTGGAAAATGTGGTTAAAATTAAATAAAATATTGTTGTCTAATTTTTCCTAAATTTTCGAAAATAATAAATAAAAGAGGGAGAAAGATTTTCTTTGAATTTTGTTATGGAATGTAGATAAGTATTCTTGGAATACAAGATTATCTCATTAAATTCAAGAAATCTCCCACTTGGTTATTTATTAAGTAATTTTCGAAAATCAAGAAGAAAATAAGGAAGGAAATATTTTCTTGATTTTCTTGAAAAGATATTATGGAAGATATGTATTCTTGGAATACAAGAATATCTCATAAATTCAAGAAGATCTAAATCTTGGATTCCACTCATTATTTTCGAAAATTCCATAATATTAGGAGGTGGGATTTTTGTGGAAATATTTAATTATGGAGAAAAGAATATATGAGATATATTCAAGATTTCTTGAAGATCAAGAAAAGATTTTCCCATCTTATTTTCACTCCAAAAATTCGACCACCCCTACCCTCTATAAATAGGGGATGAGTGTTTCATCCCCAGTGCAATTCCATGTGTTGGAAAAATTAGAAATCCACAAAGGTGGTGCAACATAATTTTATTTGTCCTTTTGGTTAAATTGTTCGCGAGTTCCTACCACCGGATTGTCGAGCAAGGATAAGGGAATACTTTAGAAGGACTTTTGGTGTGCTCGTGTGAACGGGATCCATCTTCTCAACGGTTGCCACTCCAAGAGGTTAGTTCACGTAAACCCGTAGTAATTCCGCATGCGTAGGTTTTATGTGAACTGTTAATATGCATGATTGGTTGTTGAATTATTATTTGAATTAATATAGGATTAATTCATGCTAGTAATAATTGTTAGAATTAAATTTGTATTTAAATATTCATCCCGAATAGATTCGGGCAATTAATTCCCCAACAGGGACAAGGAACGGCGCACGGTGGACGGCGCCAAAACAAATGGGCGAAGCTGGTAGGCGCACGGTGGACAGCGCGGGGGTAATTAAAACGTCCAAGCCCTAAAAATCAAATCTAGGTTTGGAGCCGTTTGTGCACGGTGGACGGCGCAATCGAAAGGGTGAGAACTGGTAAGCGCACTGTGGGCGGCACGGGGGTAACTCAAGCGTCCAATCCCTAGAAGTTAGATCTACGTTCGGAGCTTCTGAGCGGGAGAGAGGATGAAATTTCTTTGTTAATCGTATATTGTTACAATAGATGTCCAACTTTGTGAGTGAGTAATAACTAAAAAGCGACGCGATCCGTACAACTACAAAATAGATACCAAAATCACAGCGAAAAAATAGATGCAACTTAATGTGCAAAGATTCGAGACCGGCAACCAATTGAGATGAAGTTGCACAGCCCGGCAACGTTCTCACCGAGGAAAAACCTTGGGAGGAAAGAAGGAAGGAAGATAATTTACAGCGTTATGCTTGATGTTTCTTGTTGAAAAAATTTCTCTGACTTAGAGAGAGAAAATATAACTTCTCGAAGAAGCTTGTCCCACTTTAACCCCAAAAGGCAAATTCAATAGGTCCCTGATACTAATCCAAGTATTAATGCACCATTGTGATTTGTAAAAATCTGTCCCCTTGAATTTTAGTTATGCATGATATTATATAGAGTATGTCTAGTGTGAAAATTTTCATGTATGAAAATCTATAAAATTATCTTAAATCAATCATCTACGCCCTAAACACTAAATAATGAACCCTAAATTATGATCTATTAGGGCCGGGTGAACCATGAATCACTTGGGCCGAGCGAACCATGAACCACTCAATTTTATCTTACCTTCACCAATTATAAAATTTGACTGTAAATTAAAGTTTTTTTTATGTATGAAAATTTTCATACTAGACTTTGTTTATTATATAATAGTAAGTTTTGTTTCCTGAAATATAATTTTGGATCCATCTTTCAATGTATTGAAAAATAATCATATTATTTTAATTTACGACTAAGTCGTGTATGTACCAATATGCATTGCACATTCATATTGCATTTTAAAACCATACAACTTGCAATACTAAAAAACACAATTTGTTACTTTGAACCGTATGATTATTAATATGAAAAAAATAATTGAACGATTCAGTTTAAACAAATTGCATATTTCAATATAATAAATTGCATGATTTTAAAATGTACTATGAATACACAGTACACCTGGATGCGCATGAGATCCACTCTATTTCTGCATGTTCTCCTGCCGACAATTAAACCCTTTTAGACCACCACCCACACCCTCTCAGAATTCTTAATTTGTGAGTAAAGACAATCACATTAATGATTACTTGTACCAAAACTTATATACATCCGCTCTAAATTTAGGAAATTCAAGTTTGATTAATAAGTGGGGTCAGAATCAATCATGCAATTCGCATCCTCTTTTGATCGCATGATCGAAAAATGCTTTACTCAAATAATCAGTGTTTTGTTAGTAATATATAACTAGTATATATATTGTGGTGGGATGCTATAAATATTTGTTTAAATGGTCGTTAATTATGCGTCAAACTCCTTTAGTGAGGAATTCATGAACAAGTTGATGAATTTATAATCATTAACAGAGCAATTTCGTGTAGGAATTAATTGGATTTTAACTTTAATATGTCCAGCCAAAAGAGACATGATTATTAGCATTACATCCATAGGAGCAGCTGTAGTGTCTTTTGGATTCAAGTTTATATTTAAAAAAACAGTTTTAAGTAACACAAACTCTTTTTTGAAACTTGTTCATAACATGAAACTAATATCATTACACTTATAATTAATAAAATTAATTTTATAAATTAATACTTATAGCATTTAATTCTATGATATTGCTTTATAAATGCAGTGATATCAATTGATAAGTATTGTGGTACTAGTTTATAAATGTAACGGTATAAATTTTATATCATGAACAAGTTTAATCGAGACACTCTTTAAGTAGTCGCTCTGTTACTTCTTAAATTCGCTTAACACACATTTTTATAATTAGTTTAAAAATAAACAAATAACCATCTTTTGTTCAGAGTAAAAAAGAGTTGGGTTTGTAAACACTATATATCCCGAAGTTATGATCGATCAAATCAATATATTATATATCTGTGAGTTATGAGAACAGAAGTATTTAGTTAAAGAAAGTGTGCTTAAAATGGTTGTACGTGACAAGACGAAGCAGCATGGATGCATGCATGGTCCACTTGTACATGCACACAAGAATTACTTGGACGGAAGCTTCTCTGCTTCTGCCATTCTCATATTTTCCCCATAATCGATCACAACCCATCACTTCATTTATTTTCCTATTTTATTTCTCAGTATAATATAATATATATATGTGCGCGTGAGGGTGTAGTGGGATATATTCTTTTGATTAATTTTCTGTAGTGATCATATTTTGTTTTGGAATTGGATTTTAGTGGGAAAGTGGTTCTATATAGAGTTCATATTGGACAGCTGGTAAGCATTTTACTATTTTGACCTCCACATATATATAGGAGTGCATATATATTATCGATCTACGTTAATTGAATTTGATGATATAATGTGTTTATTTGGTGAGGAAATAGTGGATGTTAAGAGCATAACGAAAGCTAGCTAGAGCAGAACAGAATAACAAAATATTACAAAATTTGTATTTATTATGAAATTTGTTCGTGGTATGAAATTTATATCACTATATTTATAAATTAATATTATCACACTTATCAACTGATACTATTACATTTGTAAATTGAGATATCATAATATTAAATGTTATAGGAATAAATTTATTTAAACATTAATATCAATTTATAAATGCAGTGATTTTAATTTGATAGTATGATAAGTTTTACTTGAGAGTTAAGTATAAACTTTAATTTTTTTTTTAAACCCGATGAATGGTGGATTGAAGGTGGAATTATCTAGCAATTAAAATTAATCAAAACCAACTAATTCATATTTAATACCGTACAATATTAAAAAAGCACTTTCATCATGATTGACTTTTTCTTTTCTTTTTTTTTGTTAAAAAAAATAATCACGATTGACTTTATCATTATTGTAGATACTTTTTCATATATGTCATTTGGTTCTGGTCCTTTTGTTCGGTATCATTGATTTAATTGCGCTATTATATATAGTATCTAAATTTATGCACTTTAAGACTTTGCAAGTATTTTCACGCATAACTTTAAGAGATGAATAAAATTAAGTTTGGGTGAATAATTAGCTATATATGATGACATATCTTGCTAGGTATACATGTGGTTTAACTGGTTATGCCGTTTTGGTGAAATCTGCATAGTTTTTTTCTTTTTATAATTCGACATCCGATCCAAGGATCAATTAATGTGGGAAACCAAAATTCACCGACCACTGTTGGAGAGCCCACTTCAAGTCAGGATTGACCCATCTCAAGAAATTTACATAATTTGGTAAATAGGGTTTATAAATATCACAACCTTAAAATGGGAAATTAAAGTGAGCTTCCTTTCTAGATATAAATATGTACTGAATTCTCAAACTATATATTATGTTTAATAGGAGTATACATCTCGTGGAATTACAAGTGACATGTGTATATTTGAGAAATTCGGAGATAACCGAAACATCAAATCTAAATCGCGGATCCTAATGTTACATTAGTTTCTCTGCTCTTTCCTTACATTTGATATTTATGATAAATTGTACTTTCTTTTTTTAATATTTGATAAAAAAAAATTGTTCTAAATTTAATTGAACGTTTTTATAAATAGTAGTAAAATATTTTATTTTTTTTTATCTGCATCTCTAAAATATTTTAATATTATAATATCATTACTTTTTTTATATTAAAATCAATTTTACCTTATTTAATTGACATAAATGTCGCTGCTTTGTAAAACGGAATGAGTATAAAAATGGATGATACAACATATTTATGAAGGCACATAAAATCCAAGAGCCAATACAAAGACAGAGAAGCAAGCAAAGTTTTAAAAAGTGATGAAATTAAAGGGAAGCGTACTGAATTCGTTTTAAATAAGAAAAGTTTGTATGTCAGGGCACATGGACTGGTAGTTGCCTTCTCTCAATAAAAAAAGAGAAACAAGAGTAGGGTCCAGGCTTCATAAGTGGCAGCAGTACTATTTCCAAGCACTTCAATTATTGTCTCCACCTCTATTTTATTTACTTATTTTTTGTTGTTTTAGTTTTAATTTTTTAAAAAATATTCTCTCAATCCCAAATTTATTTGTACAATTTTTATTTTGGTCCATCTCAAATTTTTTTATACATTTCTTTAAATAGAAAAACTCATTTTAACTCAAACTTTTTAAATACAATTTATTTATCATCAGTCATTTAATCATATTCTCAACACGTTATCACTTTATCACCTCTAATAAATACAGTATTATTTTACTTTATAATAAAGTAGAATTGTCTATTATATCATTAACACTTTACCACTTTATTATATCAAATACTAATAAATAATCTATATTAAATATCGTGTATACAGTAATTGTATAAAAGAATTAGGGACGTACAAAATTTATTATGATGGATGAGTTCTTTGGAAAGGCATTATCGCGATTTAAGTGAATAGTGTATGCCCAATTTGGGCCTAATTAAAATCATTATCTCCTCATTCACAACTACAGTAAGGTCCTTTATAATACATTCTAGTGACTTTAGAAAAATAATTATTAAAATCATTTTTTTAAATGTGACACACCTTGTGTTAAAACACATTTTTTTATATAATAAACACGACAAAAAAATAGTAAATTATGTACGAATGTTTTTAATATACCTATGAAATTTTCAACGAAAATAATTTCGTTCTCAAATAGTTTTATTGTCTACGACTTGTCTACAAAATTTTCCAATCATTTAGATATTTCATTCATATGTAAATTCTAGAAAATGTAATTCATAGGTAAATTTATTTGTAGACCATTTTTAAACTACTAATATAATTGTCTACGGAAATGTAATTGCCTAGAGAATTATTTGTGTAGACAAGTTGTAAGTAATCCTCACTTTTTAAGGATCAAATTATTTTTGTAGTAAAATTTCTTAAGCATTTAAAATTTTTGTAGGTAATTATTTATTTATTTTTTGTTGGGAAAATGTTGTTCTAAAGAAAAAGTTCATGTGAATTTAGGTAAGGAGACATGTTCGTATAATAATAAGAGGGCTGAATTAAATATTAGAAATCTTGAGTTTTAGTGCCACTAAACGCTATGTTTATTTGAAAAGATGGAAAAAGAATAAGAGAAAAATATACTCCTTCATGAATATAATTGATAATTGATAACTTAATTCCTTCTGAGCTCATAGTTTTAATTTAGGGCATGAATTTTTAGAAATATCGAAACGGATGAAGGAGGTGGGCTACCCACAACCCAACAAATTTTGATATTCTACTTTTTTGGCAATTCCCAACTCATATTGCCCTATAATTTCGAGATCCAAATCCAAACAATGCAAAACTTTTCAATATTAAAAACTAGTTTAGATAGTGACCGCGTATTACGCGATTTTTTAATTAAAAAAATTACATTCATAGTATATAATATATTTAATAATAAAAAATATAATTATATGTATAAATGCACCAAATATAAATCAATAATTATTTATGATGTATATTAGTATATTTGCTTAAATAATTATTGAAATAAAATTATTGTATTAAATTCTACCTATTCTGCAATTGATTCACGAATTTCTAACTTAATTTTTTTTCTTTCTTCAAACTTTAAAAATCGAAATTGAGAAAGAAATAGTTTGCAAACCAGCTGTAGAATGGGTGGGGAAAAATTATTGTGCTTAATATATAAAATTAATGAAAATTTTTTTTTTTTAAATAACGTGTGGTGCACATGTATAAAATCGGGATAAAAATTGGCTTGAAAAATTAGTTCGGTGGTTTAAATGTAATAAAATAATAGTTTGCAGAGTTTAGTGCAACAAAAAATAGTTAAGTGGTTTAGGTACAAATTCAGTGATAGTTTAGTGAGTTTAGTGCAATTAGGCATAAATATGATGTTGTAAATGCAAGGTTCAAACCTTAGTTATTGCAATTTTTTTAATTAAACTACACATTAAAATGTAACATATTAATTACAAACCAATAGAAAAATGTCACATCAATACTATAAAATGTGATAATTCATTCAAATTAACCTTAAGATGACACATCATCTAAATTAATCACAAAATAATATATCATCAAATCGAGAATTATAGGGGATAGAGAATTGTTTGGGGCTTTTAAAAGCACAACCCACAAATATATATAAGAAAAGAAATATATAAAAAATTATGTCACCTATTTCTGAGCCTTGGATCGTAGTGGAAATCAAATCATCACCAATATGAAATTATGTATTATTTTTATGATTTAGAGGAAACCAACATGTCGACTTTAATATGTACTATATTAAAACTAAAAAGACAAAAAGTACTTTCAAATATGTATGTACACAATTGGGAGGTCCGTGCGTGTTAAACCAATTATTGTTATGTAATTTGTAATAAACGTACAACAATTAGGTCCAATCACCATAAATGTTGAACCCCAATCGGGACGAAAACATCGTAAAAGAAAAATAAAAAATACAAAATGTGATGCAACTATACAAGTGAAAATGACCCTACATTTCGTACAAACTCAAAATCAAAACAAACTCCAGTAAGACCTTAAGCCAACCAATCATTATTATATACAAATTAAATGCGGGATTCATAAAAATCTTAATTAAAAAAAAAAAAAGTACTTTTCTATGTTCAGAGCATTTATTTTATTTTTCTTTTGAAAGGGCAACCATTAGTATCCTATCTCAAGACACCAGCGAAGTACACAATCTTCAAATTTGTATAATATTGGTCGTTTTTATGTCGAGTTTGCATTAATTTATTTTAGGGTTCATGTTTTCCGAATTTAAATCATGATCCCGTAATTTTGGTTTAAAATAAATTTGGTTGTATGTCTTTTTTTTGTCATCGATTTTATCTGAATGTCTTTGATAATGTCAAATTTAAGTTCCAAGTTCTTTGAAATTTCAAAACTATGTTGCTCCGCGGATTGAATTTAGGATTTTTCGGCACGGATGCCATATGTAATTTTTTTATGACCTATAATTCCAAGTTGAAAAATAAAATAAAATTACATGGGGATTCCAATCACACTCGCGGCCGAAAAAGCCCCAGATTCAAGCGAAATTCTAAGGGCATGTTTGCACAACTCATCCTCCATCCAAATACACATCCACCCCTATTATACATCTATATCTTAAAATTATCAAATCACTACTTTTCTTACACCAACTAATTATCTATCATACTTTTCTTACAACAATTCATTATCTCTCCAACTTTTCTTACACTCACTTTTCTTTCATATAATCATTATCAGACTACTAACAATAATAAAATAGTGCATCATCATAATTAAAAAAATATTGATTTGACGTAAAGCTCCATCCACCTCTATCACATCCAACACAAAATAAACATCAGATTACTATTTTCAGGATTTCCCCCATCCACATCAAGACGAAAACAAACGTGCCCTAATAGACTATGGACTTAAATTGAATATTGTCAAAGATATTGAGAATAAATCGACAACAACAAAAATTACGTGACTGAATCTAAAATATATTTGAGGACAAAGTTATGAGATCATTTGTGATTTCCATTCATGTTTTTCTTGCTATTAAATATTTGTGACATTAAAATACATGCAGTACTAATGCAAGTCTAGTAAAAGATTATCATAAAGCCTCTAATCAGAGGACCTATACAACCTAAAATTAGTATATCAGTTAAATAAATTGCTAATATAATATCAATGAATTAATTTAAAAAATGATTTAAACTTATAGTGCATGCATATATTAAGTAGTAATTATTAAAGAACATAGAGCATCTTGACCTTTCGGCATTTCCCGGATTAAATTTGGAAAATAGGCATCAAAGGGCTTTGCTATAAACAGAAAAACAAAAAGCCCATCATAAAAGCATATATGTATAAACAGAAAGCAGTCGAAAAGCTAAAATCTTGAGAGAAAGTTGATTAAATGCTGACTTTTACCGTACCATATTATAATTCCACAAAAGCTTGTCGTCCATTCTTAACATATATACATGACCCAAAACCCAAAAATTATAAAGCATAAAATCATGGGTAGATTTACTACACATAAGGGCCCTAGTAGTTACGAGTCAGCCTTGGCAAAATATAATTGACCTTTGAGCCTAAGCCAAAAAAAATGTATTTGTACAAAGCGAAAAAAGAAATTCAACTTTATAAGTAAATTTAAATGCCACATATATAGGAATATAGTTTATTATCCAACATAACAAAAAAAAAAAACTAATTTAAACATTCTATATAGAAAATAAGCTATATATATGTGTAAGTTATGTCTTGAATCTTGAATTTTTCGGTGGACTTGGGATTTAAATTGGACATCGTTAAAAATATTTGTACTAAATCGACGACAAAAAAAGTTATGGGGCTGAATCTATTTGATGTCAAAATTATGAGACTATTTGTGATTTAAACAAGGACAAATTGCAAAAACATGACTTATTTTTGCCCCTTATTGCACTTTAAGGACCCGATTTTAGACTTTTGCTGGGTAAGTACTTAACTATCAATTTGTTGCAAAAAAAAAAAAAGGACTCGGGCAATTTTAAGACAAAATAAAATATATATTTCCACATATTTGTTATATATCACTTTATAAAAAATAATGATATTTCCAAAAAAATAAAAATTATAATAATGTTAATAATGAGTTAAAGACTGCTAATATTTTTTTTAAACGTAAATAAATTTATTAAATACAACAAGTACAAATACTCAAACAATTACATACAAAACCTTACAGTAGAAAATACTGAATAAGTAGTTCGAAGAATTACAAAGAAGAACTACTAATTAATATTAAGTGGCGTACCGTAACGTACCAAAAAATAATGACGCATATCATATACCGTACCAAATTTTTTTATATTAAAAAATTCATATCATTTTTGTATACCAAAATTCGGCATACATAAAATTTCGCTAAATAAAAAATATTTACCTACCGTACTGAAGTTTTCGGTATCTAAAAATTTCGATTGGTATCGATATATACTATCCCATATCGAAATCTTGATATACTATGTCATACCGAAATATCAGTATACATAATTTTTTTAACAAAATACCAAAATTTTTTGGTATATTGAAATATCAAAATTTTAGAATGCATACATATTTTACCGCAGTTTGCGGTATATATTGAAAAAATCAACATTTTTGTTATTTTTCAATTTGATAAACGCAGTATACCGATTTTTTCATTAATTTTTCACCCATAACCGAGAATATAAAGGAGTGAATTTTAGAAAATAACACAGAAGTTGAGAACAAAATTATTTTATTGTTGTAATACCTTGTTTTTTATTTATGGTTGAGAACGAAAGAAGTTAGATGCAAATTGGAAAAAAATAACTATTGTTTTGTCTTAAAACTATCCGAGTCCTTTTTTTGCAACAAATTGAAAGTTAAGTATCTACTCTGCAAAAGCATAAAGTTAGTCCTTAAAGTGTAATAAGAGACAAAGATAAATCTTATTTTTGCAATTTGACCTCAACAATTAAACTCCCTGATCAAATCTAAGAAAACAAATAGTGTCTGTCGAACACCAACACAAATACACAATCAATATCGTGTCTTAAGGGAAAAAAAATAAAATATTGTGATCCAACTCCCATATACGATTTGCCCTAGTTTTGATGGTCAGAATTTATTGAACAGGAAAAATTTGACTTAAATTTGTAGATATTCAGAAAGATTTATTGAACTCCACTACCTAAATTGTTGGGCTTTAAAGACCTGAATACGGTTTAGTGGGTTTTAGAAGTCTTTATTATGCTTAGAGAGACTTGATTTTAGACCCTGTTTAGGAATGGCAATTTGCCCCATCCCCGCGGTGATCCGCCCCGGTCTCGGCCCGATCGGGGCGGTTATTTTGACTATTTTTTTGTTTCGGTTTGATTTTGGGGAAAACTGATAAAATTTAAATCGGGGACGGTATTTATATACCCCGCCCCGCGCCCCGTCCCGATACATATTATATAAATATTTTTTATATTTATGTATGTATATATCACTATATATATTTAAATATTGATTTGATTATTTATATTTTGTTCTTTTAATTTATTTGATACAAAATAATTTTATAACATAATTGGCTTTCCATGATTTTTAGGGAGCTAAAATAATTATGATAATAAAAAATATAATAGTCGGTTTTCGGGTCAGGTTCGGGGATACCCAAAAACGTTAGGGGTGGGGATGGGGGTTAAGAAAAATTCCCCATCGGGGTTCGGGTCGGTTTTGGGGACAAAAAATCCCCATCGGGGACGGAGCCGGGGGAGGCATAAACCGGCCCCGCCCCGTTGTCACTCCTAACCTTTTAGTTTGATGGATCGATTAAATCACCAATTATTTATCTATTTATTTTAATAAATTAAATTTATTAAATTTCATTGACATTTAATTAATTAAATTAAAATTGTTCGTTTTATCTCTCTGATCTTACATGGCGAATGTCTTCTTGTACATTGTAGATATCTTTGAGGTTATGGCAAGGCCTTATTTTGACATGGATAATGAGAAATTACTCTTCTTTATAAATTGATGCAATTGAACTAATTAACTTAAAATTGATTCCACCACAAAATACATTCAATTTAAAGAGGGCTTTAAAGAGGGTTTTAACGAGGGAAATGAGTTTAGGGAGGGTTTTAACGAGGGAAAAAATCCCTCGTTAAAATGCTCGCCGGTAGTTATTTAACGAGGGGAAAAAAATCCCTCCCCAAATAGCGAGGGCTTTAGCGAGGGCCTGACATGTGTCAGTTTACCGAGGGCCCGCTGCCCTCGCTAATTTCACGACCAAATATCCCTCGCGAAAACCCTCTTTGAATTTAACGAGGGCCAGCTGGCCCTCGCCTTCTGACACCGTAGGTTTAGCGAGGGGGACGTGGCCCTCGCCAATTTGGCGAGCTCTTTCCCGAGGGATGTTGCCCTCGCGAATTTAATTCAAGTATTAAAAATGTTGCGGCCAGGTTTCGAGCCCGGGCTGGAGGGGCTCCGAGCGCACCCACGAACCACTAGGACACGCAAGCCCTCCACCAGAAGCGATATATGGGCGAAATTATTACGTGATTCGAACAAGCGACCTCCCGGTATGTGGAGGCCTTGCGTGTTCCGCCTAACCGTTTGGGCTAGGCGAGTTATTCGTTAACTTTGTATTTTTAATTGTATATGTATTATATATTGTGTTTTTACAATTTTTTTTCTTTTATCATTTATTTTAATTGTTTGTCATGCATATATATGTTTTGATTAAGTTAAAATATTTATAATAAAATTGTGAAATAAATAATTTATATTTTTATTCATTATTTATTATTATGTATATATTTATATATATATATATATATATTTTTATTAATTATTTTTATATAAATATTATTAATAAAATTTTAAATAATTAGTTTTATATTCTTATTAACTATTTATTATTATGAATACATTTATATATATATGTTTATATTAATTATTTTTACTAAAATATTTTTAAATAATCATTTTAATACTCTTTTTCACTAAAAGTAATCCTAATACGTTTGAATTAAATTATTTTTAAGGGAAAAATTTAAATAATCATATTTACGTATGTAATATTTACTAACAAATATACATATTGATCATTATTTTTTAAATATTTTCAATAAAATTGCAAAATTATTACTTTTATATTAATTTTCAGTATTTAATATATAACACGTGTATATATATATATATACACATGCACCTATAATAATTTTTTTAAAATAAAATTTTAAAGCATTCTCACAAACTAATAGTAGAAATTAATCAACAAATAAACATAAAACACACATGCATGTGACGTTCAAATATTCTAATTAAAACATATCAAAATATGTGGCATTCAAAATTAACATACAACATAACAAAATCAATATTCAGTCAAATGTTTAATGCACACGCACTCAAATGTTTAATTCATCACATGATCATCACCATCACCATCATCATCATTGTCATTTGTCGGGGGAAATTGATTAGGAGGAAACAAATTGGGATCAAATGTACCGGCATTTCTTAACATTTCAAAGGATTCCTCGAAAGCTTCTTGGGAAGAGTCGATTTTAACAGTCGAAAGCACGAGCAAAGAGAACCACTTGGGACCTACAGAGCACGCCTGGCCGGGGAATGGAGGAACAAAAAGACCAGGATGTGGTACGGGGTCATAATAACCACCGGTCGACTGGGGAAGCTGTGTAAAATTACCGGGTCCGACGACTACCCATCTGTTGGGAACCACCGATTCCCTGCAACCCCTGCTGGGGAGTAACACCCATCTGTGGAGCACCGGTTCCCTGCAACCCCTGCGGACCACCAGTTCCTTGCCACGACGGTTGTTGGGAAGCAACGGTTGACTACCACATCGAGAAAAACTGGCTCATCTGGTTCACTTGGCTTTGCATTTGTGACATCTGGTCTATTAGTCTTTGCATTTGTGCCATCTGTCTGGCTATTTCCTCTCGTTGATGTCTCTCCCTCTCGAGTTCTCGCTCCTGTGCTAGAAAGCGCTCTTGATCAAATTGGGAGTAGCCGCCGATAGTGTTGTGATTATACTGGAAAGTAAGCTTTTACCTTGTATAATCAAAACTGAATTTCGGACTTATTTACTGAAATAAATTTTTTTATTACTGATGCTTTAAATATCATCGAATGTTACATATATTTACTGCATAACTGTTCAATAAGTAGTACGCATTACATTGTAGTTAATTTAGTGATACCAGATCACAGAAGATTAAATTAACAGTCCATTGTAACTAAAAGTACAACATTCACGACGTAGATGGAAATGAACAATCCATCGTGAAAGGTTGAAGTGTAAGGCTCAGATTGGTTTGTCTTGACCAAGAGATTACACTAGTGCATGACTGATGCACTGAAGAGGACCTACAGGAGGACAAATTCTTCAGAACTGAACAAGGAAGAATTAGACCTCAGTGGTTCGTTATTTCTTAATCTTCGTCCCTTAAATAGGATCGCGTGTGGTTAGTAACTATTGCTTTTACTTATCACGGGTAGAGAATCAAGGAGATTCAATACTTTATATCTTGGGCAATATTATTGGTCACATGCGATTGCTAAGATTTAATACGGAGAATCGTGTGCAAGTACGCTTGTTCGATTTGCCCCCTTGGGAGGTTCATAAGTTTTATCATACCAAATCTTGCAAGTGGAACTAGTTTCCGATATGGATACTAATGTTGAACCGTTCCTTAACCAAGGACAAAATATATTAATTTATGGATAGCTATTTCAGTGGCTTGAATTAATTAATGGGCTAGATAATCTTAAACACGGGAAATAATAATCGGGAGCCATATTGACTGTAATATGGGTTAAGATGGATAGTGCAATATTAATTATGTAGTGGGATTAATTAATATTTATGGGCTTGAATAATATTGTGGCTTAATATTGATAATTCAAGATCCATTGGAAGGTCCAATCTTAATTCTCCTAAAGGCCCCTCAAGTAGCCCAGCATAAAGTCCAATAACTGAAAAAGGTGTTTAAAAATAAAATAAATATTTGTTGCTATTTTTCCTATTTTTTTCGAAAATAGTAAATAAAAGAAGGAGAAAGTTTTTCTTTGAATTTTGTTATGGAATGAAGATAAGTATTCATGGAATACAAGATTATCTCATTAAATTCAAGAAATCTCTCACTTGGTTATTTACTATGTAAATTTCGAAAATCTTGAAAGAATAAGGGAAAGAAAGATTTTTTTGATTTTCTTGAAAAGATATTATGGAAGATATGTATTCTTGGAATACAAGAATATCTCATAAATTCAAGAAGATCCAAATCTTGAAATCTTGATCCTTATTTTTTCAAAAATTCCCATAACAAGAGGAGTTGGGATTTTTATGGAATATTTTAATTATGGAGAAAATAATATAGGAGATATATTCAAGATTTATTAGAGATCATGAAAAAGATTTTCTTCCCCTATTCCATGCCAAAAAATCGTCCAACACCCCTCTATAAATAGGGGATGAATGTTTCATTCCCAAGTACAATTACATGTGCTGGAAAAATTAGTAAATCCACAAAGAGGGTGCAACAAATTTTTATTTTCCTTTTTGTTAATTGTTCGTGAGCTTCCTTCCACCGGATTGACGAGCAAGGACTAAGGAATAGTTGGGAAGGCTTTTTGGTGTGTTTTTATCGACGAGACCATTGCCACTCCAAGAGGTTAGTTCACGTAAACCCGTAGCAATTCCGCATGCGTAGGATTTATGTGAACTGTTTATATGCATGATTTGTTGTTGAATTATTATTTGAATTAATATAGGATTAATTCATGCTAGTAATAATTGTTAGAATTAAATTTGTATTTAAAAATTCATCCCGAATAGATCCGTGCAATTAATTCCCCAACAATTGGTATCAAAGCCTCGGTTTCGGGCTCTGAATTTTAAATTATAATTTAATTCGTCTTCATTAAATTTGAAATTGGATAGTAGAATTGCTAGATCTTTTTTGCAGGTATCCAATTGTCATGGAATTTAATGTGTTTATTTATGCATGCATATAAATTGTGGTTTTTAATTGATTATTCGCTCGATTCGTTTTTTTGCCTCGTGAGAAAATCCACGAGTAGATTAGATTTTGTTTGATTTGATCAATGTAATAGACTAGTCTAGATCTAGGTTTATTTATTTTTATAAATAAATTGTAACTGGATTGAAAACAGAGGCGGAGACGAAGAATTAAAAGACGGGATCCTAATCCCAAGGCGTGGCGTCGCGCGTCGCATGCTAAGGAGGCACGCCTTGACGCGGATGCTTGAGGGCGCGACGGCGGGGCGAGGCCGAGGGGGCCGAAAGCGAGGGATCATCGCAGGCGACGCCTGGGCGCGGCGGGGCGGGCGATGTTGCCGAGGTGCGCCTGGCGAGCGAAATAGCGACGCGGGCGACATGTCTTTGGGCGCTTGGTACGTCTTGACGAAGCGACGCAGGCGACAATGGCGAGATTCGAGGCGAGGGCGCCAGCGGCAACGCTGGCGATGATGTCGTCGGCGCTTTGGCTTAATAATACAAGACGGACGCCACTCGACACGGCCGGAGAGTGCTAGGCACTTCACTTCGACCCGAAATGGTCAAGACATGGCTTGACAAGGCATTTTTTTTAAGACGGTCAAGTGGGAGCTTTTCGAGACGAACGATGAAGGCTGTGAAGACGATTTCTCAAGATCAAGACATGACAAAAATTAACCATGACAATTGGATAATGTGCCCAATATGTTTAATTTTTTGTTTTGATGTTTATGCATTATTTTATGCTTATTTAAATTGTGTTTGAATTTGCGATGCATGAGAAAATGTTTTGAAAAATCTCACTTTCGAAAATTACCAAGTATGCTTAAACAATTAATTGACAATTTTATTCCGGATAATAAAATTGAATTAATTTTGACCTCCATGATTTATTTATTTGTGAATTCTTTTGGAGAAATTCCCCCCACGGGACGGTCAAAATATAGTTTTCACATGAATAAATTCCAAATTGATGATTGTGGATTATTACTAGTGGCGACGATGATCCTCCCCACGAGGCTCTTTCAAAGCGAAATAATAATTCTGTAATTAATCATGGTTATTACTTAGGTATAAAATTGATATGCATATACTTCCCTGAAGTCCCTGTCAATTTTATATTGGTCAAGTGGGAGCCAACTATTAATCTGGATATTAAAGGTTTGTAACTGTTCTTGTTTGTAACCTGTTTGAATGTGTTTAAATAATGACCCACCCCACGTGGCTTATTTAAACTGTTTTGAGATGTTGGCTGATGCATGTTCATATTTTTTTGAGATTTTAATATGAAACATGTGATCGAACCTTGTGATATATTTGTGCTTATGCATATTATTATTTATTTCAGTTCAGCATGTCGTAACCTTTTAATCCACTGCTATTATACTTAAAGTCAAAAGAATAAGTATGGAAACTATATTGATTGGAAACGAGAAATTATAATTGTCCTAACTGCACAAAAGCACAAGTGGATTCTTGACACACCAAAATCAGATGAGCCAACTGACGAAGTCAAAAATGCGAGACTCGTCAGATCACCTTGCGAGAGATGTAAATCGAAATATGGTGGAGGGCAAACCCGTAAGGGATTACGTCCTCAAAATTAATGGCCCATCTGAACAAACTTGAGGTTCTGAGTGCAGATTATAATCTGGAGACTCAGATGAATTTGGTACTTCACTCTCTGCCCAAAAGTTTTTGAGCAATTTTGCCTCGCTAGCTGATTTGTTGCAAGCTTTAGTCTCGGCAGAGATGTTGATGGGGCACCAAACTCAAGCTTTGACGGCAAGTGGTCCGTCTTCATCTTCTAGGCCAAGGGATGACAAGAAGAAGAAGGTGACCAAAGGCCATAAGCAATCAGACTCAACTGTTGCCAAGAGCAATGATAAGATGACGAATCTTTGGTGGTGTCAAGGAAAATCCAAAGAGGAAGTGCTTAAGTCTGCGGTGAAAAGGACAATGGAGGTTTGCTGTTCTCCAACCCCAAAAGGGCGGAAAAAAAGGTAATTCTCACGCACTAATTGTTGAAACTTGTTTAGTGGCGATATACTTCTCATTCGTGGGTAGTTGATACGGGATCCACTAATCATGTTTGCTTCACGGGTTCAAACCGATCCGAACAACTTAGTGGCGATGAGATCCTCATCACACCGGGCGATGTTACGAGAGTGGCGGTGAAGCGATGGGAGAAAGTGCACCTATTTTTTTTGAAGACGAGTTTTAATTTTAAGAGATGTTCTTTATGTTCCCGGTTTTAGAAAAGAATTCACTTTTCGGTTTCTAAAAATTACATTAATGGATACTTAGTTTCTTCTAATAAGAATGACATCATTTCTTGAAATGATGAGTGTATCTGTTATGGGACATTGATGGAAAATCTCTACACAATTAACTGTGCACACCACTCACGAAATGCATCCTATAACACATCAACTATTTCCGATAAAAGAAAAAACGTGAACGAGACACTTCTATGGCATCTAAGATTGGGACATATTAATCCAAAGAGGATCCAAAGGTTGGTAGAAGACGGTTCACTGGAGTCTCTCCAAGTTGAACCAATTCCAACCTGCGAATCATGTTTGGAGGGTAAAATGACCAAGAGGACATTCGGAGCCAAGGGGAATAGAGCCAAAGAAGTGTTAGAAATCGTTCACACAGACGTATGTGGTCCAATGTCAACCAAAGAAAGGGGAGGTTATGAGTATTTCGTCACTTTTATTGATGACTACTCAAGGTACGATTATATTTTCCTTATGAAGCATAAATCTGAGACCTTTGAGAAATTCAAAGAATTTAATGCTCAAGCAGAGAATCATAGGGAAAAACGTATCAAGTCTCTACGATCCGATCGTGGAGGCGAGTACCTCAGCGATGAGTTTTTGAACTACTTGTCTGATAAAGGGATTGCATCCCACTAAATCGCACCCTAACCCTCAACAAAAACGGGGTTGCGGAGAGCGAAGAAAAACTAACTCTTTTGGAAATGGTTAGATCAATGATGAGTTATGCGGATCTTCCCAAGTCGTTCTGGGGTCATGCCTTGGAAACGGCGGCTTACATTCTGAACTTGGTGCCATCCAAATCGGTTCCCAAAACTCCCAAAGAATTATGGACCGGGCTCAAGCCCAGTTTGAGACACATGAAAATTTGGGGGTGTCCGGCCTACGTGTTGGACAAGGAAGCCGGAAAATTGGATCCTCGATCAGAATTAAGGTTGTTTGTAGGATACCCCGAGGGAACAAAAGGGTGTATGTTCTATGGTCCCGAAGATCAAAAGGTGGTAATAAGCACCCACTTTAGATTTTTGGAAGAAGACTATATGAACAAAAGAAGACCCAGAAGTGAGATTACCTTAAATGAGCTAAGGGGGCTAACCTCATTGCCAACTGTACAAGATGACATACCAAACGACACACTTTCACAATCGGAACCTCGTCGTAGTGGGAGGGTTGTGAAACAGCCCGAGAGATTCATGGGGATAGGAGAGTCCTCGGACTTGATTCCTGGACAAGACAAATCAGACCCATGGACATATGACGAGGCAATCCAAGACAAGGATGTGGTTTCTTGGTAAACAGCAATGAAAGCCGAAATGGGTTCTATGGATCATAACAGGGTGTGGGAGCTAGTCGAACCACTTAATGGGGTCAAACACATTGGTTGCAAGTGGGTATACAAGAGAAAAAAGGGACCGGACGGGAAGGTGGAAACCTTCAAGGTAAGGCTTGTGGCGAAAGGTTATACTCATAAAGAAGGGATCGACTATGAGGAAACCTTTTCACCTGTAGCAATGCTCAAGTCCATCCGGATTCTCTTGTCGATTGCTGGGCATCTCGATTTTGAAATCTGGCAAATGGATGTCAAGACAGCTTTCCTTAACGGAAGTCTTGATGAAGAAATCTATATGCAACAACCCCAAGGCTTCATTGAAAAGGGCCAAGAACACCTAGTTTGTAAGCTCATGAAATCCATTTACGGACTCAAACAAGCATCCAGAGCTTGGAACCAATGTTTTGATCATGTTATAAAGTCTTATGGGTTTGATCAAAACGAGTTCGAAAGTTGTGTGTACAAAAAGCGTGTCGGAACTGCATTGGTATTCTTAGTACTATACGCAGACGACATTCTGATCATTGGGAACGATGTAAAGGTGTTATCAGACGTAAGCGCATGGCTTTCAAAACAGTTTTGATATCAAGGACTTAGGGGAAGCCGGGCACATCCTTGGGATCAAGATCACTCGAGATCGCAAGAAAATGATGATAGGCTTATCGCAAGCTTCATATATAGACACTGTCTTGAAACGATTCAGCATGCATGATTCCAAGAAAGGCTTCGTACCTTTCAGACATGGAATCTATCTATCCAAGGAAATGTGCCCTAAGACACAAAAGGAGATAGATGACATGAAAGGCATTCCTTATGCTTCGGCTGTCGGAAGCCTTATGTATGCAATGCTGTGCACGAGACCGGATATCTGCTTTGCCGTTGGCATGGTGGCAAGATATCAAAGTAACCCGGGGAAAGAACATTGGACGGCAGTTAAAAACATTATTATGTATCTGAAAAGAACTTAAGATAGAATGTTGGTTTATCAGTCAGATAGTCTAATCCCCATAGGCTACACGGACTCGGATTTCCAATCAGACATAGATTCCAGAAACTATCTGCCTCAGTTAGTGTGCTTTCATTTGGGAAGTGTAGCCATGAAATGGACGAGTGTGAAGTAGAAATGCATCACTGACTCAACCATGGAAGCCGGGTAAGTAGCTGCTTGTGAAGCAGTGAAGGAACCAGTTTGGCTATAGACCTTCTTAGTGGACTTGGAAGGAGTTCCGAATTTGTCTAGCAATATTTGCTAGGGGCAGTTGCAAATTCAAGGGAACCAAGAGTCCAAGAGTCAAACAAGCACGCTGAAGGAAAGAAATCTTAGACGAGAAATCGTTAAGAGAGGAGATGAAGAGGTGGCTAAGATCGCATTGGAGGATAACCTAGCTAACCCTTTCACAAAGTGTCTGCCTCTGGAAACATTCAAGAGACATGTGGGAGGAATGGTTGTCAAGTGCATAGCCAATCTGCTTTGAGTATAAGTGGGAGACATTATTAGGTTCGTGTAGGTGACATTAGATGTCACGTATTAGGAACTACACGAGACATGCTGTAGTATACTAAAAAGCAGACTTTGAGTATAAGTGGGAGATTGTTGGGATTATACTGGAAAGTATGCTTTTACTATGTATAATCAAAACTGAATTTCGGACTTATTTACTGAAATAAATTGTTTATCACTGATGCTTTAAGTATCATTGAATGTTACATATATTTACTGCATAACTGTTCAATAAATAGTACGCGTTACATTGTAGTTAATTTAGTGATACCAGATCACAGAAGATTAAATTAACAGTCCATTGTAACTAAAAGTACAACATTAACGACCTAGATGGAAATGAAAAATTCATCGTGAAAGGTTGAAGTGTAAGGCTCAGATTGGTTTGTCTTGACCAAGAGATTACACTAGTGCATGACTGATGCACTGAAGAGGACCTACAGGAGGACAAATTCTTCAGAACTGAACAAGAAAGAATTAGACCTCAGTGGTTCGTTATTTCTTAATCTTCGTCCCTTAACTAGGATCGCGTGTGGTTAGTAATTATTGCTTTTACTTATCACGGGAAGAGAATCAAGGAGATTCAATACTTTATATTTTGGGCAATATTATTGGTCACATGCGATTGCTAAGATTTAATACGGAGAATCGTGTGCAAGTACGCTTGTTCGATTTGCCCCCTTGGGAGGTTCATAAGTTTTATCATACCAAATCTTGCAAGTGGAACTAGATTCCGGTATGGATAATAATGTTGAACCGTTCCTTAACCAAGGACAAAAGATATTAATTAATGGAAAGTTATTTCAGTGGCTTGAATTAATTAATGGGCTAGATAATCTTAAACACGGGAAATAATAATCGGGAGCCATATTGACTGTAATATGGGTTAAGATGGAGAGTGCAATATTAATTATGTAGTGGGATTAATTAATATTTATGGGCTTGAATAATATTGTGGCTTAATATTGATAATTCAAGATCCATTGGAAGGTTCAATCTTAATTCTCCTAAAGGCCCCTCAAATAGCCCAACATAAAGTCCAATAACTGAAAAAAGTGTTTAAAAATAAAATAAATATTTGTTGCTATTTTTCCTATTTTTTCGAAAATAGTAAATAAAATAAGGAGAAAGATTTTCTTTGAATTTTGTTATGGAATGAAGATAAGTATTCTTGGAATACAAGATTATCTCATTAAATTTAAGAAATCTCCCACTTGGTTATTTACTATGTAAATTTCGAAAATCTTGAAAGAATAAGGGAAATAAAGATTTTCTTGATTTTCTTGAAAAGATATTATGGAAGATATGTATTCTTGGAATACAAGAATATCTCATAAATTCAAGAAGATCCAAATCTTGAAATCTTGATCCTTATTTTTTTCGAAAATTCCCATAACAAGAGGAGTTGGGATTTTTATGGAATATTTTAATTATGGAGAAAAGAATTTAGGAGGCATATTCAAGATTTCTTGGAGATCAAGAAAAATATTTTTTTCCCTATTCCATGCCAAAAAATTGTCCAACATCTCTCTATAAATAGGGGATGAATGTTTCATTCCCAAGTACAATTCCATGTGCTGGAAAAATTAGTAAATCCACAAAGGTGGTGCAACAAATTTTTATTTTCCTTTTTGTTAATTGTTCGCGAGCTTCCTTCCACCGGATTGACGAGCAAGGACTAGGGAATACTTGGGAAGGCTTTTTTGGTGTGTTTTTATCGACGAGACCATTGCCACTCCAAGAGGTTAGTTCACGTAAACCCGTAGCAATTCCGCATGCGTAGGATTTATGTGAACTGTTTATATGCATGATTTGTTGTTGAATTATTATTTGAATTAATATAGGATTAATTCATGCTAGTAATAATTAATGAATTAAATTTGTATTTAAATATTCACCCCGAATAGATCTGTGCAACTCATTCCCCAACATGGAGGGCATTGAAAGATTACTAGATCCGACCTGAAGTCATAGCTAAAAGCGAACAGTGCCGCAAAAACCGAGCCTCCAAAAAATCTACGCATTATGGAGGATCAAAAGGAGCGATTGATTTTGCGTATGACTTTGTAAGTAGTTTTTGCACCACCATAAATCGATATTTTTATTACTTTATCATAATAATTAATAGTAATTAACAAAACTATACAAAATTGTTAGTACCATAAAAATGGACGCCTCCCAACGACATGGGAACTCGTGAATAATTTTCACAATAAAGCTTCCACGTATGCTGAGATGGAAGCCATAATTGTGAGTGCTTGAAGTAACGTTGTTTATTCAATATATAACTTAGTTAATTAATAGTATATCTAATTTTAAATGTCAAAATATTTGTATGTCATCGAGAAGTGGAGGCACAAATCAATTCTGAGTTCCCGCAGGATGCAGAAGAGTACGAGCGCAGTAAACAAGCCAACAAGTGCTATACACAGCAGGTGTCGTACTCCCACGGGAAATACAGGGGTTTGGGCCAAATGTCAGAGTTGGGGCGCATTCAATCTGGCCCAGACGGGACATCTGGGGGCACCTCTATCTGTTGGGGAATTAATTGCACGGATCTATTCGGGATGAATTTTTAAATACAAATTTAATTTTAACAATTATTACTAGCATGAATTAATCCTATATTAATTCAAATAATAATTCAACAACATATCATGCATATAAAAAGCCACGTAAAACCTACGCGACGGAATCTACGGGTTTACGTGAACGTACTCTCTCGGGATAGGAGTGACTTCGTTGGACGGGCTAAACAAAAGGACTTCCCAAGTATTCCCTTAGCCCTTGCTCGACAATCCGGTGGGAAGGATACTTTCGCGAACAATTAACAAAAAGGAAAAAATAAAACTTTGTTGCACCACTTTCGTGGATTTGCTAATTTTTCCAAAGACATGGAATTGTACTTGGGAATGAAACAATCATCCCCTATTTATAGGAGGGAGGTGGTCGAATTTTTCTCAAAGAGAAAATCAATGTGGGAAAAGACTTTTCTTGATCACCAAGAAATCTTAAATATATCTCCTATATTCTTTTTTCCATAATTAAAATATTCCACAAAAATCCCACCTCCTCTATAATATGGTATTTTCGAAAATTTAGTGTTCAAGAATCCAAGATTTGGATCTTCTTGAATTTATGAGATATTCTTGTATTTCAAGAAATACATATCTTCCATAATATATTTTCAAGAAAATCAAGAAAATCTTTCTTGCCCACTATATTTTCAAATATTTCGAAATTCTATTATGAAATAACCAAGTGGGAGATTTCTTGAATTTAATGAGATAATCTTGTATTCCAAGAATACATATCTTCATTCCATAACAAAATTCAAAGAAAATCTTTCTACCTCTTTTATCCATAATTTCGAAAAAAACATAGGAATATTAAGCAACAATATTTATTTTATTTTAATCACCTTTTTCAGTTAATGGACTATATGCTGGGCTACTCAGGGGGCCTTTAGGAGAATTAAGATTGGACCTTCTAATGGACCTTGAATATCTAATATTGAGCCACAATATAATTCAAGCCCATAAATATTAATTAATCCCACTACATAATTAATATTGCACTATCCATCTTAACCCATATTACAGTCAACATGCCTCCCGGTCATTATTTCCCGTGTTTAAGATTATCTAGCCCATTAATTAATTCAAGCCACTGAAATAGCTTTCCATTAATTAACATATTTTGTCCTTGGTCGAGGAACGGTTCAACATTATTATCCATACCGGAAACTAATTCCACTTGCAAGATTTGGTATGACAAAGCTTATGAACCTCCCAAGGGGGCAAATCAAACAAGCGTACTTGCACACGATTCTTCGTATTAAATCTTAGCAATCACATGTGACCAATAATATTGCCCAAGATAAAAAATATTGAATCTCTCTCTGATTCGCTACCCATGATAAGTCAAAGCAATAGTTACCAATCCCACGTGATCCTATTTAAGGGACGAAGGTTAAGAAACAACGAACCACTGAGGTCTAATTCTTCCTCGTTCAGTTCTGAAGAATTTATCCTCCTGTAGGTCCTATTCAGCGCATCAGTCATGCACTAGTGTAATCTCTTGGTCAAGACAAACCAATCTGAGCCTTACACCTCAACCTTTCGTGATGGGTTGTTCATTTCCATCTAGGTCGTGAATGACGTACTTTTAGTTACAAGGGACTGTTAATTTAATCTTCTGTGATCTGGTATCACTAAATTAACTACAATGTAACACGTACGAATTATTGAACAGTTATGCAGTAAATATATGTAACATTCAATCATATTTAAAGCATCAGTGATAAACAATTTATTTCAGTAAATAAGTCTGGAAATTCAGTTTCGATTATACAAAGTAAAAAAGCATACTTTTCAGTATAATCCCAACAATCTCCCACTTATACTCAAAGTCTGCTTTTAAGTATACTACAACATGTCTCGCGTAGTCCGTGACATCTAATGTCACCTACACGAACCTAATAATTTCTCCCACTTATACTCAAAGCAGATTGGCAACGGTCTTGACATCCATTCCACTCACATGTCTCTCGAATGTATTTAGAGGCAGACGCTTTGTGAATGGATCTGCTAGGCTGTCCTCAGACGCTATCTTTGTCACATCTATATCTCCTTTCTTAACAATTTCTCGTATAAGATGTCTTTCCTTTAATGTGTTTGTTTGACTCGTGGACTCTTGGTTCTCTTGAATTTGCAACTGCCCCTGGCAAATATTGCTAGACAAATTCAGAACACCATCCAAGTCCACTAAGAAGGTCTAGAGCCCAATCGGTTCTTTCACTGCTTCACAAGCAGCTACTTACCCGACTTCCATGGTTGAGTCAGTGATGCATTTTTGCTTCACACTCGTCCATTTGATGGCTACACTTCCCAAATGGAAACACACTAACTGAGGCAGATAGTTTCTGGAATCTAAGTCTGATTGGAAATCCGAGTCCGTGTAGTCGATGGGGATTGGAGTATCTGACTGATAAATCAACATTCTATCTCGATTTCTTTTCAGACACTTCAGAATGTTTTTAACTGTCGTCCAATGCGCTTTCCCTGGGTTACTTTGATATCTTGCCCCCATGCCTACGGCAAAGCAGATATCCGGTCTCGTACACAGCAATGCATACATAAGGTTTCCGACAGCCGAAGCACAAGTTATACCTCTTCATGTCATCTATCTCCTTTTTAGTCTTTAGGGAACATTTTCTTGGATAGATGGATTCCAAGTCTAAAAGGTACGAATCTTTTCTTGGAATCTTGCATGCTGAATCGTTTCAAAACCAGTGTCTATGTATGAAACTTGCGATAACCCGATCATCCTTTTCTGGCGATCTTGAGTTATCTTGATCCCAAGGATATGTCCGGCTTTCCCTAAGTCTTGCATATCAAACTGTTTTGAAACCATGCCCTTACGTCTGATCACACCTTCACATCGTTCCCGATGATCACAATGTCATCTACGTATAGTACTAAGAATACCAATGCAGTTCCGACATGCTTTTTATACACACAACTTTCAAACTTGTTTTGATCAAACCCTTAAGACTTTATAATATGATCAAAACATTGGTTCCAAGCTCTGGATGCCTGTTTGAGTCCGTAAATGGACCTCTTGAGCTTACAAACTAGGTATTCTTGGCATGTTTCAATGAAACCTTGGGTTTGTTGCATATAGATCTCTTCATTAAGACTTCCATTAAGGAAAGCTGTCTTGACATCCATTTGCCAGATTTAAAAATCGAAATGCGCAGCAATCGATAAGTGAATACGGATGGACTTAAGCATGGCTACGGGCGAAAAAGTTTCCTCATAATCGATCCCTTCTTTCTGAGTATAACCTTTCGCCACTAGTCTTGCTTTAAAGGTTTCAACCTTCCCGTTGTTGGGGAATGATTCGCACAGATCTATTCGGTGAATATTTAAATACAAATTTAATTCATTAATTATTACTAGCATGAATTAATCATATATTAATTCAAATAATAATTGCAACAACATATCATGCATATAAAAAGCCACGTAAAACCCACGACGCGAATCTACGGGTTTACGTGAACGCATTCCCTGGGATGGCGGTGACTTCGGTCGGACGGACTAACCAAAAGGACTTCCCAAGTATTCCCTTAGCCCTTACTCGACAATCCGGTGGAAGGATACTCGCGAACAATTAACAAAAGGAAAAAATAAACTTTGTTGCACCACTTATGTGGATTTGCTAATATTTCCAGCACATGGAATTGTACTTGGGAATGAACTAATCATCTCCTATTTATAGGAGAGGAGGGGAACGAAATTTTTGTTATTTTTCAATGTGGGATAAGACTTTTCTTGGTCACCAAGAAATCTTGAATATATCCCATATATTCTCTTTCCCATAATTAAAATATTCCACAAAAATCCACCTCCTCTATTATGGATATTATTTTCGAAAATATTAAGTGCAAGAGTCCAAGATTTGGATCTTCTTGAATTTATGAGATACTCTTGTATTTTAAGAAATACATATCTTCCATAATATCTTTTCAAGAAAATCAAGAAAATCTTTCTTGCCCACTATATTTCCAAAAATTTCGAAATTTCTTAATGAATAACCAAGTGGGAGATTTCTTGAATTTAATGAGATAATCTTGTATTCCAAGAATACATATCTTCATTCCATAACAAAATTCAAAGAAAATCTTTCTACCTCTTTTATCCATAATTTCGAAAAAAACATAGGAATATTAAGCAACAATATTTATTTTATTTTAATCACCTTTTTCAGTTAAATGGACTATATGCTGGGCTACTCAGGGGGCCTTTAGGAGAATTAAGATTGGACCTTCTAATGGATCTTGAATATCTAATATTGAGCCACAATATAATTCAAGCCCATAAATATTAATTAATCCCACTACATAATTATTATTGCACTATCCATCTTAACCCATATTACGATCAATATGGCTCCCCGGTCATTATTTCCGTGTTTAAGATTATCTAGCCCATTAATTAATTCAAGCCACTTTGAAATAGCTTTCCGTTAATTAATATATTTTGTCCTTGGTCAAGGAACGGTTCAACATTATTATCCATACCGAAACTAATTCCACTTGCAAGATTTGGTATGATAAAACTTATGAACCTCCCAAGGGCAAATCAAGCAAGCGTGCTTTTGCACACGATCCTTCAGATAAATCTTAGCAATCACATGTGACCAATAATATTGCCCAAGATAAAAAGTATTGAATCTCTCTCTCGATTCGCTACCCATGATAAGTCAAAGCAATAGTTACCGATCCCACGATCCTATTTAAGGGGAAAGGTTAAGAAACAACGAACCACCGAGGCCTAATTCTTCCTTGTTCGGTTAAGAAGAATTTATCCTCCTCAGAGGTCCTATTCAACAAGATCACCATGCACTAGTGTAATCTCTTGGTCAAGACAAACCAATCTGAGCCTTACACCTCAACCTTTTCGCGATGGTTGTTCATTTCCATCTAGGTCGTGAATGGCGTACTTATAGTTACAAGGACCGTTAATTTAATCTTACGTGATCGGGTATCACTAAATTAACTACTGATGTAACACGTCGAAAATACTAAATAGTTATGCAAAGAAATATATATAACATTCAATCATATTTAAAGCATCAGTGATAAACAATTTATTTCTGTAAATAAGTCTGGAAATTCAGTTTCGATTATACAAAGTAAAAAGCATACTTTTCAGTATAATCCCCAACACCCGTCCGGCCCTCTTTTCCTCTTATATACCCACTTGCATCCAATGGGTTTGACCCCATTAAGTGGTTCGACTAGCTCCCACACTCTATTATGAAACATAGAACTCATTTCGGCTTTCATTGTTGTTTGCCAAGAATCCGAATCCTTATCTTGGAGTGCCTCGTCATATGTCCATGGGTCTGATTCGTCTTGTCCGGGAATCAAGTCCGAGGACTCTCCTATTCCCATGAATCTCTCGGGTTGTCTAACAACCCTCCCACTACGACGAGGCTCCGGTTGTGAAAGCGTATCGTTTGGTATATCATCTAGTACAGTTGGCACTGAGGTTTGCCCTATAAGCTCATTTAAGGTAATCTCACTTCTGGGTTTTCTTTGGTTCATATAGTCTTCTTCCAAAAATCTAAAGTGGGTGCTTATGACCACCTTTTGATCTTCAGGACCATAGAACATACACCCTTTTGTTCCCTCGGGGTATCCTACAAACAGCCTTAATTCTGATCGAGGATCCAATTTACCGACTTCCTTGTCCAACACGTAGGCCGGACACCCCCAAATTCTTATGTGTCTCATACTAGGCTTGCACCCGGTCCACAATTCTTTAGGAGTTTTGGGAACCGATTTGGATAGCACCAAGTTCAGAATGTAAGTCGATGTTTCCAAGGCATGACCCCAGAACGACTCGGGAAGATCCGCATAACTCATCATTGATCTAACCATTTCCAAAAGAATTCTGTTTCTTCGCTCTGCTACCCCGTTTTGGTGAGGGGTTCTGGGTGCAGTGAGCTGGGATACAATCCCTTCATCAGATAAGTAGTTCAAAAACTCATAGCTGAGGTATTCGCCTCCACGATCAGATCATAGAGACTTGATACGTTTTTCCCTATGATTCTCTGTTTGAGCCTTAAATTCTTAGAATTTTTCAAAGGTCTCATATTCATGCTTCATAAGGAAAATGTACCTTGAGTAATCATCAATAAAATTACTCATAACCTCCTCTTGCTTTGGTTGACATTGGACCACATACATCGTGTGTGAATCGACCTCTAACACTTCTTTGGCCCTATTCCCCTCTCCAAATGCCCTCTTGGTCATATTACCCTCCAAACATGATTCGCGGGTTGGGATTTGTTCAACTTGGAGACGCTCCAAAGAACCATCTTTCACCAACCTTTGGATCCTCTTTTTGGATTTATATGACCTAATCTTAGATGCCAAAGAAGTATTTCGCTCACGCTTTTCTTTTTGTCGAAAATAGTTGATGTGTTGTAGGATGCATTTCATGAGTGGTGTGCCTGACGCTTAATTGTATAGAGATTTTCCATCAATGTCCCGTATCAGATACACTCATCATTTAAAAATGATGTCATTCTTATTAGAAGAAACTTAGTGTCCTTTAATCAATTTTAGAAACTTGAAGTGAATTCTTTTTCTAAAAATCGGGAACATAAAGATAATCTAAAAAAAAAAACTTTTATCTTCAAAAGATAGGTGCACTTCTCCCATTTGCTTTAATCGTTACTCATGTAGCATTGCAATGTACGCTACTTGCGTAGTATTGCAATAATCGTTACTATCGTAGCATTGCAATATCTGCCACTTACGTAGCATTGCAATGTCTTCTACTTTCGTAACGTTGCCCAGTGTGATGAGGATCTCACTCCCACTAAGTTGTCGGATCATTTAGAACCGTGAAGCTAACATGATTAGTGGATCTCGTATAAACCACCCACGAATGAGAAGTATACGCCGCTAAACAAGTTTCAACAACTAGTGCGTGAGAATTACCTTTCTTTCCGGTCCTTTTGGGGTTGGAACAGCAAAACCTCCATTGTCCTCTCTTCACCGCATCTTAAGCACTTCCTCTTTGGATTTTCCTTGACACAACAAGCATTCCTCATCTTACCATTGCCCTTGGCAACAGTTGAGTTTTATTGCTTATGGCCTTTTGGTCCTCTTCTTTATCTTGCCTTCCTTTGGCCTAGAAGATGAAGACAGACCACTTGCCGTCAAAACTTGAGTTTGGTGCCTTATCATTATTTCTGCCGGGACCAAAAGCTTGCAACAAATTAGCTAGCGAGGCCAAAATGCTCAAAAACTTTTTTTTTTAGAGTGAAGTACCAAATTCATCTGAGTCTCCAGATCATAATCTGCACTCAGAATCTCAAGTTTGTTCAGATGGGCCATCTATTTTGAGGACGTAATCCCTTACGGGTTTGCCCTCCACCATTTTCAGCGACGACATCTCTCGCAAAGGTGATCGGACGAGTCCCGCATGTTTTGACTCGTCGGTTGGCTCTCTGATTTTGGTGTGTCAAGAATCCACTTGTGCTTTTGTGCAGTTAGGACAATTAAAATTTTTTCGTTTCCAATATAGTTTCCATACATATTGTATTGACTTTAAGTATAATAACAGTGGATTAAAAGGTAACGACATCTTTGGCCTAAAATAAACAACTATATGCAATAACACAAGTATATCACAAGGTTCGATCACATGCTTCATATTAAAATCTCAAAAAAATATGAACATGCATCACCAACATCTCAAAACAGTTTAAATAAGTCACGTGGGGTGGGTCATTATTTAAACACATTCAAGCGAGTTACAAAAACAAGAACGATTATAAACCTTTAATATCCAGTTAATAGTTGGCTCCCACTTGACCAATATAAAATTGACAGGGACTTGAGGAAGTATATGCATATCAATTTTATACCTAAGTAATAACCATGATTAAATACAGATTTTACTATTTCGCTTTGATCGAGCCTCGTGGGGAGGGTCATCGTCGCCACTAGTAATAACCCACAATCATTTGTTTGGAATTCATTCATGTGAAAGCTATCTTTTGACCGTCCCGTGGGGGGAATTTCTCCAAAAGAATTCACAAATGAATAAATCATGGAGGTCAAAATTAATTCAATTTTATTATCCTAATAAAATTGTCAATTAATTATTTAAACATACTTAGTAATTTTTAAGGTGAGATTTTTCCATTTGGCAACCCTCATGCAAACACATTTAAACAAATTAAATAAAGCATAAGATAAAGACAAATAAATCAAGCAAAACAGAAAAATAAACATATTGGGCACAAATTATCCAATTGTCATGGTTTAATTTTTCTTGGCTTGATCTTGAAGAAACACGTCTCGGATTTCTCCCACTTGTTCGTCTCGAAAAGTACTTCATCTCAAACGCGCCACACCAAACAACCGCAATGGATGCACGCCAAGATCCGCCGGGCATTGCCCTAGAAACGACCTCGGCACCGCCCGGGTCAAGGTCGCCAAGAGACGGCGAGAGTCATCAGCTCGGCGACGCGACGACATCCATGCGCAAGATCAAGATCGATCGCCCGCCTCGCCCGAATTCTCGGCCCCTTAGCAGATCCGCCTCATGCCTCGCTGGGAAGCGCCGTACGCGTGCATCACAGGCGCTTAGCCGCCTCGCGGCGGCCTGTCGCTCGCGGCCCGGTCTCGCCCTCTCCCTTCGTGCCATCGCGTGCCATCACATCGCCCACGCCACGTTTACGGATTTCGTCCTTTAATGCTTGGTTCGTTCCCCGATCCGGTTACAATTTATTTACAAAAAATAAATAAACCTAGATCTAGACTAGTCTATTACATTGATCAAATCAAACAAATCCTAGTCTACTCGTGGATTTTCTCACGAGGCAAAATAAATCCGAACGAATCGAATTAAAAAACACAGTTTATATGCATGCATAAATAAACACATTAATATCCATGACAATTGGATACCTGCAAAACAGATCTAACAGTTCTACTAGCCAATTTCAAATTTAATGTCCGAATTAAATTACAATTTAAAAAATTCAGAGTCTCAAACCGTGGCTCGATACGATGCGATAATTGGGGAATGAGTTACGATCTATTCGGGTGAATATTTAAATACAAATTTAATTCATTAATTATTATTAGCATGAATTAATCCTATATTAATTCAAATAATAATTGCAACAACATATCATGCATATAAAAAGCCACGTAAAACCTACGCATGCGGAATCTATGGGTTTACGTGAACGCATTCTCTCTCGGGATGGCAAAGACTTGGTTGGACGGACTAACCAAAAGGACTTCCCAAGTATTCCCTTAGCCCTTGCTCGACAATCCGGTGGAAGGATACTCGCGAACAATTAACAAAAGGAAAAAATAAAACTTTGTTGCACCACTTTCGTGGATTTGCTAATTTTTCCAGCACATGGAATTGTACTTGGGAATGAAACAATCATCCCCTATTTATAGGAGGGAGGTGGTCGAATTTTTCAGTAGAAAATCAATGTGGGAAAAGACTTTTCTTGATCACCAAGAAATCTTGAATATATCTCCTATATTCTTTTTTCCATAATTAAAATATTCCACAAAAATCCCACCTCCTCTATAATATGGTATTTTCGAAAATTTAGTGTTCAAGAATCCAAGATTTGGATCTTCTTGAATTTATGAGATATTCTTGTATTTCAAGAAATACATATCTTCCATAATATCTTTTCAAGAAAATCAAGAAAATCTTTCTTGCCCACTATATTTTCAAATATTTCGAAATTCTATTATGAAATAACCAAGTGGGAGATTTCTTGAATTTAATGAGATAATCTTGTATTCCAAGAATACATATCTTCATTCCATAACAAAATTCAAAGAAAATCTTTCTCCCAACTTATTCATAATTTTTGAAAAAAATAGAGGAAAAATAAGCAACAAAATTTATTTTATTTTAATCACATTTTTCAGTTAATGGACTATTTGTTGGGCTACTCAGGGGGCCTTTAGGAGAATTAAGATTGGACCTTCTAATGGACCTTGAATATCTAATATTGAGCCACAATATAATTCAAGCCCATAAATATTAATTAATCCCACTACATAATTAATATTGCACTATCCATCTTAACCCATATTACAGTCAATATGGCTCCCGGTCATTATTTCCTGTGTTTAAGATTATATAGCCCATTAATTAATTCAAGCCACTGAAATAGCTTTCCATTAATTAACATATTTTGTCCTTGGTCGAGGAACGGTTCAACATTATTATCCATACCGGAAACTAATTCCACTTGCAAGATTTGGTATGATAAATCTTATGAGCCTCCCAAGGGGGCAAATCAAACAAGCGTACTTGCACACGATTCTTCGTATTAAATCTTAGCAATCACATTTGACCAATAATATTGTCCAAGATAAAAAATATTGAATCTCTCTCTGATTCGCTACCCATGATAAGTCAAAGCAATAGTTACCAATCCCACGTGATCCTATTTAAGGGACGAAGGTTAAGAAACAACGAACCACTGAGGTCTAATTCTTCCTTGTTCAGTTCTGAAGAATTTATCCTCCTGTAGGTTCTATTCAGCGCATCAGTCATGCACTAGTGTAATCTCTTGGTCAAGACAAACCAATCTGAGCCTTACACCTCAACCTTTCGTGATGGGTTGTTCATTTCCATCTAGGTCGTGAATGGCGTACTTTTAGTTACAAGGGACTGTTAATTTAATCTTCTGTGATCTGGTATCACTAAATTAACTACAATGTAACACGTACGAATTATTGAACAGTTATGCAGTAAATATATGTAACATTCAATCATATTTAAAGAATCAGTGATAAACAATTTATTTCAGTAAATAAGTCTGGAAATTCAGTTTCGATTATACAAAGTAAAAAGCATACTTTTCAGTATAATCCCAACACTCCACACATCATCATCCCATGGGGGCACCTTTCACTTCTTACGGTGTATCGTCTTCCAGTTATTGAGAAGATCAACATACCGGATGCTAGCCCTCCGCATAAACAGATCTTTGATCTGTCTTGTGTCCTCCCGTCTTTGATCCCAAGTGACATCTCTCTAATAAAAAAATGAACGTTAAACGTAGATCGACGTATAAGTAACAATATAATGAACAAGCTACTTAAATTAATCAAACGAATGCATACCTGGAATGTCTTCCACCACCTGTTTTTCCAATTTTCAGAAACCAATGTCCACGTGTACCCGCCCAACTCCATATCTCGGGACATGATGTTCCTGATGATCCTCGAACATTTATTCGAGGGATACAACCTGTAAAATTAAAAGAGTGTTACACACGTATATATTATATGATATATAAATTAAAAGATATAGTGGTATAACATACTTCCCACTCCACACTTGTATAGGTAATCGAATCTGTGGTGGATCATGATTTGCGAGTTCCTCTTCGTCAATCTCCCGAGACCAAGATGAATCATCATCGCCACCTTCAGTTGATTCATCCAGGTGGTCATCTTCAGTAGTACTCGTCGTCTCGACATCTGGTATTGGTACTCGATTCTGCTCTTCCTCTTCATTATTTTCACTGGAATTCGACCCTGATCCACTGGATCTCCCGAATAGACGTATGCTGAGCGTCTTTCGTATACCTCTGCCGCCGGTCATCTGTAACATTGGTTAAATAAATTAAATTATATAATATGGATGATTAGAACAAGTACATACATCATCTATACATTAATTAAAATAACTAATTTCACAACATATATATATCATCTTCATCAACATTAATAATAAAAAACAAGCGTACATAACAAATATATTAATTAGTTTCATCGATTATCTTCTGAATCAGAATTATGATCTCTATCTTCATCTTCATCTTCCTCTTCCTCGTCCCCTTCATCATCATCATCATCATCATCATCATCCCCTTCTTCTTCCTCAAGTACTGCACCGTTCAAATCTGCCAAAACGACAGGATCATCATCTATTTGCACATTCATTTGGGATTATATGTCGTCCTCTTGGAGTGGAGGAAGCTCTGGTGCGGTATTTCTATCGATTTCCACTAAGGATCTCGGTTTTGTGGTGCAAACAGCCCACCAATCTCGGCCCCGCACAGATCCGGGGTACTTGCAATAATAAACTTGACTGACTTGACTTGCTAGCACAAATGGATCAAAACGGCCATATCGTCCTCTCAGATTAACGTCCACGAGCTTATAATTGGGATGTATTCTTGTTCCCACTGGCACAGTTAGATCAAACCACTCACTCTTGAACAAAACTATTTTTCTTTCGGTAAGTCCGGGATATTCCAACACCACTACCTCCTCGAGTATCCCGTAGAAATCATTTTTATTTGAATCATAGTTTGTTCCCTTAATACAAACTCCACTGTTCATAGTGGCCTTAGATGCGTCATAAGCTCGTGTGTGAAATTTGAATCCATTAACGTAATATCCAGGGTACGTGGTGACACTACTAAGAGGACCGCCCGAAAGATCGCATATAGACTCATCCTGAATACGATGTATCCTCACCTATATATTATTGACGAAATACGTAATTATTAAAATACTATACTATATATATATTATTGAAGTTAACCACTAGCTAGATCACTTACAAGTTGATCAAACCACAATGCGAATTGTTGTTGAAGAAAGTCATCTTTTTCAGCATTCGATAGATTCGGTTGAACTGTATGTAGTTGCTCGAAAAACACACTACAATTGTAAATTTCGATGAGAAATTGTGGTTGTAAATATCAAATCAAATTAATATAGAATTAATTCACTTACTTAATATACGGTTGCACCTCGTTGCAATTTAGTAGCACGTACGTATGAGTTATTCGCTTCTCCAAGTCTACAATTGGTCTTCTACCCTTCATTCCAAGTGTACTACCAGGAGGCACAAATATCGAGAGTTTACCTCCCACTGATCATGGTACTTCACGAGGTATATTGCGAGGTCTATTGTGTTTCCTCGTCAGCACATGTTCCTCAAAGTAATGGGAACAAAACATTGATGCTTCTTTTGTTAAATAGGCATTTGCAATTGAAGCTTCCACATGTGCCTTGTTACCCACACTTAACTTTAAGTTGTGAAGATACCTAATTCAATTGAATGGCTATTGTGTAAATTGTATTTTTTTTTATCAAATAATTGAATGAGTCAATTAGATTATACGTACCTCTCAAATAGATACATCTATCTATATTGTACTGGACCAGCAATTTTTGCTTCATATGCAAGATGGACAGGAAGATGCTCCATCGAATTAAAGAAGCTTGGTGGAAATATACGTTCCAACTTGCACAAGATCACTGGGATATTATTGTCCAACCGAGTCATGTTTTCTACAGTAATGGTCCTCGATGTTAACTCCTTGAAGAACAAACTGATTTCAGTGATGACTTGCCAAACCTTAATCGGCAGAATCTCACGAAAAGCAATTGGGAGTAGTCTCTGCATAAATACGTGACAATCATGACTCTTCATCCCAAACATCTTTAATTTTGACCAGTCTACGCACCGAGACAAGTTGGACACGTAGTCATCAGGGAATTTCAACTCATCTACCCATTTGCAAACCATGTATTTTTGCTTCTTATCAAGGGAATAACTAGCTTTGGGGTACTTTCCTGTGTGTGCACATTTCTACAACGAGGGTCGGCGACAGTATTCATTAAGTTCATCCCTCGATTTCGTTGTGTCCTTTGTTTTCCCTTCGACATTCATCACCGTGTAGAACAAATTATCAAACACATTTTTTTCGATGTGCATCACATCCAAATTATGTCGGATCAACAACGAGCTCCAATACGGCAAATCCCAGAAAACACTTTTCTTCTTCCGACCACATTGCAAACCTTTGTTGTGAGCATCAGCACCCAACTCTGTTACTTTCTTCAAGCCAATCCAATCAATTTGCTGGAGGATCTGATCACCTGTCAAGATGGAAGGTGGATCATCATCAACTACTACATTCTTTCTAAATGCAGTCTTGTTCCTTCGGTACGGATGGCGTCTACCTAAGAACTTACGATGGTTGTCAAACCACGACTGCTTGCGACTATGCCTCAGACTGAAAGCATCAGTGTAATATGCACAGTGTGGACAAACAAGTCTTCCAGCTGTGCTCCATCCAGACAACATCGAGTAAGCTGAAAAGTCACTGATGGTCCAGATTAGTGCAGCCCGCATCATAAAATTCTGTTTTGTAGCAACATCGTACGTTACCACTCCCTGTTCCCATAAAAACATCAAATCACGGACTAGTGGTTGCAAAAATACATTCAATTTATCTTTTGGATTCTTTGGACCGAGCACTAGAACCGTAAGAAACATGAATTGATCCTTCATGCACAACCACGGGGGTAGATTGTACGGTGTCACTATCACTGACCATGATGAATATTGTTTCCCATGAGTCCCAAACGGTTAAAAACCGTCAGTGCTCAAGTCCAACCTCACGTTCCGAAATTCTGAAGCAAAATCAGGATGCGACTGATCTAAGTGTTTCCAAGCCTGTGAGTCTGCAGGGTGACGCATGACACCGGAGTGGTCATTCGAGCAACGTGCATGCCATGTCATATCCTTCGCAGTAGCATTAGACTGATACAACCTTTGCAGACGAGGGATGATGGAAAAATAGAACATCTCCTTAAAAGGATGGTTCTTTTTCAATCGCCCATTCACGTCACGTCTAGCAGGTTTGAACCGTGGCCGGCTACAAAACTTACAGTTTTCAAGTTCGTCGTCTGCACCCCAATATAACATGCAATTATGTGCACAACAATGAATCCTCTCCACTGGAAGACCCACCTCACTCATCAGTTGTTTGCTATCAGAAAATTTCTTGGGCACGAGGCTATTCGGACAAAGAACACGAATCGCATCAACCATTTGATTATAGCCCCTTTCAAACAGTCTGTTTCAGTTTTAATGTTCAGCAATAGGGCATTGTATGACAACTGTGAGTGTGATTCGCAACCAGGCATTATATCCTGATTTGCTGCACGAAGCATGTTATAAAAATGTGCAGCGTGCTCATTAGGAGGTTCCTCATTAGGGGCCTCATCATCCACATTTAAGTGGGGACCAGAGGTTAAGTCCGTCATCATATCGTGGTACGAGCTAGATGCAAAAGTCTCGTCAACTGGCACGTGTGAAGTCGAAGTAGACGGATGATCGTATTCATGACCCCACATTTCCTCACCGTGAAAAATCCAATTGCAATAATTGGGCATGAACCCATTTCTATACAAATGTGCTCTCACCTCATCAGGGTCATGATACGTATTATTGTTCCGACATCTAAATTTGTTGCAGGGACATCTAATCTTTCCCTGACTCATCCCATTACTAGTGGCGAAATCTATAAACGATTCGAGTCTATTATAGAATTCCGGAGATATATTGTCATTAATCGATCTAGGACCATACATCCAACGTAAACGGATGGAATAATCCATATCAATTATCTGTTTCAAATATTTATGAATTAATTAGTATTCAAAAGCCTAATTAATAATTAATATTTCCTAAAAATTTCGGCAGAGTTTCGTCTTATTTTATTGTATTCACCAATTAATCAAGATCCTACGTGCATCCATTTCCGACTTAATCAATTAAAATCAATCAAGTCGGAATGCACGTGTTCTACAACAAGCAATAACCAACAAATATTCATCAACATCAATCCCTCCACTCCAACATCCAACATAATTAATATATTATAAATAATACTAAATAATTGAACAACTAATTAATACTATATATACACAAATAAGATAAATTAAACTAATTAATACTGAATTAAGCTACGAATTAAGCTAAATAATATGGATATACACATATTAGCTAGAAATTAAGTTAAATAATACTAAATATGCAACTATCAAGTAAAACTAAGCTAAAATATATAGTACTACAAATAATATATATACACTAAAATATGTAAAATTAAGTTAAAATACACTTAAAATATACACTTATCAAGCAAATTTAAGCTAAATTAAATTAAAATTTAAGCTAATACAACTAATACTAGATACATAACAAGTAATACTAAATACACAATATACTAATACTAAATAATTAAATTACTAATACTTACCTTAAAATGGACGAAATAGGCTGCTGAAATTGGGCAAAGCTTTCGCCTCCTCTCCTCTCCAAGGCGTACGAAATGGAGAATTAATGGAAGGAAATGGGTGAAATGGTGTGATATATAATGGGACGAGCTAGTGCATTAAAGAGGGTAGATGCCCTCGGGAAATGAACCTCGGGCAGGGCGTTGCAGGTGAGGCAGAGACCAGGGTTGGCGAGGGGGGTCGGTGCTCGTCAACGCCCTCGTTAAGCAGGCAGACTTATTTACCGAGGGGCTGACAACCCTCGTTGAATGAGCCGACGGCTTTATCGAGGGGAGTCAGACCGCGCGAACGAAAATATCGAGGAAGTCTGACCTCGTTGAATGTGCTGAGGGTTTAGCACTCGTAAAAACCCTCGTTTAACTGATCCCTCGTTAATACCCTCTTTAAATAACGAGGGTTCTTTTTCCCTCTTTAATTACCCTCGTTAAATCAGTAGTTTTTTGTAGTGTTCCGTACAAAGTTTTAATTTTTATTATTATTAATTAACTTAGAAGGACATGTTTTACAATTATATATACACCACATTCTTCTTGAAAAAAATACAAATAAATAAATAAATATTTATTGTTAGAAGCCCTAAATTAAACCATGCATTCAAAGCCCATTAATGGAAACGAATAAAAAAGTATTGGAATCAAACTAAAGGAGAAATGTTACTGGATATATAAGTCAGACTCGAGCCCCGATTGATAGGAACAAAAGAAGATATTGGGCAAACTTCAATAACCTAAACAGTGTTAATACTGTTAATTAAGTATTGGAAGTTACAAAAGGAATGAAAAAAAAGGTATTAATTAAATTCGATCAATGTAAAGAAAGCGCAGTGACATTGTACAGTCATTACATTACATTACATTACATAAATGGAAGCTTTTCAAGAAACTTCAATTCTTTGCCCATGAACAAGTTATGTCATCGAAAGCCACCTCTGCTTCGATCTGCCATGAAGAGACAACTCAATTCAACAACAAACGGTTAGAGAGAGAGAGAGAAAAAGAGGAGTGAGAAAGGGGGGTCAAAAAGGGAGTATCATAATCACTGTAGAAGCACAAGCGAAGCAAGGGTTTGTATTGTAATTTGTACACCTATTTGATTCTACCTTAATTTAAGCAAAAAGTTCACCATGAACCCTTTTGTTTTAGAGACATATTGCATGAGATATGATACAACTTAGCACAAATCATATTTAGTCTACCCAAAGTGTTAAATCGTCAATGTCCAACTTATGCCCCATCTCATATGATTTTTTGTCTTTCTTTTAAGTATTAATGTTGTGTATACAGAGTCTAACTATTGTACATGAGAAGTATCAGTAATCAAAATCAAACATTTTTTTAACCAGTGACACTTTGTAACCATAATCTTAACACAACAAAAGAGTTCAAAAAGATTTAAACTCCTTGCATATTTCAAAATACACTTAAATTGCACGGTGCCCTGATCGATGCATAGGAGATGAGTTTAAATAAAAATCGTCTCATATCTTTGGCCCTAAATAGATTAAGTCCCATAATTTATTTTGTCGTCGAATTAGTCTCAATTTCTCTAACAATGTACAATTTACGTGTCCCTAGTTTGCTGAAAATTGCAAAACGACGTCGTTTCGCCTCACGTGAAAAACACGTAGGTGTGGGAAAAATACCGAAAATTTTGGAATACCGCACTTATCGTATCGAAGAAAGCCGAATTATCAAATTTTACGGTACGATATGATGCCATATCAAAAAAAATTCATATGGTAAGAGTATGAAAAATAAAATGTTGCGGTATTTCGGTATATATACCGGAATACCGAAAAAAATCAGTATTACGGTATCTCGGTATTTTTGTATCTTGCCGTAAATATTATAAAAAAAAATCAGTATAAAATGATTTTGGAATGGAACAGTATATAAAATTTTCAGTATGAAATAGTATTTTACCAAAAATTCGGAATGGTAACAATATGCAATTTTAATTTACTGAAAATTTTGTTAATTTCGGAATACCGAAATTTTCGATATGGTAATGGTATGATTTTTTCGATACCAAAAACTTCAATATGGTATACGGTGTGGTTCAATATTATCGATACGGGTATGGTATATCACCACTACTCGCACGTGTCGATTGAATTCGAGAATTAAAAATTGAAATTAAATCAACAACAAAATAAATTAGGAAAAATGTCAATTCAGAGCTTGAAAGATGGTAAATTTATCAATTTAAGGCCTGAAAGATTTTTCCTATCGATTCAAGGCCTGAAAGATAGAAAACTATCAATCCAGGGATTGAAAGATAGAAACTATCAATTTGAGGCTCACACATTTCAAGGTCATGTTTGACACTTATATTTCATGTCCATATTTTTTTATTTTTAGGGTTTACGGTTCATGGTTCAGAGTTTAGGGTTCAGGGTTTATGGTTTAGTGTTTAGGGTTTAGTGACAAACATGGTCTTAAAATGTGTAGGCCTCGAATTGATAGTTTTTATCTTTCAGACCCTGGATTAATAGTTTTCTATCTTCCAGCCCCTGAACCGATAGGAAAAATCTTTCAATCCTTAAATTGATAGATTTATCATCTTTCAGGCTCTGAATTGATAAAACTCCCATAAATTATGAGACGAGGATCAAAGCTATGAAACAATTTGTAATATAAAGATAAAAACTCCAAGACCTACCCTTCATTTTATGACTTACGTGTTTGCCTTTATTCGCCATATATACACTACTTTTTTTTTTTTTTGGAGAAACAGTCGGCATACTCTACTTAATTACGTATACAACTACAAGTACGTACATATACATTGTACGAATCCATCGAAACCCTACAGAATATAGATAGACATTATACACACAATAGATAGAGAGAGAAATTAAGGAGAGAAGAATTGTAGTACTGTAGATTGATGCAGCATAGAAATGGGTCCAATGAATTCAACACCTCTTTAATTAATTTCTCCACAAAAACACGATCCGCCTCAGCCGCTCTTCTCTCTCTTTCTTTCTCTCACTAAACACAACATGGAAGATCAATACGCCATGGCCGATCTCCGCCACTACCTCTGCACCGGCAGCCGCCCTCTATTCCCGCCGCCCCCCGATTTGCTATCCACCCACCGCGGCGGCGGCCTCAACCCCTACGACATGCTCATCTTTCGCTCCTCCGATTCCACCGCTAGCGCCACCACTAATGCCGGAGCAGCCTCCAGCAGCGCCGCCCCTTTCGGCGGCTTCGACAGCGCCCTCAACGGCGGCACTGGGAGGTGGCCGAGGCAGGAAACACTCACTCTTCTTGAGATCAGGTCGAGGCTCGACTCCAAATTCAAGGAAGCTAATCAGAAAGGCCCCTTGTGGGATGAGCTTTCAAGGTATATATATATATATACTTTTTTTTTTTTTTTTTGGATTTTCATTTAAACCTAATTTCCACAAACTCTACCTATTTTCAAGTTGTCAATTAATTATTCATGTTGATTAATTAATTCAAGACTCGAGAAATTACATGCACTGGACTCAAATTAAACCCTCAACCTAAGTTTCTATCTAATTTCCCAAAGGGGTTTCATTCATCTTGCTCTACCTTAATTTTTATTTTTCAATTTTACCTAAAGAAAAGGAAATGGACAGCAGCTTATAGTTTGAAGTCCAGTTTCAAGATCTTCAATCTGTATCAATCTATATGATTTTTGTTACAAAATAGGATAGATAAATTTATTTCCGGTAATATATTTCCACCACTTTCCAATATTCGGGGTTTTTGCCCAGTAAACAATAAATAATTCAAGAAAAGAAGTGACTAGTAAATAGTAAGAGGTCATTTGACAATAATTAAATTGTGATAAACAGTTGCATATTCCAAATTGGGTTTTCTTACACTAACTGAATAGACGAAACCACATGAGTCCCCCATCCTTAGCAAACATCAATATCACATACAATACCACTTACACAAAACTAGGGTTCTTTCTACTCCCAGATTTAAATTCCCCATTTATTGAATTATATCCTCCAATTTCATTTTATTTTTAATTTTAAAAAAATCAGGATCATGTCTGAAGAACACGGGTATCAGAGAAGCGGCAAGAAATGCAGAGAGAAGTTCGAAAATTTGTACAAGTATTACAAAAAGACTAAAGAGGGCAAAGCCGGTCGCCAAGACGGAAAACACTACAGATTTTTCCGACAGCTCGAAGCTCTGTACGGAGATTCAAGTAATAACAATAATAATAATAATTCAGTTTCGGAAATGAATCATGGAAGTGCGAATTTGTACCCTAATTTGAAGAATCAGGACAACAATAGCTTGAGCCTGTCGAATTACTCGGAGGCAGACACAAGCTCGTCGGAGAACAATGATTTTGAGCAAAAGAAGAAGAGAATAACGAAGATAAGGGAGTTCATCGACGCGCAGATGAAGAAGATGGTGGATAAGCAGGAGGCTTGGATGGAGAAAATGATGAGCACAATCGAGCACAAGGAGCGCCAGAGGATGGCAAGGGAGGAGGAGTGGCGGAAGCAAGAGGCCGCCAGGGTAGATCGGGAACATAAATTTTGGGCGGGGGAGAGGGCCTGGATTGAGGCCAGGGACGCCGCATTGATGGAGGCTTTGAATAAAATCACTGGAAATGAGAATGACAAGAGAATGAAAAGTTGCTATTTCCAGAGCAATGAGTCTATTTCCAATCAAGGAGTAGTGTACGGTGATCAAGGCAATGATCACCGGAATGGGAATGGGAATGGTGGAATGGGCATCAGTAGTGATGGATGCTTTAGATACTTTATGGGGGATGGTTATGGTAGAATTATGGAATGAAGTGATTATGGTCAAACATGTGATTGTATGCATTATTTGATTATTACTGTTGTGACAGCTGCATTATGAAATTGGATGTAATTAGTTGTTTTTTGTACTTTTTTTAAAAAAAATTGTGGGTGGGATGGGATGGTTGAAAAGATTGAAGTAGAGTTCTCCATTTGAGTGATGGGATATTTGAAATGCCAAATCCTTTTAACTGATTGATCTTTAATAAATATTTTATTTTTAATAGATCGGCTTGTTTACCTCTGTTCATTTGTTTACATAAAACTTTTCATATTCAATAACTAATTTATATTAATAAAAAATATACAATTAATAATATGAAATACTACACTATGTATTTGAATAAAATATTAAAATAAAATTATATTATGACTTGTACTCGAGGGTAATTATTGTCCATAATTAATATGTTCCTTATAAAAATAGTACTAATTAAGTTATTCTATAGTATATTATATTATCTTCGATCTCTCAAGATACCTAGAAACTACCTACTAAATTGTGCTATGTTGTCCGATTTGTTCGTCAACCATAATTAGTGAGATTTCAGTTCGCGTTAGAGAACAAATCATTTTTAAAATTTTTATAGGTTAATATATATCGTGTTATCCTTTGTGGAGATCCGAGCCGTTTGCGCAACCCTCGATCCGTGCGAGAATTATATTGCTTTGCCATCTTCCTATATGATGAAGATCATATTAGATTTTATGTTATATTAAATTAATTAGATTTAAATATTTATGTTATAATTAAATTTGATTTGATTTTTTTATATCTCATATTTATTTATATTTCTTGTTTACTAAGTTAGTTCCTATTATAAATATGTGTTCTTCTTATTGTAAAAGGGATTTGAATTGATTAATGAAAAATTAGAGTTTTATCTAAATATTTCTTTTACGGTATTCTTTTGAGAATCAACGTAATTTGAGTTTGTCACTTTTTCGGATATTCTAGGAATCAACGGAATTAGTGTGTTCTTGTATTCTTCGTATATCTTCTTTAGCATACGCTCTCGCTGTCTACATCATCTAGTAATCAGAGACCAGTTACGATTCTCGATCATGGTTCCGAGATTTCAATCAGTTTATGATACTTTTCATGAAGAACAACCAACGTATGGAGATGATAATACGCAGATCCGCCAAAATATTGATTTATTGGTTTATGATCATATGTTCTATTGTGAATATGATGGACCTCCAATTTTCGATGTATATCCTGATGAAGATTGAGGTTATGATGAACCATCAATTTTCAACGAGTACGTTAACACTTCGGTTGATTTTGGTGATGATGGCTATGATGGCCCACCAATTTTTGACGAAGAAGATGAAGATAGTTTTGGGGGTGGATATAATCCACGTGACAATGATGAAGATTACATAGATGGAGATATTTTTGTGGCTGGAGATTTTCATCAAGTTTTGTTGGGAGATGAATTTTAATAAAGATTTATGATTTTGATTAGATCCCAAAACCCTTGAGTATGACATGTTCAGAATGATCTTGATAGTTGAGTCAGGATTCAGTTTTTAGAATATTCAGGATGTTATCTGCAGAATGTATAGTCAGCAGATATAGTTCAGGATAGTTACTGAAAGACTTCGATGAGGATCTTGAGTAAATCAAGACTCAAATGAGAAGACTAAGTACATCACTCAATATAAACTACAAAGATTGAAAGACCAAAGACTCGAAGACCACAAGACTCGAAGACTCAAGACACAAAGATCAAGACCGAGGAACTAAAGATCAAGAATATCAAGGCACACAAAGAATTAATCAAGACTCAAGAAGGTATCAATGCTCAAGATGAACCTCAATGTTCCGAGGCAATCAATATATCTATCCGAAGGATGCAATCATCGGTAAGATCGCGATTCCTTAGAAAGTTAGATATCCGCCAAGACATTCAAATGCGCATAAAAGGAACTAAGTCGAAGTGTTGTTAAGGTTATATCAAACTCGAGTTTGTAACCAAAAAGAGCCGCTTGAAGGTGTCTACCTTTAACCGAGACAAAAGTCAAAAAGAGGAAGACAACATCGCACCATATCGACAATCGACAAAGGATGTGTCTCTCTGAAAAAAGATGTCAGATGTACAAAAGTTCCAGACTGCAAAAAGTGAAGACCGGCTACATGAAAGGCTATTGCCTAGAAAGTGTTAGGGAGTTTCAAACCCTAAATATAGCCGTTTCACACACCACAAGAGGGAACTCACGAAGATGTCTCTCCAACGGATAGTTTTCAAGAGTGACCTTGGTGTATGCCTATAAATACTGGTGACCCTCTACATTGTAAGGTGACGGGAAATTTATACGCAACTTAAGAGCTCAAGCTTATTCTTGTAAAAGTTAAAAAGCACTTTCGAAAAAACTTAGAATTTCCCAAGTGCTTCAATATTGAAGAGAGCTCACTATACTAAGCCTAGCCTGATAAGAATTAACAAAAAGCTTAGTCGAGATATCCTAACCCTTTGCATTGTGCTTTATTGTAAAGGATATCTCATCCTAGTTGGAAACCAACCAAGAAACCCCAAACCCTTGTGAAGGTAGTTGGAGTGTGTTTGTTGGTGAGAAGTGTTGTAAAGAGTTAGTAAACTACACCTGAGTAGTCGAAAACTCTAGAGGAGAAGCTAGTAAGCTCTGCGGGTAGTCCGAAAGCTTGTGTGTGATTGAGTAAGTAAACTACGGAGGTAGTCGAAAAGCTCAAGGTCGGGTTGAGTAAGTAAACTACGTGGAGTAGTCGTAAAACTCGTGGTCGAAGTTGAGTAAGTAAACTACGAGGTAGTCGAAAAGCCGAGAAGTTGATAGTGAATTTCTCTCAAGAGTCGGGGAGAGTGGACGTAGGAGCTTGAGTCTCTCGAACCACTATAATTGTTGTGTCCTTTATTGCTTTCCTTATCTCGTGGCTTATCTGTTACATTGACTTGATTTTGAAAGCATACTTTTCAATCGATATTCATTGGAATCAATCCAATTTGAAGTTGCATAAGTGAATCACAACCTAATCACTATTTCATAAAGGGAAGGTTTTCAAAGAAAGCATAAAACGAGTATAAACTAAGGGCCAACCATCCCAAGACAACCGAAAGTAGCTAGAACAGATAGTTACCAAACCGAACGCATTCTTCCGAGGGTTCATGAGTTAGTTATCTTATCCAAGCAACTCGGGATCTCTCGACACTCGAGGACTCGGTTGGGATTATTTGAGGTTTTAAAAAGCATTTCGGGATCACTGTCTCGATGAACTTTGACTCGAGCGCGATCTGTGTTTCTCGAACCTAATCTTGAGATTATCGACCCAAGTGACCTCGATGAAAAAAAAGTTTTAAAAACATTGAACACGTGTATTCCCCCATACACGTGTAAGACTCGTTGCACCGGACCAACAAGTGGTATCAAAGCGAAGGGTTCAAACTTGACCACTGTTTGTGTTGACCAAAGTTTTATTTTCAAAAATACTTGTGGTCTATCTGAACTGATCTTATTTGCTGAAACTTTTTATTTTTTTTTTTAGATCAGAAAAATGTCTTCTAAAAAACTTCTCATGTTCTCAGTGGAGAACTATGACCTATGGAGACTGAGAATGCAGGCTCATCTGTCTCTCAAGGACCATTCCAGTTTACTGTAGTGAATCCCAGAGGAAATGAAGATGAGAGAATTGATCCTAGAGCGAATTTCCTAAGTCCGATGACCAACCCGACTCTCGAGAGAGAAAAGTTGGTCAATCTATACTACATTGCAAAAGACACACTATACAGCACAATTGATGATGGTGTGATGGGAATGATCTCTCACTGTAATACTGCTAAAGAGATTTGGGATACACTAGCTGTTATGTGCCAAGGCACAGATCATATAAAAGAAAACAAACTTTCAAAGGCAATTGGAAAGTTTGACAGGTTTTGAAAATGGATGATGGTGAATCAATAGACAAAACCGAAGTCGATTCACTAAAGATCATGAATGATCTAAATGCACTTGGAAAGAAATACCCACGAGAGAGAAGTTGCATTGAAAATTCTTAGAGGTCTATCTAAGAAATGGGATATTCATGCAAAGGGTGATTGAAAACATCAAGAATATTAACTCAATGCCTTACCAACAAGTCTTCTCTCCGAAATTTGAAAGCCTATGAATTTGTAATTGATAAGAAATCCAAAAAGGGTCGACAAAGAAAGATGATTCTTCATCGAGTAAGAATGTGGCTTTAAAAGCCCAAAGATAAAACACAGAAAACTAGAGAGTCTCGAGAACCCCATGCCAAAAAAATCGAATGAGCTTGAGGAAAAGCTAAGACCGATGGCAAGAAGGTTTGATAGACTCAATAAGTAGATTTGGAAAATACAAAAGCTATTACAGAACCATAGGTACCAGAGAAACCTGAGGACAGATCAACTGAGAAGAAGAAAACCTGAAAGCTGAAGGATCTTCATCCAAAAGAAAGGACTCCAAGTCCAAAGAAGGAAATGATCGGATGATGATGCCAACAGATGCTATAACCGCCGAAAGAAAAAGGTCACTTCCAAAGATGAATGTCCGATTTGAGTGCTAAGGAGAGAAGAGAAAGGCAAGCCATAAGAGACCGTGGTTCTCAAGCAAAAAGGCCATGGTTGCGGAAGAAGAACACTCGAGGGAGGAATCTAATCTTCGGATGAGATATTCTCGTGACAAAGGAAAGTGATGACATCCGTCGATGGCCATTGAGGAGGAGGAAAACTAGGGCACTAAGCTGATGAAAGATCACATGGCACTGATGAGCAGAGATGAAAAAGCTCCTGATCTATGGTATCTTGACAAAGGATGCTCAAGACATATGACAGATTCAAGAAGATGCTCAAAGACTATGTTGAACAAAGAGGCCCACGATCACTTTTGGAGATAACTCCAAGGATGCATCAAGGATATGGAACTTTGGATGTCGACTCGCCATATCCATGGTGTTTCATATGTATCCGGATTGAAGCATAACTTGTCACAATTAGCCAATTCTGTGATAAAGGTTTCAATGTTGAGTTCTCCAAGAACTTATGCTTTGTGAAAAAGATGATACATCACGAAAAGTATTACCGACCGGGTACAAGAAAAGGGAATGTGTATCTTGTTGATTGAGTTCAACTCCTAAAGATACATGTTTAATTGCTAAAAAGTTCCACAGATACCAGGTTGGTTATGGCATAAAAGAATGAATCACCTAAACTTCAAAACCCCTCAACAAGCTTGCAAGATTAGCTCTTGTGAGAGGGTTGCCTAATGAAGTGTTCAAGAAGAACACATTTGTGATGCGCGTGCGAAAAGGAAAACAAGTCAAAGCATCATTTAAAAAGCAAAGTAGAAGTTTTACCGAGAGAATACTTCAACTTTTTGCATATGGATCTGCTTTTGGTCCTATAACACCGTGGAGCACTAATGGCGGAAAATACACATTGGTAGTAGTTGATGACTACTCAAGACATACTTGGGTCATATTCTTACTCAAGAAGAAAAAGAGACTCGAATAAAGTCGCCAGAATTCATCGAAAAGACTCAAGATTGAGAAAAATCTCGAGTGTGGTCAAAATCGATCCGACAAAGGAACCGAGTTTATAAATCATATCATTTTTCGATCATTGTGCAAAGAAATGGAATTCTACATGAAACATCACCGCAAGGACCCCCTCAACAAAATGGTGTTCTTTTGAAAAGAAGAAATGAACTCCGAAAGAAGTTCGAGGACAATGATAAATTGGGTGATATTCCTAAAAGATTTTGAAATTTGAAAGTCGCAACACCGCATGCTACTCTCGCAATAGATCCATCTTGACAAAAAGTCAAGGCAAAAACGCCTTATATGAGCTTTGGAATGAAAGGAAGCCTCTTGTTTTTTTTTCTTTTCGTGTGTTTGGTTGCAAGTGTTTCATACACAATAATGGTAAAGATCGGTTGAAAACATTTGATAGTAAAAGTCGATGAAGGAATATTCTTAGGATATTCGAAGTTAGTAAAGCTTTTCGTGAGTTTACAAATCAGAGGACTCTTATTGTGGAGGAAACACCTCATGTTGTTTTTGATGAATCTGCTTTGTGTTCGGAAGAAACAGAACATGATGCAAATGAACTGACTAAGAGGATCACCAGATTAAGCCCGAAATGAAAAGATAAATCATCCATCGAACTCGAAAAGAAGAAGTCACCACTATCTATGATTGGAGTGACTCGGACTTCGATCTGATGTTCGGGATGGAAATCGTGATGGTGAGACCGGAAAACCAATACTTCAAAAGTGACCAATCTGAACAGACACCAGTTCAGACTCAGGTACGTGATGCCAATGAAGATGTGGTCACAGCTGAGGCAAATTCTGAATCTATCAACCAAAGGGGAACAAATGTCTCGACAATGTTCTCAATAGAATTTCCCGAGGAAGATGATTCCTTTCTCTTTTTTTGTTGTTCCCCGAGTTTGTTGATTTAATCCTAACCTAACATTTCAAATGTTGAGGATACCATTGAAGGGGGAACATCAAGAAGGAAATGGTTAGATAGCCATCCTACAAGCCAGATTGTGGGTGATCTAACTGAAGGTGTTAAGACTAGAAGGTTCCATGGAGAGAGTGCACTATTTTGTTGCTTCCTATCAGAGAAAGAACCTACCGAGATTGGTGAAGCTCTACAAGATTCTCATTTGGATTCTTGCCGCCATGCAAGATGAAATTTGAATCAATTCTCGAGGAATGAAGTATGGGAGCCGGTAGATAGACCGAGAAGGCACAATGTCATTGGAACCAAGTGGGTTTTCAAGAACAAAAGAGATGAAAACAACAACATTGTGAGAAAACAAGGCAAGGCTAGTTGCACAAGGTTATTCCCAAGAAAGAAGGCTTGGATTATGATGAAACCTTTGCTGTTGCAGAAGACTAGAAGCCATCGATTGTTTCTTGCATATGCTTGCCCACATGAAGTTCACATCTGTCGATGGATGTGAAAAGTGCATTTACGAATCGGCGTGCTTAAAGAAGAGGGTTTATGTGGAACAACCTCCCGGTTTCAAATGTAATGACCAAGTTTACAAAGCTAAGAAAAGCTTTGTATGGTCTTAAACAAGCACCCGAGAGCATGGTATGATACTCTTTCTCGGTTTCTTCGACCATGGTTTTGTCAAAGGAAATCTGTTGATAGAACTCGTTCGGGGATAGAGGATGGGGAAGATATCTTACTAGTTCGGATATATGTTGATGACATCATTTTTGGATCTCCAAACCATCACCGTGTGAAAAGTTTTCAACACCGATGAAAGGCAAGTTTGAGATGTCAATGATGGGAGAGATTAATTTCTTTCTAGGACTTCAAGTGAAACAATCAAAGGAAGGAATATTCATCAACCAAAGCTAAGTACACCGAGATCCGATTGCGAAAATATGGTGTACATAATTGCAATCTTGCTTAGAATTCCCATGAATACTAACTACAAGATGGATCCTAATTATTCAAGGCAAATCGAAGAAGTCATCCGATTATAGAGGAATCATTGGATCATTGCTCTATCTCACGACAAGTAGGCGGGATATAACATTTCTTTGTTGGGATATGTGAAGATACCAAGCTAATCCTAAGGATAGTCACATGGATCTTTGCCAAAAAGATAATGAAATATCTTAAGGGCACGCGATGAATAGAGGATTATGGTATCCAAATGATGATAACCTAGAGTTAAGTGGTTACTCGATCTCGATTATGGAGGATGCAGAATTGACAGAAGTCCACTTCAGAACTTGTCAATTTCTAGGAAGCAAGTCGATATCTTGGTTTTCGAAGAAATGACCTCGATAGCAACAAGTACTCACCGGTTTAATATATGGTCGCGGGAAAGTCATTGTACACGTGATTCTTTGCTCGCACAACAATTGAGGGATTATAAAGTTGTAGCCAATGAAGTACCAATATTTTGTGACAATAATAGTGCCATTGCTATTTCACAAAACCCTAGATTGCACACACGGATGCAAGCATGTGGATATCGACATCACTTCATCGAGATCATGTCGAGAAGAAGGACATAAGGATGGAGAAAATTCATACCGATAAGCGAGAGTCGATATCTTGACTAAACCTTTGGCGGAATCAAGATTTCAAGAACTTTCGGTTGAATTAGGGATGCTAGAACCGGTGTTTAGTAAAAATCAAAAAATTGAAGGTTTTCGGATGCATGAAGTTTTCTCGAAATCCTTCTTAAAGCTCGGGATAAATGGAAATCTTGAATCGAGTCTCGAAAAAACTTCGAAAGATAATGAACCAATTCAAGACTTTCGATATATCTTGACATTTTATCAAGATCGACTAATAAGACCGATAGAGGGAAATTGGTCCGAAGAAGTAATGACTCATGCGATCCATTTATTGCTCAAGTAAATTCAAGAATCATTCGCAATAAATATAAAAACACCTGAGGAATGTTTTTTTTTTTTTGGATCGTTTTAAATTCGAAGAAGGTCAATAAATTTAATGCTCGCTACATTAATGACCAATGAGGATGTTTTTGCGGCTTACTTTTTCGAGATCGCTTGGTTCAGATAATTCGATTAATCTGGAGATTAATCTCAACCGTTGTTACTCACCTAACCAACACGATTCCCCACGATCTCAAGGTTATATAAACCCCAATCACTATTCAAGCCAAAATTTTATCAAACCCTTCGTTTCCAAATCCTCTGCAATTAAAAAATCCTTTTTTGCCCGTAAATTCTCCAAACCCGAAAAGCTTCACTTCTTCAATCAAACTCTAAAATGGCTCCAACCCCACTTCAAGAGATTAGCCAAACCAACAAGTCGTGGGTACGAGTTCGTTGTCTCACTTGAAAGCACAACCAACTCAAATCCGTAAGAGGAGGCTCTGCGATATGATTCGACCGCTAAACTCACTCAACTAGTCGCAAAACCCACTGCACTGTGAGTTTGCAAAAGAGGTAATAGAATTCATCTCAGAATTTGAAGATAGATGAAGAGGGTTGTATGCATTCTAAGTTAATCAGATCACACTTAGAGCAGCGCCTATCCAAATACGCCGATTTTGAGAGGGATCTCAGATATAGTTTCAAAAAATCAATGATGTTTTTGAGCTCGTGATAGAGGAGAGGATCCTACGACGATATGTCGTAGAGAGCAGAGTACTTAGATAGGATTGCCGAGAATCCCGATAAGTTTGAGGCGACAATCGCATAAAAGGCACTGAAGCCACAATATCGTGTGTTGATGGATATTGTGAGCAAGTGCATCATGAGTCTTCATGGGGAGTTTTGAGCGGATAAGTACCCGGCTCGATTGATGGCGGCGATAGAAGCTTCACCCACCACAGATTTCAACCGGCCGAAATTCCCGATTCAGATCGTGGAGTGAGGCGGACCAAAGTTTTGAGGAAGATTGACGGGCGATCTCAATCAAAGGCAAGATCCACCATGCCACCAAAATTGCTTACATTTTGGAGATGTGCGAGAGGGAGGAGGATATCTTCGCCAATTCGACCCCATTTCCTAAGTCCAAAATTCTCCTTAAACCCATTCTTTGCAAGGAAGCGAAAGTCATCGGGGAAGAGAAAAAAGAAGGTAGAATCACCTTCTGCAGCTTCTTTGAAAAGAGACCCAACAAACTAGGGGGGAAGGTGTTGTTGGAGGCAAAGAGATGAGCAGGAGCAAAAATGATGAAATGTAAGAATCTTGCTCCAAAACGTAGAAGATTGGTGGTTCTCACCGATGAAGATGAAAGTGATCCCGAAGAGATTCAACCCGAGGGCCAAACCGCCGAGTTCACCATTACAAGTGTTGGCTCAGTTATCTCCAGACACAGGATCGACCGGGAGCGTGTCTTTTTCGAGGTGCTCGAGACATCGCCAAGACAGATAAAATTTCTCAGAAATTTTCAAAGGAGCTCGCAGACCAGAGATGTCTACCTCGGGATGTGCAGTGCTCAGCAGTAAGAGCCACCAGAGTCGATCCAAGATGTGCAAGCTCGGATCGACGAGCCAACTCGTGACTAAACCGAGGATATACCGCCCAGCCTCGTAACCCACTCGGATGCAAACCGAGGACCCGACCGCACAAACTTCGATGTCACGAGACTCAGAGCGTAATATTCTTGATGAGCTCCCCGAAAGGATCTACTTTGATCCCTTAGCGTAAACTTCAAATGAACCAGAGCCCGAGATGGAAGAAGTAGGTCAAGAAGAAGAGTGGAGGAGCAAGGGGGAACGGTTCATACTTGACCGATACTCGAAGCTCAAATTTCATACCTCGATCCGCAAGATATTTTCTTCAGATTAAGGACAATCAGATTTATCCTCAATCGACTCTTCCCGAGATGCTTGATATTGCCGCTTTTAGAGGGAAGATCGGTGGAATGAGGAGACCTTTTTCCGACCGACTTCTCGGGTTCGTAGGACAAAGCTCGTGATGAAAAACTCGATTTTGATGAGCCGGGTTCGGAGGAAGTTGGTCGAGGAGAGCAACCGGGTTGGTGCCCCAAGCAGCGGAGACAAATCTCAAGATGGAGATGGGGACCAACAGGGAGATATTGAGAAGCAGTCTCGGATTGAAAAGGAGACTTCTTTTGCTGATCAACCTGGATCTAGTCAACACCAGAATGTTGATAGTACTCTTCAGACCGAGACGCACTGAGATCGGAGCTCGAATGAAGCCGAGCTCAAGATGATCGACAACACACGGGAGGTACGAAGATTCCCGAGATTGATCTCACTCCCGATAGAGAAAACTTGAGAAGGTTGAGCCAATGATGATCAAGATTGCTCGATGGAAGAAACGTTGGTCAATCAAGCTCAAAAGATGGACGGTCTTAGTCACTCTTCAGAACTGGTGCAAATTCAAAACACTCTAACCACCCAGATGACCTCCATGGAAGGAAAGCTGAATGAGAAGCTGGAGGGAGTCAATGCTAAGTTAAGTGATGAATCGGGCGTAAACACCGTGAAAGTTCTCGATTTCCTAGAGGTGAAACCGCGCGAAAAAGAATGAGGTGCTAATCAAGTCTCTGGCTTGTTGAGGAAATGAGCTCAATGCTCATGACCAAGATAATGAGAGATGTTCAAAGAAGCACTCCCCGGCGGTTTGCCCACTTATCTCAAGAATTTTTCTCGTGGCCAAGAACCATCTAAGAGGTGGAAGACGAACAAGATCGAGATAGCGCGAGAAGTTCGTTGTGTGAGCAAAGAGCAATATCACATGGACACAGCACTCTCCAGGCTTCTTCCAAATTATGGTGCCAAGAAGGGGGAAAAGGAAGTTGAAGATCTCAGAAAGTTCATAGCACGTACATTGGAGAAGAAGGCTCAGAAAGATGCTGAAATGTATAATCTAGCAAAACCCTTTAAAGAAGTCGGAGCTACCGAGAAGTTAAAGTTCGCTCAAGTAGAAAAGCCTATCTACACTGAAGTTTCGAAAGCAAGCTATGCTTGATGTTGCAAGAGAGAAACCGAAAAGCTAGAGCAAAGGTTGGAACAAGCCAGCCGCCGAATCGCGCTTATGAAGAGGAAAAGTCTTGGGCGTTGTTCAACCCGAAAGCAAACGCAAAGGCTTCTAAGCCAATCCAGAGAAAAACGATTCGATGATGAAGAAACAGAACAACCAAAGAATCTGAAGTCTCAACCTCGTAAGAAAGTCTTCAACACGAGAAATGCTCTAAAGACACTCCAAGAAGAACAAGCTAAGAAAGTCTGCGCCGGTCTCGAGAACGTCTGTGATCAGAAAGAAGATAGACGAAGAGCAGAAGCGAAGGAGTGATTTCAGGAAGTTTGCGAGCAAGAGGAAAGGAACATCAAAAGCACTAAAGTGACCCCATGTTGATAAATGGATGCCTATCAAACTCAACGATATGTGGGAAGAAGTCAAGAGAACCTTCCGTTCAATTATGATGTTCTCGGGAATGGAGAGGGAAAGCTCGGTCGAAATGAAGCTTTCATTGAATACCTTCTTATCTTCTATCCAAAGTATCTACAGAGTGGGATTAACTTTTTTATGGATGAAGGAGAGGTACGATAGTAGCCCCGGGTCCATATTCCTATCCACCTCCAAAACTTGATAATGGTTTGGTGAATGAGAAGGCCATTACTCAAGAGATTTACTCAAAGATATCTTTGGTCATTGGGTTTAACAGAAACAAATCCGACATCATCAAGGAAAGAAATGAGCTGAAGAAGAGATTTTTCGGAATGTTTGACCTGGAGGTGCCCGCTGATGAAGTTGAGAATGAAGCAAACTGAAGAGCATAACACTGAAGAGCCAAAATCAGAAGACTGAAGACTGAAAACCTCAGAAGATTTTGTAATCTTTAAATTTTGTCTTTTTAATTTTGTTGATAAACTCATTGTAATATGTAACGGGATACCAATCATCAATGAAGATTTATCATTATGCTCAAAAGATAATATCTCATTATCTTATTTACATGTCTTTTATTTTGATATGCCTGAATGAATGTCTCTGAACCGATTGTATGTTGATAAGGGAGAAATTGTTTAAGTATTTGGTAATGAACTAGTTAAAGAGATTCATTACTGAAGAAATTGCTGAATGATTAAACTGTTGAGAAACTCTGAAATTGTTGAGAGATTCTCTGATTTAAGAAATTGTTGGGAGACAACCAATCTTGTAATAGGATAAATCAAACCCGAGTATAGGTTATTTGTTTGTAACAAGATAGGTTTTGGCATCATCAAAAAAAAGGGAAATTGTTGGGAGATGAATTTTAATAAAGATTTATGATTTTGATTAGATCCAAAAACCCCGAGTATGACATGTTCGTAATGATCTTGATAGTTGAGTCGATTCAGCTTTTAGAATATTCAGGATGTTATCTGCGAGAATGTATAGTCGGCAGATATAGTTCGAGATAGTTCTTGAAAGACTTCGATGGATCTTGAAATCAAGACTCAAAAGAGAAAACTCGAAGACATCGGTCAAGATAAACTACAAAGATTCAAGACCACAAGACTCGAAGACCTCAAGACTCGAAAGACTCAAGACACAAAAGATCAAGACCGAGGAACTAAAGATCAAGAATCTTGAAGGCACAAGAATTATCAAGACTTAGTAAGGTCTTGAATGCTCAAGATGAACTCCGAATGTTCCGAGGCAATCAATATATCTATCTTAAGGATCAATCTTGAGAAGATCGCGATTCCTTAGAAAGTTAGATATCTGCCAAGACATTCAAATGCGCATAAAAAGGAACTAAGTCGGAGTGTTGTTAAGGTTATATCAAACTCGAGTTTGTAACCAAAAAGAAAGCCGCTTGAAGGTGTCTCTACTTTACACGAGACAAAAGTCAAAAAGAGGAAGACAACAATGTACCATCTTGACACCGACGGTTGAGAGGTCTCTCAAAAAAGATGTCGGATGTACAAAAGTTCCAGATCGCAAAAAAGTGAAGACCGGCTACATGAAAGGCTATTGCCTAGAAAGTGTTAGGGAGTTTCAAACCCTAAATATAGTCGTTTCACACACCACAAGAGGAACTCACGGTTGTCTCTCCAACGGATAGTTTTCAAGAGTGACCTTGGTGTATGCCTATAAATCTTTGGTGACCCTCTACATTGTAAGGTGACGGGAAATTTATCATAACTTAAGAGCTCAAACTTATTCTTGTAAAAGCTAAAAGCACTTTCGAAAAACTTAGAATTTCCCAAGTGCTTCAATATTGAAGAGAGCTCACTATACTAAGCCTAGCCTCGATAAGAATTATCCAAAGCTTAGTCGAGATATCCTAACCCTTTGCATTGTGCTTTATTGTAAAGGATATCTCATCCTAGTTGAAACCAACCAAGAAACCCCAAACCCTTGTGAAGGTAGTTGGAGTGTGTTTGTTGGTGAGAAGTGTTGTAAAGAGTTAGTAAACTACACGGAGTAGTCGAGAAAACTAGAGGAGAAGCTAGTAAGCTGCTGAGGGGTAGTCCGAAAGCTTGTGTGTGATTGAGTAAGTAAACTACGGAGGTTGGTTGTCGTAAAGCTCAAGGTCGGGTTGAGTAAGTAAACTCGTGGAGTAGTCGTAAAACTTCGTACGAAGTTGAGTAAGTAAACTACGAGGTAGTCAGAAAGCTCAGATGTTGATAGTGATTTTCTCTGAAGCGTCGGGGAGAGTGGACGTAGGAGCTTGAGTCTCTGAACCACTATAATTGTTGTGTCCTTTATTGCTTTCCTTATCTGTGCTTATCTGTTGCATTGACTTGATTTTGAAAGCATACTTTTCAATCGATATTCGGTTGGAATCAATCCAATTGAAGTTGCATAAGTGAATCACAAATTAATCACTATTTCATAAAGGGAAAGTTTTTCAAGAAAGCTTAAAACGAGTATAAACTAAGGGCCAACCATTCCGCTGGCCGAGTAGCTAGAAACAGATAGTTACCAAACCAACATACTCTTCGAGGGGTTCAAGAAGTTAGTTATCCGATCCAAGCAACTCAGATCTCTCGACACTCGGGACTCGGTTAGGATTATCCGAGGTTTTAAAAGCGGCTTCGGGATCACCGCTCGATGATTTTGACTCGAGCGATCTGTGCTTCTCGAACCTAATCTTCATGATTATCGACCCAAGTCGACCTCGATGAAAAAAGTTTTAAAAACACTGAACACGTGTATTCCCCCCCCATACACGTGTAAGACTCGTTTGCACCGGGACCAACAAGTTTTCTATTATTCATCGGATTCAGTGAATAACTATCATCGTTTTGCGCTTGGTATTAATGATGTTATGGTAACAGAATTTTCATATATAACTTTTTGGCTACGTGAATTCAAGGACGTTCCCGCTCGTCACCGCACCTTTACGATGAACACCAACAGGATTCGAGGGTGATTCCTCTCCAAGAAGAGGAGAATGATGAAGGTATGGATGAAGATCATATTAGATTTTTATGTTATATTAAATTAATTAGATTTAAATATTTATGTTATAATTAGATTTGATTTGATTTCCTTATATCTAGGATTTATTTATATTTCTTGTTCACTAAGTTAGTTCCTATTATAAATAGGTGTTCTTCTTATTGTAAAATGGAGTTGAATTGATTAATGAAAAATAAGAGTTTTATCTCAGTATCTCTTTTACGATATTCTTGTGAGAATCAACGTAATTTGAGTTTGCACTTTTTTGAATATTCTAGGAATTAACGGAATTAGTGTGTTTTTGTGTTCTTCGTATATCTTCTTTATTATATGCTCTCGTTGCCTACATCACTCTCCTTTTCCAAATAATTTGGCCCCTAATTTCTCTTAAAAAGCCAAGAACATTCGTTTTGTTCTTTTTCTTGTTGTCATGTGAAGTTCAATATTTTTTTTGTGATAAATTTTTGACAACATATATAGGCTTCCAAATTCGAATTAGGAAAGGGAGCATTGTCTGCATAGTAAGATCGGTGGATCGACAAGCAATCAATAGTAGGGGGTGATGAGCCAATGAAAATACGATGAAGGTGGACTCTATTTCTGCTTCTGGAATGATTTGTAAAGTTACATTAAGGCAGTTTAGTGCTATGTGATTTGATTTGTTCGTAGCAAAGTAAATAATTTAGCTCATCACTTTAGTATTGCGTTAGAATCGTTCTCAAATCCTTATTATTGGATTCAGTTTCCAACTATTGTGAATGATCTTAATGATAACATTTTTTTTCTTGCATTTTTAAATTATAAAAATTCTTTTGTTTTAAAAAAAAAATAGACAAAGTCTAGTATGCAAATTTGTATATATACAAAAACTTTAAATTTCAACTAAATTATATAATTGATGAATGTAATACAAAATTGAGTGGTTCATGGTTCACTCGGCCCGACTAGTTCATGGTTCACCCAGCTCAAATAGGTCATAATTTAGGGTTAATTATTTAGTGTTTAGGGTGTAGTTGATTAATTTAGGACAATTTTATAAATTTTCATCTATACAAATTTGCACAACACATGCTCAAAAAAATTTATACTCCTACACATGCACACATGACACATGCAAATACTGACTTTTCAGCTTGTATCAGTATTGTTTAATATGTCCAATGAAAATATCTTTTTGCAGTTATACTATACTACACTTCAGTACTTCATCAGCAAATTCAGTGAAAGAGAGAAGAGGGATTGTCTCAGTTTCTGGCGTTATGCTAATTCATTGCTTCGGTAATCTTTCTTCTTCGTCTTTTTTTTATTAATTAATGAAACACACTTATATTAGATGAGATGAGACAGTTGCGGTAAGACAATGCATAAGTTGGACATTAACATTTTAACAAAAAAAAATTGATGTGATTTATAATTGTAACCCGTCTCATTCATTAGACAGTCAGTTTCCTGTCCTAATTAATTTGTACAACCAAATTTATAATCTGAGATATTATTTATTATTATACATAAAATATATACGTGTTGTACACGTACGTACATGCCTGTCTGCAAACTGATACATGATTTGATTGAAACGACACCACATTTGGCATCGTTCATGATCGCTTAAATTGAATCAGGATATATAAAGGTTGGATTTCATTAAACCTTTTTCAGATTGTGTTTCTCCAATTGATTCTCATAATATTAATGGAATTCCAATTCAATTTTGAGACTGTAGACTCTGTAGTTATTAATTCATTCAAACAATTAAAAGACGAATCATGTTTACTAATTATAAATTCCAAAAAATAAAAGAAAACCCGTATTTTTATTTAAACCAATATTATTATTCATTTAACAATAATTCTATATATTGTTATTATAATCATGTACTGCTGAATTTATAACATTAAAGATGTGGAAATAAAATAAAATTTAACCCCTATATATCGTACTGTAATAATAAGAAAATCTGCAACTTTTTGAAAAAAATAAAAGTGTGTAGTATGTCCAGTATTATTCCTCATCACATTGACACTCAGAAGTCAGAACCTTCTTCTATGAATAATGAAAAAATGCAATTACCAGATATTTATTTCATCCTCTTTTATAATTTTAGGAGTATTATATATGGACTTATTATTTATTAAGCTCATCTTCAACTTACAAATATTTTTTTTTCTTAAGAACATTGCATCTCTATTATCCAGTCAAATTGCAACATTATCCTTTTTTATTTAATACGAAGAGGGGGGAAATGAACAATATTCCAATTAATTCAACTGTTTTAGTAAATTAGGGCCACTAATTAAAGTAAATAATGAGGATACCAATATGTGGAAAAAGGCAAAATATTATAATTCCAATTATTTTCTTACCCATTTCATGAGTTAAATTATGGATCCATTTGTTTAGCATTCTTGTGAATAAGTCACAAAATAAGTAAACAAATATTTAAGAGTGCCATAAATGTAAAAACTGGAGATTAGTCAGAAAAAAGAAATGTACGGAAGGTATGCAAAAAGTTTTATGAGTACTCCAAAGTGTGAAATCTGAGAGAGAGGTTAGCTACTGCAGTACTCATCAATAATTCAATACTTTGCCCCAACAGCATAGACAGGTTGGTAATGTTTGTGATGATATGGGGAGAAATCCCCCGGCAAGACAGGTTCGAACTCCGTGTAGGATAAATTTTTTATTAAAATATTATGGGGGTTTGTCCTGGGGATTGAATCATGTTGGCTCTCTCCCACAAGTGTCTGTCACTTGGGCACATCCTTCTATTTACAATCCGCCAAACTGAGAGGCCAACGACACGAATGGGGGAGTTTCTCTGTCTCTTTCTCAAAAAAAAATAATTCAATACTTATTAGCATGATGAAGTCATCCATCTGCACTGTAAGCTGCAAAACCAAACAAGGTAAAAAAAGCTGACCAATTTAACCCTTCAGTAATTTCTGTTTATCTGTTTTCGTGATATTAAATAAATCTTCAGTTTTCCACACTTTTCAATTTGATTCCCCCCATGACAATTGACATGAATGAAGTTATTAAATATCGGACCAGACAATTTGGTCATTGCCAGTCAAATGAGAATTGCTTTCATAAAACCTAAACTCGATCAATTCCCTCTAACAAAATTAATAAATAATTTGCAAAATATGTTAAATTTGTCTAAAGTACCAAACAAACATGTATTTTAGGTAAATATTAAAGTTTCCATAAAAAATAAAGTGTGACACTTGTTCTCCGTGAAAATGACTTCATATTCAAGTCATCACTCTTCATTTATCACAAGTAATACATTTTTGTAATATAAATCATGTTCTTCAGTTATCACTGTTAATACTCATGATTGTAATATAAGTTACACCCTTCAGTGTTATGACTAATATCCTTTATGTAGTAAAAATGCATACTCATTAGTTATTACAACTAATATCCTTTAGTAATATAATTCACACCCCTTAATCAGTTTCACAGATTTTTGTGTTAACCTTATTCATCTTGTACGTTGTCAAAAGTAAAACCAATGTTCGTTTAATAATTTGAAAAAACTTGACCAAGTGAAGTAGCTCAACTGATTATAAAATTCGAGTCATCTTTAACATGTAAAAATTTAGAAGTTTAAACAAATCTTTGTATATACTTGTAACCACATCAATTTGATATCTGTAATCTCAATAGATAATTGTAGCCACATCAATTTTGATATATGTCTTAACCATTTAAACAAATTTCAAGATGGCATATATGCAATTGTAAATTATTAAAATTACAAGATTCAATTAATGGAGTAAATAAATTAATAAATATAAAAAATATTTACATAAATAAAGTGAATAGACATGATTCGGAATTGATTTGACTAGCTACTGACATTTCTGAAAAACTTGTCTTACCTTTCCTAGAACACACTCTCTGCTTATCCTTTTTCCTCAATATTTATTTTTTAAATTAGATTGATACTGTTGTTTGGAATTAAGGTTAGAGCATCAATGGATCCTCTCTCCTCTACATTATCTACTTTTAAATACTTAATTTTTTAAACAAATTTTCACAATGGTTTATTTAATCATCCATCCATCCATTCACTATTTATGGGTCTCACCATGACTTCATCCCATTTTATGCATATTATAATTATTAAGAATTATATTATTTTTTAATATTGATATTATTAATCAAAATATTAAAATAAGATAGTAATTAATTATAAAATAATTCCAAGTAAACGAAATTGAGAAAATTTAAGTAGAATATTAAATTAAACATTTAAATTACTTGAAAGTTAGGAAACACAACATTCAATTAAAACATGACAATGAATTAAAACATTCAATTGTTAAAAAGTTTCAATTCACATGCATATTTGAAATTAATCCAAATTTTAAATATAAAAAATTTATAAGTTTACATATATTAAAAAGCATAAATAAAAATAAAAAATGAAAAATTACTCTCTTATGTCATCATATTTACTTTTTATGCAAAAAATAGACTCTCTCTCTTTCATCCATTTCATTGGATGGATGACACTTTCTCTCTAATTTAATGAAGACCCACAATAGTGTTAAATATCAATTTTCATCCATCCAATGGTTAAACACCCATTGAATGGTACATTGTGGATGCTCTTAGGCGTGGATTCTAACATGTTATACATACGCTTGTTTGCAACCTAATTGTTTTTCCCTCTTCGTCCATTAGACAAACAAGATCTACATGAACTCACCTTTTTAGGGACACAATATTGGACCATCTAATTATTTTTTTCTGTGAGGCAAAACAGAGGTCGTGCCCAGTGTCCGGTTAAATTTGTATTTAAGATGTGATTCATTCGAGTTTTTTATTCGATTGTGTTTAAAAATTTAAGATGTATTTGAATTATCCATTTCAATTGTGATGTCAAAAAAGTTACTATTGGTTTCAACTTTCAAGTCATTTGAGAGAATAATCAGATGAAAAATATGTCCAAAGTGCATAAAATGCATCGTGTAATTTTAAAAAAAAAAAGTACAATTATTTACCCTAAGTGTTTCAATACAAACAAGTTGAACAATTCAAAAAATAAAATACACGTTTAAAAATGTACTTAAATTACACGGTGCAACTGAAGCACATTAAACTTTACCTCCGATAAAATATAGTACATATTGGTGTATTAAGCAAAAACTCGAGTGTCAACAGCCACAACCATTTTATTTTAAAATAGAGTAACTCTCCGATAAAATTTATTCATAGTATAAAATTTATACCATTATAATACAATTACATTTATAAATTAAGATCATTGTATTAAACGTTATTGGAGACTTTGTGTTTAAAGTATTGCTTGAGCCCCGATACATAAAATTAATACTAACAAATTAATGATATTAGTTTATACTATTACTAAATTTCATAGAAGACTTTGTGTTTAATGTATTGCTTGAAGCCCCGATATATAAAATTTCTTTTTTTAAAAGGTAATTATATACTCCCTCCGTCTTAATTTTGATTGGCCAAATACTGTAGACACTGAGATTTAGAAAAAGTGGAAAATAATAGTATTAAATGGTGTAAAGTGGGTAAAGTGAGTTTGATGGAGGGAAATAATAGTATTAAATAGTATTAAAAGTTGTTTTATTTCCTTTTTAGGAAATGGCCAAACAAAATAAAGACGATTATTTATGGAAAGTGATCAATCAAAATTAGGACAGAGAGAGTATCACCTTCAGGGGGTGTTTGCAAAAACGTATAAGTGATTATAATCAATTAGAATTGTGTGTAAAAATAATTTGGAGTGTTTTATTTTTCTTTTAGTAGCTTAAATAAGCTCTCATAAGCTATAAACTAAAACTTCAAAGAGGGTGTTTTTAGTAGCTTATTAGTCTTTTAAAAAAAATATATATATTTTGCAAACACTATCAAATTTTTTTTTTTTTTACAAACACTAACTTCTACTATTTATCATTTTTCTCATAATCACTAATTTTAATCACTTCTTTAAAACCATGAGTTTTTGCAAACACCCGATTAGGCTTTAACCTAATCGATACCAAAAAAAAAAAGCAGAAAAAAAAAAGGAATCTTCTTGACTTTTAATGGCCACAACAACTATTTGAAGATATGTAAATGAATGAAAGGACACTCCTATGGTGCAAATTACAGAGGCCAGGAAAGATGAGTGCATCAAGGAAGTATGGACAAACTGATTTATCAGGTGTATCAACTGGGACATCTCTAGTAACATAACGAGACTATGTGTCACAATATGGCAAGAATCTATCAACTAATATGTGACATCTACTTGTTCACTTGTTCTCACACGAAATGGGTGTTGGCAACAACTTTTTTTTTTTTTTTTAATGGAGTATAATATTGTAGGTATGCAAAAAAAAAAAAAAGTTTAACAATACATGCGCGGCAAAAGAAATAGAAGTTGAATGTTTTAAAAACCAAAAAAAAAAAAGATTATAGCAAAAACAGAATCAGATAGCCACAACTTGGCAAAGGAAATGTAAAGCTCTGGTTAGAACTCCTGAAATGACAAAATGAATTTTTTTTTTTTGGAATTGAGGAAGTATATTGAATATATACAGTAAATAAAATTATTTCTATAATTAAATTAATTAGATTAATTAAATGTTTGAATCATTTAATCTAAAATATGTATTGTAAATTTTTTTCAATCCCACGAAATTCGCAGGTTACGTACTAGTATATATATATATATATATATATTCAGTTTTGGATGATTAATTTAAATAAAAGAATTCAATGTATAACACTCGAATCACATTTTTCAGACAGAAGCCCATAAAATAATTAGATGAAAACTGGTCCAGACACACTTCTTTTACTCTTGCAAACATGGGCCATGGCAGCCGCCCAGTCGGACAAGTCGGCTTAATCTAAATTTTATAAGTTTAAAATGGGAACATGTAATGGTAGTAAAGAATAGAAGTGGTCTCAAAATTTGTTGGCCTCACTACAAACACTATTGGGTTCAATCAGTGAGCTTCGGTCCAAAGTGATTAGAAATATAACTTGGGCCCACTAACATTATACTATACATAAGATGGCAAGATGGGATCACCTGACAACTGCAGCTTAATTTTAAAACCTCCACCCATCAAAATTATTCAGAATCCAACACATCTACCATCTGAAAAAGTCCATGAATTAATTAAAAATGAAAAAACTGACGTTGAACAATCCAAAATCTGACTCAGCAAATTCATTTATTTCATTAATGGCAACACTAAACCATCAAGAGCAGACAATAAGAAAAAAAAGGGTACAAACACGCATAAGCCGCAGTTAGCAAAAACACCCACCAATCTCACAGAGCTGGTGATCCTCAAAACTTAATTATTAAAACAGAAAAGTCTTCAACAAAACAAGTAAAACAGAAATAGATATAGAAGATTAAAATACTAAGTCACAGATTGAATATCCCATCTCTTCAGATTTAAGAACCAAAAACCAAACCTAATACTTGTAGTCCTCAACATGGAGACTCTCGGCAGCACCCTCACTCAAAGCACCTCCACCCAGGTAAGTTCCAAGGGTAGCCTCGGAATTCGCCTTGCACCTAGCAAGCAAAGCAGCCTGCGCCTTTCCAACATTCTCTTCCTTTCCAGACCACGCCTTCAAGGTGCTCTGCTGGAGGGCACGTCCGAACGAGAAAGACAGAGTCCATGGCTTCTTCGCCTTGAGCTTGTTCATCGCATTGAGGTTCAGAGTGGCCTCTTCCTCGCTCTGTCCACCGGACAAGAACACGACAGCGGGAACGGCGGCGGGCATCGTGCGTTGTAGGGCACGCACGGTGTACTCAGCAACAACCTCGGGTGCGACCTTGGGGGAGTCGGAGCCGGGTGTGACCATGTTGGGCTTCAGAAGGGTTCCCTCGAGGAGGACGTGGTGGTCGTTGAGGGCCTTGTAGCAGGCAGCAAGGACTCGCTCAGTGACATCAGCACACTTGTTGATGTCATGGGACCCGTCGACGAGGATCTCTGGCTCGACGATCGGTACCAAACCATTCTCTTGGCAGATGATGGCGTAACGGGCGAGACCGTTGGCATTCTCATTGATGGCAAGCTGGGATGGCTCGTTGGCGCCAATCTTGAGGACGGCTCTCCACTTGGCAAAACGGGCTCCTGCCTCGTAGTATTTTTGGCAACGAGCGGCTAGTCCATCGAGACCTTGGGTGGTGGTCTCACCGTTGGTACCGGCGAGCTCGACAGTACCCTTGTCAACCTTGATACCGGGAAGGACACCAGCATCCTTCATGACATCGACGAAGGGTTTGCCTACAAGTACACACACAGGTAGAGGTCAATTATTTAATCTAAGCATGTCAAAAAATAAGAGAGTGAAATTTCTCTGATTGTCTATTTGACCAACTGAAATAACACTTGCTTTATAATGAAGGGGCAAACTTCATCTCCAACCAAGAGAGTGACTAGATATCAACCAATTAATTTTTTTATAATTTACTTTCAACTCAAAATTTCAAAGTTCCATCTTTTCTCAACACATATTGCCTACATAAAGAAACATCAGATTTAGAATATGAATTTCAATGATTTTAAAATGTCCTTTAATTGATTTCAAATATATATGTAGAATTTAAAAGTATATTCATTGTTCTATAAAATTGTAGTTTTTGGAAAAAGTTCAATATTAATTTAATAATTATGAGAAAATAGCGTATATAACATCTTTTAAAAAACAGAAATTGGGAAAAAATAATACAAAAAATGTAATAAATATCCAAAAATTAAATTGTGTAACAAATAAATTTAATTTAAATCTTTATCTCAATCCCTCTGATTAGAGTTTATCAATAGACATATTGTGCATTGCTTGGGGAAAATATTAAATTTCTTTAACAGAAACACATGAAAACAATTACAAATACATCTACTTAAAATGCGTACATCAGAATAGGTAGTTGGGTACCTGCAGCAGTCTTTTGGTATAGAGTTTCCTCAAAGAGAATGATTCCACTAAGGCACTCAATGGCACCGGGAGCCGTGAAAAGAAGCTCACGTAGAGCCCTCCTGTTTGCCTCAATGTTCTCAACATTGATGCTTGATAAACGCTTGCCAATTGTGCCGGTAGATTCATCAGCAGCAAGGATACCCTTACCAGGGGTACCAATGTATGAAGCATTAGCAATTAGCTCATCTGCAGTAAACAATGGTAAATATCAGATAGAATTTGTACAATTTTGCTAAATTACAAGGTAAAAACAAATACCCAAACTAAAACCATGAATACAGGGCTTCTCCAGGATCCAATTTATAAAAATTCAATCTCCATAGTATAAGGGGGGAGAAGTTGAAGATCTCTCTCAACAAATCCTTAATAATTAAACTTAATTTATTGAAAAGCTAAGCCAATTGTAGCAGTTCAAGTCAACAAAAATATACTTAATTCCATAAAAAAAAAGAACTCGGGTTAAAACGAACACAATAAAAGATCAAACTAAATAACACTGCACAAAAGTATCAAAATTGCTAAACCAGACAATTTAAACGCCTAACCAAACAGCTTCATCCAAAGATTACCCGGCTACAACTCATCGGGTAAGTTCGTGTCAATTTGCATCGACATAAAAAGGTGGATCGAACAATAAGCAGAAGTACAAAGCTTGATTAAGTGAAAAAACAAAATTTTAATGGATCCATGGCAATTAGCATAGATCCTAACAGTAGTTCACTTAAAAGGGGTAAAAAGCCAAGCAACTTAAACAAGTACCAAGGTATCCAGTCGAATCCACTTCCATAAATCCAAATCATCCTATCAGTAAATTTACTACACTCGGAAAAACTAGAGAAGGAACTCGTAACCAGATTTATGGACAAATCATAAACACGGCTTAATATCGAACAAGATCTAGATCTAAACATAACTCATAAAAATTGAAGTGATAGGAAAAAAAAAATCACAGATCCACCAAATAAACAAATATTTGCTAAAATTATTGTAGTTAAAGTTGGATCAAACTAAGCAAAGAGGAGAGAAAAAATTACCGGCGTACTTTCCTCTGTAAGCAGTCATGGCTTTGATTTGAATATGTTAGAAGAAGAAACTGGAAAAGTTGAAGAAGGCAAGAGAAAGGAATAAGAAAATAGCGAATGAAACCAGAGTGGGTGTGGATGGCTTTTATATACTAGGACCATCGATGAAATCATCTATCTCAGCCCCTTTTCCAAGTAATCTTCATTTATGCTAATTTTCTCTTTTACTATTTTGCCCCTAATCATATATGGGCCTGATATCTAGAATTTTTTTATAAAATTCTTCTGGAAAAAAGAAAATATCTTAGTTTTCTGGATGATTAGACTAGAATCTGTGTAATAAACCGACTTTAGAATATTATTATTATTATGGCTGTGTTGTATTTTTCAATAAAAAAAATTGCACAATTTTAAAATATACTATAAATGTACGGTGCATTTGAATACATATGAAACCCACTCTATTATTATTATTATTATTATTATTATTATTATTATTATTATTATTATTATTATTATTATTATTATTATTATTATTATTATTATTATTATTATTATTATTATTATTATTATTATTATTATGAGATATTGTTGATATATTCTCATTTAAAAACAAATAAAATCATAGAAATTTCACTTACAATTTTATTATTTGAGTAAAAATAATTTGGAAAATAATTATTGTATTACTTGTATTAATGGCAAAAAGAATTATCATTATAAATATATTTAATGTGTATCGATTGCATTATGATAAAATGTAAAACATTATTTAGACTACAAATTATTTTTGTTATGTTTTTTGGTAGAGTACAAATTAATATGGGATATCACTTAAAAATATTGACAAATTGTCATTAATAATAATATTTAATGTCATTTATTACACATGTAATAGGTTATAAGTAGTGAAATACTATAAGACTAAATATAAGAGTGAATATGGTCATCACCCAAAATGACACTTGAGATGATCTATTCAATTTCAACACTTATCTTACGATTTATTAACCTTAAAACATGATATATATATATCATTAATGATAATTTATGACATCGTTACTGCATTTAATATCATGTATTAACATCAACAAAGCATAAATATTATATTATATCTATATAATGAGGGAATCTTGTGTGTTGTGTGTCTTATTAAACGGGCTTAAGACCCAACCAAGAATCAAACTGAGGCCCAATCCCTCAGTTCGACAAGCAGACGGAATAGCTTGGCCCAATAGAGGACGTCGCCTAATTAAAGAGGTCGGCCTCAGTAGAACTCGCCACACGTGTGATTTCTCAAAGATAAACTAATTCTCCAGATGACAACGAAAGACAAGGTGACTTAACGGGCAATCTCGGTAAGAAATCGTGCAATTGTCTTATCAAGAGATCGACTAAAAATGAATGGAAAAATCGTTGGATTGACATCGGGGAGTATTTCAAGGAAAAAAACAGAGTAAAAAATTAGTGTTACCGAAAAGATCTCAGAGCATTCAATGAAGATCATCCTATTGTAGGAAGAATATCATTTGAGAACGTTGTGTCAGATTTAGAGATGGGCAAATAAGGAAAGATGCAAAGCGAACATGTTACCATCCCTAGCCAAGAACAACGACTAGTTTAGAAGATGGGACGGCGTCGAGATCGCTCCCAGACCCCAAGGCAAGCTCAGTACTTGACTCACATTGAGTCCCCATCAATAATTTAATGTTATAGTTGACTTTCAATTCTCCACTTGGCTTAATAATAATGGAATCATGGTTCCGATCTTGTAATATAAATAGAGGACATTTAAAACTATGTAAGGGATCCGAAAATTAATTAAAGACAAAGTTATTATCATTCTCGCTTGCATTTATTTCTTCATAATTAATGCTTAAGAACACATTGATTATTCATCATTAAACATTTATTGTTTGATTAGCTAAATATTTAAACCACAATCATTATTATTGCTTTAATTTAGCTATCAACATAGTGTAAAAATGTTTTATACATGAGAATCTTCACTTCATACTTTTATCATAAACAATTGGCGTTACATAAAATTGAAATGGGATGTCGACGTGTTCTTTTGCTTTATTCTCACTATATTATTAAATAAAAAATCATAAACAAAATAGGCACTTCATATATTCGATTAGGATGATTTTTGATTGGAATATGCCTTGCAATGCCGAAGCACAATTCTTTTAAATGGGGGCTTTGCTGAGTTGGAGTTGGCCCGACTCTGCAATATAAGGCAATTTCTGTAATTTAGGAGCAAATAAAAGGGTAAAGACGTAAAGTAGTTGCATTACATGAACAATATTAATACCATGAGTAGAAACCGCCAATTGGTTTGGTGGGAGGGCAGAAAGGCCGCCAACCTTACAAGGCGGTTTTATTTTTCGCCACCTAACAAATAAGAACATTCTAGTATATAAAATTCATAAAATCATCTGAATAATATTGACACTGAAGTTAATATATGTAGAAAATAAATAATCGATCTGATATTTGACAATGAATGACAAAAAGTAACCACTCGATATTTTCGAGCAGGTTAAGTGTGTTTTAAAAAAAAAAATAGAACACATGGTACATCTTTTCTCTTGTTATAGATCGAAATTCCGCACCACAACGTACACCATCCAATAAGAGGGGGATCATCATTATCACAAGGTGGACAACCACAAGAATGAAGAATTCTCTTTTCCGTGTGTCGAACCAAAACCTCGAGGTATTTGATAGTAAAGCTCTAACTACTTAAACAATCTACATTTGATAAGTGTGTATTTTGAAACACAAATAAAAATGTAAAAGTTTTTTTTTAAGTAAAAAAAAAATTAGGTCACATAAACTTTTAAAAAAAAAAAAAAAGTATTTCTACACTATTAAGTTGTGTTTCAAAACAGTTCTTAAGTCTTGTATGCATCCGGATGCATAGTGTATTCATAATACATTTTATAACCATGCAACTTGTTATATTGAAAGGTGCAATTTATTTACATTGAACTATACAACTATTAATATGGAAAAATAGCTGAAAGATTCTGTATAAACAAAATATATCTTTTGATATAATAAGGTATATGGTTTTAAAATGCACCGTGAGTTCAAGGTGCATTTAAATGCACATGAAACTCACTCTTTGGAGTATTGCATCAGGGATGGATATAGGGGATGGCGCCGGATGGCGGTCGCCCCTTGGGATTTAAAATATTTATACTATATATGTAGAAATTTTTATATTTATTCTTTAAAATCGTAAAATTTTGTCGTTTTGCCCCTTTGGATATTGAAATTTTGCCGTCCTTACTTAATGAAAATTTTGCTCCCCATTGAAACTAAATTCTGAATCCGTATCTGATAGCATTTTTTGTCTAAAACAGGTGATTATGTCCATTGTTCCAACTTCCAATCAGTAATCAAAGCACACAGTATCTGCTTGTTGGATTGGATTAGACGATACCCATTTTGCACCACTCTCGAGTCTCCAACAGCCAGGTGAAAAAAAGTTAGATTTCAGGACTCATTTTTCTCAAATAAATAAGAAATTATTTATATAGTAATAAAAAATACTAACAAATTAAGAACGTGCAAGTGTGCGTAATCTGGAAAGTCTACATGATAATTGATACATGAACAATGAGAAATATAAAAGAGTATAGAACCAGGCAGTCCCACAACTAAAAAAAAGTCAAACATGAATTTCCTTTTCTTGACAAATATATATAAGTGGCTATTTAATTTATGATTTTTAAAGAATTATAGTTTAGACGGACAAGATAGTTGGCTATATTATTTTTAAAATAATAAGACAGTTCAAAACACAATGAAAATGTCTAATTTAATTATTTGGAAAAATAAAATAACCAACATAAATCAGAAAACTCACCTTTAAAAATATATAAATTAAAGTATAATGTCAAAGTATAGATTATGGGCTAAGTGTAAGAGGTATTGGGTGGAAGGGGGTATTTAAAAACTGTGAGATATAGCTCGAAAATACACTTTTACTGTATATTTGTTTATGGTTTGTAAAGTCTCTTTTTTAATTTTCAAATCCCAAATATTCATTTGTTTATTAGAATTTTGGTATAAGATTTTAAATTTTTATAATACTTTTTCTAGAAAATCTGACCTTGAGATATATAATAAATATATTATAAATAAAAAAATTTAAATTACGCCGGCTTTGCAGCCTCTGGCCATCCAGAAAGACAATACTTTGTTGCTAAACTTTTATTACAATTTTTATTGGTAGTTTTAACTTTTATTATGGGCCTTTCGGAGTTTTGTGTTTCCGGATCAAGTTTTATTGTGGGCAGCGGTTATCGACACCGCCCACATTAGTAAGTACACCTCCCTGTCTGGCTGTCTTTCAATTTTCTTAACAGACATATAAAAGTACACTAATGCCTTTTTAAAATTTAACCAAATACTATAATTTATTAAAATTTAAATTTATACAACATCAACTGCTATTTGAGGCACCGCTGAGTTATCATCGAGTCACCGCCGAGTGGCTTGTGTAGATCCGTTTTCGATTTTCTATAAGAAAAAAAGAATTCAAATGGTTCGGAATTTTTTTTCGAAAAAAATAAAAAAATTCAATATAAAAAACCGAAAAAAACTACATATTTCGAAAAAAAATTCCAAAAAAAATCAGAAAATTCGTTAAAAGAAAATTAAAATATTCAAATCCAAAAAAACTTAGGAAAAAAAGCAAACATTTCGAAAAAAAAATCGAAAATAACTAAAAAAATCGCATAACTTTTTTGAAAATCTCTAACTTCCTAAATTTATTAAAAAAAACTTAAAAGCAATAAAACTGAAAAAGAAGGAAGGAGAGAAAAAAAAAACGGTGCAGCATCGGTGGTTATGCATCGGGGTGGAGACGATGTCGACGGGGCTCAGACCCATTTGGAGTTTGGGCTAGTTGCATTTTGGCCCATTTTATGTTCCTGTTACTCTTTTTTATTTATTCAGATTTTCCCATTCCTCAATTGGGCCGCAATGTCCTCCTCTTTTCTTTTTCTTTTTTTTTTTTGATAAGATAATTGGTTTTTTTTTTTTTTTTTTACAGATAAGATATCTGGTCATCTAAATCATCCTCCATTTTGCAAATGAAAGATGTTAATGTGAATTGTGAAACACGTGAGAGAACAACCATAGTCAAAAACTAGAGCTAAAAAGGAAATTTGGTTTTATGACGCATATGTTTTGATTTCACAAACCAGCTAATTATGTTTAACTTCATCGTTGTATTATTGGAAATGTTTTCAAATATTTTTGTAACCCCTCCTCATAACTCAAATCTCTAACCACTTGAGTTTGCCAAACTTCATCTGAAAATGTAAAATATTGTCATTCGTCCAATTATAGTTATCTTAATCGTGCCATAATTGTGAACATATATATCTCAAGATTCTGAAATCAAAACAGATAAATAATTGACGAAGCAACAAATGTGCAAGTGCACAATGCTCGCAACATTCAATCTTAAATTCAAGAGCACTATGGGGTGCCAAAATGATAAGTTTGATGAGAGGTAGAATGATGTAAAATTCAATCCTTGAATCTGTGGGAGCTTGCTAAATGTAGTCAATTAATACAAAACAAACCCGAAAAATAATTTATAATTTAACATACATGAAATATACACCAAGCCACCACGAATAAATAATAAATAAATGTTACAAGACAACAATAAATGTCTAAATTCACAAATGTCGAGTGTCTCACTCATGTCACCATAGAGAAATATACCAAAATGACACATCCTAAAAGAAGATATAACACAACAACAAAAATCTTAAGAGGCAAAAGGGGGCTACTAAAAAAGTGCAAATTAACAAACTGAAAACGTTAAAATCGATGTATGTTGATTGTTGCTATATTTACAAATGAGATCATTCTCTTTCTTTCCTCCATATAGAGATGTATAATGTATACTTGTTTTTAGCAATTGAATTTCTAGTAGCAATCATCAAAATAAAAAACAAACAAAATTAGAATCAAACCAACAAAAAGGGAGGAAAAGAGAGAAGCCAAAAGTATTGGAGTTCAATCTGGATTCTTAGTGGCACAAATCAGAAGAGAAAGCCCAACCTTTTGATTTTGATCTTCCCCCAAATTCTTATCTTCAATCCATAACCTGCTGTCCAATCCTTTCCTTGTTTTGAACAAAAAAACACCAAATCCAGACGATGATGATGATGGATTAAACAACCAATCATGCACATCCCACATCAAATCGATCAATAATCCATCCAAAAAAATGCTCTGATTTCCCCTGAAATTCCACTGCAATCTGTTGACTCGAACCACGTTCTTCTTATCTATGGATACAGATAACACGAAATCGTTAAACGACATCGTGTCGCACTTGATCAGTATATCGTGATAGCTCCCGTGTTCACTGAATTTGGCCCGCGTTGAATACACGCAATTAGTATTCCCGGAAAAATACTCGCTCCGTGAAATTAATGAGAAATCCGGCAATTTCAAATCGGAAATTACTTTCCTGCCCTCGGATTGGTTCTCCAAATCCCCTAAAATCAGTCTCACCTCCGAATTGACCAAAACCGCGACGTAAAAACCGGACACCGGTTCGGGCCCCGATTCGTACCTGGCCCGACGGAGATCCCAACGGGCCTCGATCCTCAATCCGCCCGATTCGAAAACCTCCGAGCCCGATTCTCGGCGTAGGATTCTCAGTTTTGTGGTGAATTTGGGGACGGGAAGAAGATTATCCGAGATTGCGATACAGAACCCCCGGTCCAACCGGTTTCGCCATGTGAATCGGATTAGAAGCTGCTTCTGCGACGGGAGTTTGACTTTGTAGATGCAGGAAACTGCATTCTGGACCGGCGGTAGGATCAATTGAGACGAAGTATGGGCCTGATTAGGGCCCGAACAATACGAATCCGATACTTTAATCGCGTGCTCACTGTAACAGAGCGCGATGCTTTTCATTGTTGTTGGAAATCAGAACTGACGGAAGAATTGTTTGAAATTGAGAGAGAGAGAGAGAAAGTGGGGTATGCTTTACCTTTTAATGAAGGAAACTGTAAAGAAAACGAATGAAGGAGTTTGTGCTTTTCTTCTGCAACAGTTTTTTTTTCTTGTTCTGGGGGCAGATTTTTGTAGCAGTATTGTAACTGAAAAGTTGAATTTGGGTGGAGAAATTAAGGAGGGGATATCCCAGTCGTTTTGCCAAGTCATCTTTATTTAAATTATAGTATACTCAATAAGGTAAGCGCCACAAAAGGGTTAATTAATTTTGGGTAGGTTCTTCATTTCACAATTCATATAATCTTCAATATTTATATCTTGTTTTATTTTAAGACTTAATTCTGATAGGAATTTGTGATACTTTTTCTAAAAATAGTTAAAGACAGAGTAGTAAACATGTTGTGAATGATACAATTTCAATTAAAAAATTAATAAATAATTAATACTATAATTATTTAAAAGTTGAATTGCACAATGCAATTAATGCATAAAAATATTTATCATTAAAGAAACTTCATTAAGAGTGAATAATTGTGTTATATTCGCACCTGGATTTACTCACTAAGTAGTAGAGCATCCGCCATTGTTTTTCTCTCTCACGTGATTACTGATTAGCAATTTAGCAAGGTAAAATTCAAATACTTGATTAATTGACCAAATCGTGATTTTAAGCCGATTTAGATACAATTAATTAAAAATTACAATTTTTTCAAAGTGGCTTAGCTCAAGTGGTTAGAACACTACTACCTAGACCAATAGGTCCTGGGTTCGAGACATGCTGCCCCCTTTATTGGGATTTAATGGGGATGTTCCACCCTTTATGGGGTACTACGCTCTCTACATGGGGTTCTCCGTCTTCTACCGGTCCGTAAGCTCGAAATCTTGAAGAATGTGGATGAAACTTTAGTGTGGAGTATCGACCATGTTCGAAAATGCTGCAAGCGAGAGAGTGTTGACCTCCCATGTCCTCATGCTTGGATTGGAGAAGGTTTTGTTGTGGTTCCGGCCAATAAGATGAGAAAAAAAAATGTGTCATGTGGTAGAATGAACACATTGTAATAGATTATATATATGTTTGTAAAAAAAAATTAAAATTACATTTTAGGTAACCTTTTGTTTTTTGTAAATACTTTTGATTCTTGAATATTTGATAAAAGACAGTCTAGTATGAAAAAATGCATACATAAAAAACTTTTATTTACAAATAAATTTTGTATATGGTGAAGGTAAGATAAAGTCGAATGGTTCATGATTCACTCGGTCCGAGTGGTTTATGGTTAACCAGGCCCGAATAGATTATGATTTAGGGTTCATTATTTAGTGTTTAGGGTGTAAATTGTTCACCCGACCCGATTAGATCATGATTTAGGACAATTTTATAGTTTTTCATGCATGAAAATTTTCATATTAAACCTATTCTTGATAAAAAGTCCTTATATTTTTAGGCATGTCTCACTTTTGAATTTTCCTTTCTAAATCAATTTAAATCATTTTCTCGAAAATAATAATAACTTAGTCATCATGTGCAATCCTACTTTTCTTCGCTTGAAAAAAACAAGGATGTTTCACCACGTTCCCAAAATGGCCTAAATCATTTTTCAACTGCAGATTGAGAATTATTTTAATAAAAAAAACAATTGTTATTTCCGCATGACAACGGATATGATGGATGACTGGAAAGGTGACGGTTTTTGATTGCGAGCAGTTGGGAGATGGGACCATAGAACTGTTAATTCATTGAAACATTAACAATTCTATAAAAAATGAAACAAATTATCAATTTTTCTTTGTTAATCTATTTCTTATGATTACCCAACTCAGATTCGCCTATCATTTTCATTTTCAATATTTGAGGCAGGTTGCAGGTACATGTAAAGTAGAAATTAAAATATTATTCAATAGTTCATCATAATTTTATATTCATATGTTAAATATTTAATAAAAATAATATATTTTGAACATAAAAAAATAACACAGAGGAATGAAACTATTTTGTAGATCTTTTTTCAATTTTAGACGAAATTTGAAAGGTATTTTTACCAAGAAATCTAGTAACAGCGAAAAAGAGTTGTGAAAAAAGGAGTTAAGACTGATGGTGCTCGATAGGGCTATCAGATTTTGATCGTCAGGTAGCCCTTTGGATCTCTTTGGTGAGGGAGCTTGGTCGCTCGATCCCTGCTCGACAGGACTAGTTGTCCTTTTCTGCCGACTCGACTCTCCCGGTCCGGGAACGGCAGGTCGGCTCGCCTTTCTCAGTCTGCTCGCCTCCCCTCGGTTTGCTCGTTGAGAATCTCTCTCGGCCTGGATCCGAGCAAGCTCTTGGGGTCTCTTGGTTCGAGCCATTTCAGTATGCCCGGCTGTGCTTACGGCAATAGTTACGGCAGGGAAAGCTGTAGACAGAAGAATTTATAAAAAAAGGAAAAAACCGGGTACAAAAGGCACAACATATTCACAGGTATAAAAGACAATCCTTACCAGTTGGATTGAGGGCAACTAAATGGTGAGGGGGCACGTACAATCCTCATTTCTTCCTTTGGTCAGCAGTGTTCAACGTTTTCACCGAGCGTTTTGAGTATGGCTCAAGGTCAATTTGCCAGATACTACTGAAATAACCATTTTTTGTCTCTTTGTCGGTTGCTGCTTGAATTCCTGAAATTGAGGAAATAAGTTAAAATCAGTTCACTGAGGAGAGTAAAACAACAAAATTACTTACTTCAACAGATTCCAAAATCAGTGGGGATGTCTAAACGGGCATTTGGTTCACATCCTGAAGCAGGACTTTTCCAATCACCCCCGACAAACCAAAACTTCTCTTTCCAATCTGTGATCTTATTAGGCACATCCTCGATGACCTTACACTTTGCATTCGCTTGCATGAACAACCATCTGTGTTCGCCTTTGGGTCGAGACAAATGAACTAATCGAGTAAGTTCTGCTGCTGTTGGATAATACACAGGTTTCGTTTTGCCGAACAGAGTTAGGAAACTCATAATCATGTGCCACCCATTCGGCATTAGCTGTGTAATGGTGATATTCCATTCCACGAGCAAGCGAGTAATAACTGGATGAAGTGGGAATCGAAGACCAGCTTCCATTGTATCTAAATTCACAGCAACACAACCTTCAGGAAGCTGGTCTGCTAGCTCATCGGGACCAGGCGCCCAAAAAAACATATCATTTGGAGTCTCGTAATTCCGATACAATTGGCCGAGCATATCTACATCGACCAAAACAGATTACATGAAAGTTATGGGACCAAAAAACTTTTTTTCTCTACACTCTTGAATGTAAGATATTTTGGCAATTGTTTATTCAATGAAAGAGTAGTTGTTGTAAAGAGTGGTCGTCAACACACTCCTAAATAGTGCGAAAGACATCTCAAACAAGTACTATGTATAATATAAAGGACGTATGAGGAGCTGTGAAGAACAAAAAAGCTGCAAAGGGAGAAAGTAAGGTAATAAACAATTTCCACAATTGTCTCATAATACTCTTGTTCAAATATTTGATACTCTTAATGGATAATCCAATACTTCTGCAAAAATCTTTTTTAGTAGAGATGCAAGCAGACAAAGAGAGCGAAAGCAGAGCTTAAGAAGAAGAAGAATAAGGAGAAGAATCATGTATAACGTTAAAGAACAAGTTGTGAACCATATATACAGTCATCATGGTTTTATACTTCTTACTAAATTTGCAAGTGTGATCGATGTAGATATGCTCGGCCAATTGTATCGGAATTACGAGACTCCAAATGATGTGTTTTTTTGGGCGCCTGGTCCCGATGAGCGAGCAGACCAGCTTCCTGAAGGTTGTGTTGCTGTGAATTTAGATACAATGGAAGCTGGTCTTCGATTCCCACTTCATCCAGTTATTACTCGCTTGCTCGTGGAATGGAATATCACCATTACACAGCTAATGCCGAATGGGTGGCACATGATTATGAGTTTCCTAACTCTGTTCGGCAAAACGAAACCTGTGTATTATCCAACAGCAGCAGAACTTACTCGATTAGTTCATTTGTCTCGACCCAAAGGTAAACACGGATGGTTGTTCATGCAAGCGAATGCAAAGTGTAAGGTCATCGAGGATGTGCCTAATAAGATCACGGATTGGAAAGAGAAGTTTTGGTTTGTCGGGGGTGATTGGAAAAGTCCTGCTTCAGGATGTGAACCAAATGCCCGTTTAGACATCCCCACTGATTTTGGAATCTGTCGAAGTAAGTAATTTTGTTGTTTTACTCTCCTCGATGAACGATTTTAACTTATTTCCTCAATTTCGAAATTCAAGCGAAGAATGCATAAAAGAGACAAAAGATGGTTATTTCAGTAGTATCTGGCAAATCGACCTTGAGCCATACTCAGAACGCTCGGTGAAAACGTTGAACACTGCTGACCAAAGGAAGAAAGGAGGATTGTACATGCCCCCTCGCCAATTAGTTGCCCTCAATCCAACTGGTAAGGATTATCTTTTATACCTGTGAATATGTTGTGCCTTTTGTACCCAGTTTTTTCCTTTTTTTAATAAATTCTTACATCAATGACTTTCCTGCCCAGAACTATTGTCATAAACACAAAGCAGAAAGCATCTTGAAATGGCTCGAACCAAGAGACCCCAAGAGCTTGCTCGGATCCAAAGCCGAGAGATGCTCAACGAGCAAAACCGGGGAGGCCGAACAGACCGAAAAGCGAGCCAACCTCGCAGCGCCCGGACGGGAGCCGAGTCGTGAAAAGGATAATTAAATCTGTCGAAAGCGGGGGATCGAGAGACCAAGGTCCCTCACCAAAGAGATCCAAAGGGCTACCTGACGATCAAAATCTGATAGCCCCATCGAGCACCGATGTTGTTAATGAGCCGATAGCCTCTGTGGTCGGTCCGATCACACACATTGCCGAAATGGAGGTCGGTACATCTACTCCACCCCCTGCTGGACCCCGAACCTGGACTCCTTTAAGTTCCCAGCTCCGTTCTCCCGAGGACAAGTCGTTTATGGGATGGGACCCTGCTCGGGTGAACAGGTATGTTTGCTCGCCTATTGGAATGTCTCTTTGTTCCATCTAATTTGGTCGTTTAATCATATCTATTTGTTTTTATAACACGTAGGTTGAACAGATTGTCGCCTCTGATGCCAGAGTTGAAAGACTATTATTGCTCCCCTAATGTCTGATGGGGAATAAGTTGCACAGATCTATTCGGGGTGAATATTTAAATACAAATTTAATTCTTATAATTATTACTAGAATGAATTAATCCTATATTAATTCAAATAATAATCCAACAACATATCATGCATATAATAATTCACGAAAACCTACGCGATGCGAATTCTCTACGAGTTTACGTGAACGTTACCTCTTGGGATGGCAATTGTGGTGAATAGACTAACCGTAAAGGACTTCCCAAGTATTCCCTTTAGCCCTCGCTCGACTATCCGGTGGAAGGATTCTTGTGAACGATTTAACAAAAGGAAAATAAAATATGTTGCACCACCTTTGTGGATTTACTAATTTTTTCAGCACATGGAATTGTACTTGGGAATGAAAGAATCATCCCCTATTTATAGATACTGGGGTGGACGAAAATTGTGGCCAAAAACAATGTGGGAAAATCTTTTCTTGATCTCCAAGAAATCTTGAATATATCTCTTATATTCTTTTTCCCATAATTATAATAATCCACTAAATTCCACTCACTCTATTTGTATGGATTATTTTCGAAAATATAGGCTTGCAAGAAACCAAGATTTGGATCTTCTTGAATTTATGAGATATTCTTGTATTTCAAGAAATACATATCTTCCATAATATCTTTTCAAGAAAATCAAGAAAATCTTTCTTGCCCTCTATTTTCAAAATTTCAAAAATATCATTATAAATAATCAAGTGGGAGATTTCTTGAATTTAATGAGATAATCTTGTATTCCAAGAATACATATCTTCATTCCATAACAAAATTCAAAGAAAATCTTTCTCCCAACATATTTATAATTTTCGAAAATTTTAGTTGGAAAATTAAGCAACAATATTTATTTTATTTTAATCACCTTTTCAGTTAATGGACTATATGTTGGGCTACTCAGGGGGCCTTTAGGAGAATTAAGATTGGACCTTCTAATGGACCTTGAATATCTAATATTGAGCCACAATATAATTCAAGCCCATAAATATTAATTAATCCCACTACATAATTAATATTGCACTATCCATCTTAACCCATATTATAGTCAATATGGCTCCCGGTCATTATTTTTCGTGTTTAAGATTATCTAGCCCATTAATTAATTCAAGCCACTGAAATAGCTTCCCATTAATTAATATCTTTTATCCTTGGTCAAGGAACGGTTCAACATTATTATCCATATCGGAAACTAATTCCACTTGCAAGATTTGGTATGATAAAGCTTATGAACCTCCCAAGGGGGCAAATCGAACAAGCGTACTTGCACACGATTCTTCGTATTAAATCTTAGCAATCACATGTGACTAATAATATTGCCCAAGATAAAAAGTATTGAATCTCTTTGATTCGCTACCCATGATAAGTCAAAGCAATAGTTACCAATCCCACGTGATCCTATTTAAGGGATGAAGATTAAGAAATAACGAACCACTGAGGTCTAATTCTTCCTTGTTCAGTTCTGAAGAATTTATCCTCCTGTAGGTCCTATTCAGTGCATCAGTCATGCACTAGTGTAATCTCTTGGTCAAGACAAGCCAATCTGAGCCTTACACTTCAACCTTTCACGATGGGTTGTTCATTTCCATCTAGGTCGTGAATAACGTACTTTCAGTTACAAGGGACTGTTAATTTAATCTTCTGTGATCTGGTATCACTAAATTAACTACAATGTAACACGTACGACTTATTGAACAGTTATGCAGTAAATATATGTAACATTCAATAATATTTAAAGCATCAGTGATAAACAATTTATTTCAGTAAATAAGTCTGAAAATTCAGTTTCGATTATACAAAGTAAAAAACATACTTTCCAGTATAATCCCAACAATGTCTGCAACATTCCTGGCCTTCCCGAGCATGTCCAGAAAGCGTGTGAGACCCCCATCCGAGCATGGACTACTGAGCTCGAAGAGGCCACCAAGGGTCCAACGACTTTGGAAACCATGCGACTTGGCCTAGTGCGCCATGGCCAATCTTTGGTTCTCCTTGAAAAAGCTTATACCGAGTCTGCCCAACTTCAGGCCAAATATGTGACTCTTATCCCGAGTTTCCAAGAGAAGGTGAACGAGCTGACCAGAGCCCAAGATGAAATGAAGTTGGTTCAAGAACAAGTATCCTCAGCCCAAGCAGAGGCTCATAAAGCTCAAGAAGATGCTCGCCTAGCTCAGGAAGATGCCCGCCAGGCCAGAGAAGAGCTACGCCTTGCTTGGGATGAGTTACACTGTAACCGAAAAGAGGTGGCAAGCATCAGGAAGGTACAGGACGAGCTGAACGTTGAGCTCCGAAAGCATAAAATAGGTATCGAGGTCGTAGAGTGCGAGAAAGCTCTGCTTGCCCAACAACTCCTCACCGCTGAAGAGACCAACACTCGTCTGGGTCTTGAAAATTCAAAACTGCACACTGAAGAGTATGTTGACTCAATGTCCAATTTCTCCTATATATGCGCCTTTGCAAATGCTATTCGTTCTGCTCGACAAACTCTTACTGCCGACCAGATTACCCCTCTCAAAGTCCATCTCGAGAAGTACCTGCTCGACAACCCCCCGGATCTCAACCTTCCAATATCTGACTTGAGTGATCTGTGCGATTTCTCCAACCTTCCTGATGGGATCGAAATTGATGACTCAATACTGGATGAAAAAGATGGTCCGGATGATGATGTTGAAGAATCCCTCGCTCAACCTCGTCAAACCGAGCATGGAGTTGATCAGGTGCAGGATGAGCAAGATGGTCCGTCTGATGCCGAGCAGCGTGCCCCTGTCGAGGAGCCTACTGTTCAAAATGATACCGAGGGAGATACTCTTGAAGGAACCGAGCAGACGATGCAAGGGGTGCTCGACCAGTCACTTCCTTCAACCCCAAACAATGAATTTTTCCCTTGATTTTTACATGTATAATTTTTACTTCTGCTTTTGAACAATTTGTTGTGTTTCCGTTGTGCTTGCCTATTGAATAGTTCCCTTTGATTCGATTGTGGATGGCTGATTTTGTTGATGAATGGATGATGTTTGTTTTGTTTCCTTTTTTATGCCATTTGTCTTCTGAAGTTCGAACATGATATGTGCCTATGTTTCAACCTGACTTCTTTGGTTTTTCAATCGTCTTATTTAGTTACGATTGGATTGGTCGTCTTATTTTACTGCAACCAGATGGGTTAACTTATGTGCAACCCCCTCTTTTTATTTTGTGATCGTCTTATGTTTACCGCGATCACTATTCTGCTCGGGTCGTCTTATTTAGTTGCGACCGCGTACCCATCACTCGCTTTGTTGTGGGTATCTGTAAGTACAAATTGTTTCGTCAGGTGAACATAAACTTCTATTCGTTCATCTTTGTTCGTGTCGTCCGGCTTAGGTGCAACTATTGATAGGCTTAAACTAGAAAAACTTAACAAACAAAAATGCTTTGCAACACGTTGCTATTCTATTACAACTTTTACATTTGGAGAAGACTGTTTCTATTACACATAGCTATAGACATCAGACTATCGTTTTGCTATATTCAAAACCTCATCTTGAAATAGACATGAGCTGACCTCATCTCGTCCGCGGAATTGATGTTGACAAGTATGAGGCGGATCAGTCTATCTACTCTTCTTCAAGTAATATGCTCGAGCAGCAGCAGCATCAGGGCTCGCCCCTCCTGGGCAAGCTGTGATTATGCGGGCTGTTGCGGACATGAGCATATGGCGAGCAAACCTGCTCGCCTATACCTGGTGCGGGCAGATGCCCTTGCTCGCACCATTTTATCCCATTCTGTGGATGCCTGAGCATCAACATCCGCTCGTCGTTTTGTGCGTACGCCACGACATCCCACCCCCTCGGAGGAGATTTTTGGGATGCGTAGGAGACTAGTGATTTACTACTGCATAAGCAGTGGATAAGGTGGAGTGGCAACCATGACTCTGCCGAGCATCTTGAGTCCATAGAGAACCAACCTGTGCTCGGAGTGACAATACCCTGTTTAGAAGAAAATACTTCTCCCGATTTAGATTGGCTTTCCCAAATCGAAGGGAAGGTATTTTCCTTCGTGACTGCGATACGGGGTATAAAGCTCGTACTAGAGCAAGCGCCAGGACACATGATTGAGTCAACAAAATAATTGCTGAATCGAGTGTCAAAAATTTCGTCTGGAGGCATACCAAACCAACTATCTCCCGATAACTGAATTTTCTTCTAATATGTTTGCAGTATTTTTTTCCTTTTTCTATCTTTTTCTTCCCCCTTCTTCAGCTATCAATATGCTTATTTATACTAATATCCCAAACAAGTGCTGGCATATCTAGTTGGTGTTGGCCTTCTTGCTTTAAATCCTCATTTTGACATTTGTCCTTGTCTTTGCCAGTTCTTATTCAAGGATTGACACGTACTTCTTTTGGTTGCCACCGCTTCTCATCTTGTTTTGACACGTATCTTCTATCTTTTAATAATGCTGACCAAAACTCCTTCTAAAAGATTCCAAAATTTGTGTCAAGACACTGTGTGTTCGTCCTGCTCGTCTTAGTTGAATGGTTGATTATGCTCGGGGTTTTTTTTTTTTTGGAACCCACTAGCTAGCGCTTTGACCTCTGACTACCAGTTGTGCTCGCCGTTACTGATAATACTTTTTCAGATTTGACGCATTCCACGAATAGGACAACGGAACTCCATTCAAGTCTTCCAAATCATATGCCCCGTTTAACAAACGTTCTGTTACTCTGAATGGACCTTCTCATACTCGGCCAAACACACCACTTGGTACCCCTGTTGCTCATCTTAGAACCAGCTCGCCTACGTTGAACCTGCGTGTTCGGACTTTGGAGTTGTAGAATTTTTCTGATCTTTTTTTATACATAGCGTTCCTGAAATCGGCCTCCATCCTTCTCTCTTCCAACAGATTTGCACTTGGGGCGAGCGCCTGGTCGTTAATGTGCTCTCCAAAACTCATTGTCCGATGGCTCGGAATCTTTACTTCTGCCGATATAACATCTTCAGTACCAAATGCCAAGGCAAATGGGGTTTCCGCAGTTGATGTTCTGAAAGTAGTACGATATGCCAATAATATTTCTGGTAACTCTTCAGCCCATCCTTCCCCCTTGGAATTATCAAGTTTAGCCTTGAGGGTATGCATGATAATTTTATTGACAGCTTCAACTTGTCCGTTTGACTGGGGGTAATACGGAGTAGAGTAATGTTTTTTTATGCCCCAACGAGCACAATTCTGTCGGAATTCACTTCCATCGAACTGTTTGCCATTATCTGTTACCAATGACTGGGGAAGCCCAAAACGACAAATGATATTCTTCCAAATAAAATTCCACATTCTTTGTTCTGTGGCTTTAACAATGGCTTCAGCTTCCGCCCATTTAGTGTAGTAATCAACGGCAACCACGACATATTTTACCCCTGATGTGCCAGTAGGAAATGAGCCAATCAAATCGATTCTCCATTTAGCAAATGGCCACGGGCTGTAAACAGACACTAGTTCTTCGGGTGGGCTATGTATAAGTGGGGCGTATACCTGACACTTATGGCATGCGCGGGCATACGCGAGCGAATCTTTCTTGAGAGTAGGCCAATAGTAACCTTGTCTGACAATTTTATATGCCAGGACAAGTCCACCTGTATGGTTTCCACATACCCCATCATGAATCTGTTCCAGAATCACATGACCCTCTTCAGGAGTAATACATTCAATAATGGAAGAGAGAAACTTCTTTTGTACAAATGCCAGTCTAGGATAGTATAGCGAGCAGCTTGTAATCTGAGGCGAGTAGCTTGTGCTTTATTTTCAGGGAGAAACCATTTTTGTAAGTAGCTTAAAATTGGAGTCATCCAGGTTTCTTGTTCGTCTGTCACATGGGCGACCACAACTCTGGGAATTGATGGCGAACAAGTCGTGATGACCACAATGTCCTTCGTGTTCGTCACTCCTTCTGCTGTTGCCAATCGTGCCAAGACATCAGCAAATGAATTATCCAATCGTGGTAATTGTTCTATGTAAACTTGTTCGAATTGCTCAAGCAGTTCCTTTGCTAGTTGCTGATATTGTGCCATCTGTTCGCCTCGGGCTTCGTACTCGCCTAATACTTGGTATACGATTATTTGAGAATCGCTATAAATCATCAGCCTCTGAATTCCCATTGTCATAGCCATTTATAATCCAGCAATCAAAGCTTCGTACTCGGCTTCATTATTTGTTAATGAGAACCACGCCCGCTCCGGCTCTTGAACTTGTTGATGAACCATCTACATACATGTGCCATGGTTGGTCAACACCTCTTTCGGGTATTTGCGGATATGTCAATTCAACCATAAAATCGGCCATAGCCTCCCTTCATTGCTGTTCGTGGGGCGAACGTAATGCCAAATTGGCCTAACTCCACCGCCCACTTGAGTAACCTGCCCCCAGTGTTTGGTCGGTGGAGAACTTGTCGTAATGGAAATGTGGTTAGCACCTCGACTGAGTGATCGAAAAAATATGGTCGCAGTTTTAGGACACTCATAACGAGAGCATACGCGAGTTTTTCCAATGGAGGGTACCGGAGCTCGGCTTCTTTGAGTACCTGACTTACATAATAAATAGGCAAATGTGTTGCTCCCTCTGCTCGAACGAGCACAACGCTAATTGCATGCTCTAACGCGGCAAGATACAAATAAAGTTGTTCGCCTGGAACAAGCTTAGATAATGTTTGAGTATCCTCAAGGTATTGCTTTAATGACTCAAATGCATTTTGGCAATGATCTGTCCACTGGAATCTCCCTTTCTTTAATGCGTCAAAGAAAGGTTTGCATTTATCTCCAGCTCGTGATATAAACCGGTTTACAGAAGCCAAACTGTTAGGATTATACTGAAAAGTATGCTTTTTACTTTGTATAATCGAAACTAAATTTTCAGACTTATTTACTGAAATAAATTGTTTATCACTGATGCTTTAAATATGATTGAATGTTACATATATTTACTGCATAACTGTTCAATAATTCGTACGTGTTACATTGTAGTTAACTTAGTGATACCAGATCACAGAAGATTAAATTAACAGTCCCTTGTAACTAAAAGTACGCCATTCACGACCTAGATGGAAATGAACAACCCATCGCGAAAGGTTGAGGTGTAAGGCTCAGATTGGTTTGTCTTGACCAAGAGATTACACTAGTGCATGACTGATGCACTGAATAGGACCTACAGGAGGATAAATTCTTCAGAACTGAACAAGGAAGAATTAGAACTCAGTGGTTCGTTATTTCTTAACCTTCGTCCCTTAAATAGGATCACGTGGGATTGGTAACTATTGCTTTGACTTATCATGGGTAGCGAATCAATGAGATTCAATATTTTTTATCTTGGGCAATATTATTAGTCACATGTGATTGCTAAGATTTAATACGAAGAATCGTGTGCAAGTACGCTTGTTTGATTTGCCCCCTTGGGAGGTTCATAAGCTTTATCATACCAAATCTTGCAAGTGGAATTAGTTTCCGGTATGGATAATAATGTTGAATTGTTACTCGACCAAGGATAAAAGATGTTAATTAATGGAAAGCTATTTCAGTGGCTTGAATTAATTAATGGGCTAGATAATCTTAAACACGGGAAATAATGACCGGGAGCCATATTGACTGTAATATGGGTTAAGATGGATAGTGCAATATTAATTATATAGTGGGATTAATTAATATTTATGGGCTTGAATTATATTGTGGCTCAATATTAGATATTCAAGGTCCATTAGAAGGTCCAATCTTAATTCTCCTAAAGGCCCCCTGAGTAGCCCAACAAATAGTCCATTAACTGAAAAAGGTGATTAAAATAAAATAAATTTTGTTGCTTATTTTTCCTCTAAATTTTCAAAAATTATGAATAAGTTGGGAGAAAGATTTTCTTTGAATTTTGTTATGGAATGAAGATATGTATTCTTGGAATACAAGATTATCTCATTAAATTCAAGAAATCTCCCACTTGGTTATTTCATAAGAGGATTTCGAAATTTTGGAAATATAGTGGGCAAGAAAGATTTTCTTGATTTTCTTGAAAAGATATTATGGAAGATATGTATTTCTTGAAATACAAGAATATCTCATAAATTCAAGAAGATCCAAATCTTGGAATCTAGCACATCATTATTTTTGAAAATTCCATAATATTGAGGAGGTGGGATTTTTGTGGAATATTTTAATTATGGGAAAAAGAATATAGGAGATATATTCAAGATTTCTTGGTGATCAAGAAAAGTCATTTTCCACATTGGTTTTCTACTGAAAAAATCGACCACCTCTCACCTATAAATAGGGGATGATTGTTTCATTCCCAAGTACAATTCCATGTGCTGGAAAAATTAGCAAATCCACATAAGTGGTGCAACAAAGTTTATTTTTTCCTTTTGTTAATTGTTCGACAAGTGTCCTTCCACCAGATAGTTGAGTAAGGGCTAAGGGAATACTTGTGAAGTCCTTTTGGTTAGTCCGTCCAACCGAATTCACTGCCATCCCGAGAGGTACGTTCACGTAAACCCGTAGATTCCGCATGCGTTGGTTTTACGTGGCTTATTATATGCATGATATGTTGTTGCAATTATTATTTGAATTAATATAGGATTAATTCATGCTAGTAATAATTAAAAAATTAAATTTGTATTTAAATATTCAACCCGAATAGATCTGTGTAACTCATTCCCCAACAACTGGTATCAGAGCCACGGTTTAGGGCTCTGAATTTTTTAAATTGTAAATTAATTCGTTGGCATTAAATTTGACATTGGATAGTAGAACTGTTAGATCTGTTTTGTAGGTATCCAATTGTCATGGATTTTAATGTGTTTATTTATGCATGCATATAAACTGTGGTTTTTTAATTCGATTCGTTCGGATTCGTTTTGCCTCGTGAGAAAATCCACGAGTAGATTAGTATTTGTTTAATTTGATCAATGTAATAGACTAGTCTAGATCTAGGTTTATTTATTTTGTAAATAAATTGTAACCGGATCGGAAACGAAGACGGAGACGAAGAATTAAAGGATAAAATCCATAATCGGGCGTAGGGGCGCTAAGAGATCGAAATTAAACGCGTTGGCGGAGGCACGCTGGACGACGCCGACGCCAACGCCACGACGGGCGCAGGGCGAGGCCGAGGGCCGAGCGCGGATCGAGATCGATCACGCAAGACGGGGCGGGCGCTAAGCGCCTGTAACGCACCGTCTTGTGAGCATCGGGCGGATCGGATCTTGTAAGTGCGGAACGCTTAGAACGCTGGCGACTGTGACGACGACGACATCGGCGACTTCGAAAGCTTTGGGTCGGGCGACATGGTGTTTCTCGGGCGGCGACACATCGCGGGTGGGCGTCTTGTGTGCTGGTGCAGGCGACGGACGACGGACTTTGTTTCTTTCGGCAATGGCGGCCGGATCTTGAGCATGCATCATTGCGGAAGCTATTAGCGTGGCGTTTGAAAGCGGAGTTCTTTTTCGAGACGATCAAGTGGGAGAAATCAAGACGGTATTTCTTCAAGATCAGGCCAAGAAAAATCAAACCATGACAATTGGATAATTTGTGCCCAATATGTTTATTTTTTTCTGTTTTGCTTGATTTATTTTGTGCTATCTTTATTTAATTTGTTTAAATGTGTTTGCATGAGAGTTGCCCAAATGAAAAATCTCACCTTCAAAATTACTAAGTATGTTTAAATAATTAATTGACAATTTTATTCCGGATAATAAAATTGAATTAATTTTGACCTCCATGATTTATTTATTTGTGAATTCTTTTGGAGAAATTCCCCCCACGGGACGGTCAAAAGATAGCTTTCATATGAATGAATTCCAAATGGATGATTGTGGGTTATTACTAGTGGCGACGATGACCCTCCCCACAAGGCTCGATCAAAGCAAAATAGTAATCATGTATTAAATCATGGTTATTACTTAGGTATAAAATTGATATGCATATACTTCCCCGAAGTCCCTGTCAATTTTATATTGTTCAAGTGGGAGCCAACTATTAATCTGGATATTAAAGGTTTATAAATCGTTCTTGTTTGTAACCTGCTTGAATGTGTTTAAATAATGACCCACCCCACGTGGCTTATTTAAACTGTTTTGAGATGTTGGCTGATGCATGTTCATATTTTTTTTGAGATTTTAATATGATGCATGTTCATATTTTTTTTTAGATTTTAATATGATGCATGTGATTGAACCTTGTGATATATTTGTGCTTATGCATGTTATTATTTATTTCAGTTCATCATGTCGCAACCTTTTAATCCATTTGCTCGATATACTAAAAAGACAATTTGCTCAATGGAGAAAATTTTGTTGATTGAATCGAAAACTCACTATTGTCCTCACTGCACAAAGCCATAATTGGGTTCTGACCACACCTAAACCGGATAAACCATCAGATGAGTATACTAAAACGGTTAAGAAAGAGTATGCTGACTGGGAGCGGTCTAACGAAATGGCAAAGTGTACCATCTTGGCTTCTATGTCAGATGTGTTGCAACACCAACACCAAAACGTTGAGACCGGCCATGCGAAATCATGACTAGTCTTAAAAGCGATGTTTCAACATCGAATCTGTGTGGCTCGTCGGATCACCATGAGGGACTTGCTCTCTATGAAAATGGTGGAGGGAACGCCCGTGAGAACGCGTTCTCCGGATGATGGCTCACCTTAATAAACTTGAGGTACTAGGCGTTGAATCGATATCGAGACCCAAATCGATTTAAGTGCTCCATTCTCTGCCGAAAAAGCTTTGAAACGATTCGAGTTGAACTACCGGATGAATAATCGAAGTTCTCGATGCACGATCATTGCAAGCTTTAGTCTCGGCGAGGCGATATTAGGGCGGAAAAGCCAAACCTTGGTGGCAACGGACCTTCTTCTTCTTCTCTGTACCAAGGGTGGTAAGAACAAGAAAAGGAACAAAGGCCACAAGCAAGTGAACTCAAGTGTTGCCAATGGCAAAGATAAGGTGAAGAAGGGTGGTGGAGTGAACAAGCCAGCTAAGGGGAAGTGCTTCAACTGCGGTGAGAAAGGACATTGGAGGTCAGCCTGTTCCAGACCCAAAAGGGATGGAAAGAAAGGTAATTCTCACGCACTAGTTGTTTGAAACTTGTTTAGCGGCGTATGCCTCCCATTTTGTGGGTGGTGGATACAGGATCCACTAATCATGTTTGTTTCACATTACAGGGGTTCAAGCGGACCCGACAACTTAGTGGGAGTGAGGTCCTCATCACACTGGGCGATGCTACGAGAGTGGCAGCTGAAGCAGTGGAAGAAGTGCACCTGTCTTTTGAAGACAGAGTTTTAATTTTGAGATATTCTTTACGTTCCGGATTTTTAGAAAGAATTTGTTTTCAGTTTCTAAACTTTTATGATGGATATTCGGTTACTTTTTAATAAAGTTGTTACCATTTTTCTTTTTGATAAATTTATCTGTCATGGAACGTTGTTGAATGATCTCTATACAATTAACTGTGCACACCACTCACGAAAAATGTATCCTATAACACATCAACAGTTTCCGAGAAAAGAAAACGTTCATCAGACGTGAACGAGACACTTCTTTGGCATCTAAGATTGGGTCATATAAATCCAAAGAGGATCCAAAGGTTGGTGAGAGACGGTTCACTAGGGCTTCTCCAAATTGAACCGATTCCAACCTGCGAATCAAGTTTGGAGGGTAAAATGACCAAGAGGGCATTTGGAGCCAAGGGGAATAGGGCCAAAGAAGTGTTAGAGATCGTTCACACAGATGTATGTGGTCCAATGTCAACCAAAGCAAGAGGAGGTTATGAGTATTTTTATTGATGATTACTCAAGGTACGGTTACATTTTCCTTATGAAGCATGAATCTGAGACCTTTTAGAAATTCTAAGAATTTAAGGCTCAAACAGAGAATCATAGGGAAAAACGTATCAAGTCTCTACGATTTGATCGTGGAGGCGAATACCTCAGCGATGAGTTTTTGAACTACTTATCTGATGAAGGGATTGTATCCCTCCATCAAGACTGGAACCCTCAACAAAAACGGGGTTGCAGAGCGAAGAAACATATTTTTTTGGAAATGGTTAGATCAATGATAAGTTATCGGATCTTCCCGAGTCGCTTAAAGGGTCATACCTTGGAAACAAATGACTTACATTACGAACTTGGTGCTATCCAAATCGGTTCCCAAAACTCCCAAAGAATTGTGGACCGGGCGAAGCCTAGTATGAGACACATGAGAATTTGGGGGTGTCCGCCCACGTGTTGGACAAGGAAGCCGTAAGTTGGATCCTCGATCAAAATTAAGGTTTTTGTAGGATACCCCGAGGGAACAAAGGGTGTATGTTCTATAGTCCCGAAGATCAAAAGGTGGTCATCAACACCCATTTTAGATTTTTGGAAGAAGACTATATGAACCAAAGAAAACCCAGAAGTGAGATTACCTTAAATGAGCTCGGAGGGCAAACCTCGATTAAATCAGACTTAGATGATATACCAAACGATACGTTTTTCTGGCAGGACCCTGATAAGTAGTGGGAGGGTTGTTAGACGACCGAGAGATTCATGGGAATAGGAGAGTCCTCGGACTTGATTCCCTGACAAGACGAATCGGACCCCCATGGACATATGACGAGGCTTTCCAAGATAAGGATCTTGATTTCTTGGCAAAGAATGAAAGCCGAAATGGGTTCTATGTTTCATAATAAAAGTGTGGGAGCTAGTCGAACCACTTAATGGGGTCAAACCCATTGGATGCAAGTGGGTATATAAGAGGAAAAGAGGACCGGACGGGAAGGTTGAAACTTTCAAAGCAAGACTAGTGGCGAAAGGTTATACTCAGAAAGAAGGGATCGATTATGAGGAAACTTTTTTTTACCGTAGCCATGCTTAAGTCCATCTGTATGCTCTTTATCGATTCTTTGCGCATTTTGACTTTGAAATCTGGCAAATGGATGTCAAGATGACTTTCCTTAACTAAGTCTTGATGAAGAGATCTATATCTGAACAAACTGGGTTTCATTGAAACAGGCCAAGAACACCTAGTTTGTAAGCTCAAGAGGTCCATTTACGGACTCAAACAGGCATCTAGAGCTTGGAACCAATGTTTTGATCATGTTATAAAGTCTTATGGGTTTGATCAAAACGAGTTTGAAAGTTGTGTGTACAAAAAGCGTGTCGGAACTGCATTGGTATTCTTAGTACTATACGTAGATGACATTCTGATCATCAGGAACGATGTGAAGGTGTTATCAGACGTAAGGGCATGACTTTCAAAACAGTTTGATATGAAAGACTTAGGGAAAGCCGGACACATCCTTGGGATCAAGATAACTCGAGATCGCATGAAAAAGATGATCGGGTTATCGCAAGTTTCATACATAGACACTGTCTTGAAACGCTTGAGCATGCAAGATTCCAAGAAATGATTCGTACCTTTCAGGCATGGAATCCATCTATCCAAGAAAATGTCCCCTAAGACGCAAAAGGAGATAGATGACATGAAAGGCATTCCTTGTGCTTCTACCGCTATCGGAAACCTTATGTATGCGATCTTTGTGTTTGAGACCAGGATATCCGCTTTTGGTGGGCATGGTAGCAAGATATCAAAGTAACCCGAAGCGCATTGGACGGCGATTAAAAACATTCGAAGTGTCCGAAAAGAACTCGAGATAGAATGTTGATTTATCGATCGACATACTCCAATCCCCATCCGGCTACACCGGACTCGGATTTCCAACCGTTTTAGATTCCATAAATTATCCGCCTCGCTTAGTGTGTTTCCATTTGGGAAGTGTAGCCATCAAATGGGACGAGTGTGAAGCGAAATGCATCAATGACTCAACCATGGAAGTCGGGTAAGTAGTCGCTTGTGAAGCGATGAAAAGAACCGATTGGGCTCTAGATCTTCTTAGTGGACTTGGATGGTGTTCTCAATTTGTCTAGCAATATCTGCTGAGGGCGATTGCAAATTCAAGAGAACCAAGAGTCCACGAGTCAAACAAAGACACTAAAGGAAAGACATCTTATACGAGAAATCGTTAAGAGAGAGATATAGATGTGGCAAAGATAGCGTCGAGGACGACTGGCGAGATCCATTCACAAAGAGTCTGCCTCTGAATACATTCGAGAGACATGTGGGTGGAATGGGTGTCAAGACCGTTGCCAATATGCTTTGAGTATAAGTGGGAGAAATTATTAGGTTCGTTTAGGTGACATTACATGTCACAGACTACGCGAGACATGTTGTAGTATACTTAAAAGCAGACTTTGAGTATAAGTGGGAGATTGTTGGGATTATACTGAAAAGTATGCTTTTTACTTTGTATAATCGAAACTGGATTTTCAGACTTATTTACTGAAATAAATTGTTTATCACTGATGCTTTAAATATGATTGAATGTTACATATATTTCTTTGATAATCTGTTCAATAATTAAATGCGTGTTACATTGTAGTTAATTTAGTGATACCAGATCACAGAAGATTAAATTAACAGTCCCTTGTAACTAAAAGTACGCCATTCACGACCTAGATGGAAATGAACAACCCATCGCGAAAGGTTGAATTGTAAGGCTCAGATTGGTTTGTCTTGACCAAGAGATTACACTAGTGCATGACTGATGCACTGAATATGACCTACAGGAGGATAAATTCTTCAGAACTGAACAAGGGAGAATTAGACCTCAGTGGTTCGTTATTTCTTAACCTTCGTCCCTTAAATAGGATCACGTGGGATTGGTAACTATTGCTTTGACTTATCATGGGTAGCGAATCAAAGAGATTCAATACTTTTTTATCTTGGGCAATATTATTGGTCACATGTGATTGCTAAGATTTAATACCAAGAATCGTGTGCAAGTACGCTTGTTTGATTTGCCCCCTTGGGAGGTTCATAAGCTTTATCATACCAAATCTTGCAAGTGGAATTAGTTTCCGGTATGGATAATAATGTTGAACCGTTCCTCGATCAAGGATAAAATATGTTAATTAATGGAAAGCTATTTCAGTGGCTTGAATTAATTAATGAACTAGATAATCTTAAACACGGGAAATAATGACCGGGAGCCATATTGACTGTAATATGGGTTACGATGGATAGTGCAATATTAATTATGTAGTGGGATTAATTAATATTTATGGGCTCAATATTAGATATTCAAGGTCCATTAGAAGGTCCAATCTTAATTCTCCTAAAGGCCCCCTGAGTAGCCCAACATATAGTTCAATAACTGAAAAAGGTGATTAAAATAAAATAAATATTGTTGCTTATTTTTCCTAATATTTTTGAAATTTATGGTTAAAAGAGGGAGAAAGATTTTCTTTGAATTTTGTTATGGAATGAAGATATGTATTCTTGGAATACAAGATTATCTCATTAAATTCAAGAAATCTCCCACTTGGTTATTCATGAGGATATTTCGAAATTTTTGAATATAATGGGCAAGAAAGATTTTCTTGATTTTCTTGAAAAGATATTATGGAAGTTATGTATTGAAATACAAGAATATCTCATAAATTCAAGAAGATCCAAATCTTGGAATCTTGCACATCATTATTTTCGAAAATTCCATAATATTGAGGAGGTGGGATTTTTGTGGAATATTTTAATTATGGGAAAAAGAATATAGGAGATATATTCAAGAATTCTTGGTGATCAAGAAAAGTCTTTTCCCACATTGGTTTTCTACTGAAAAAATCGACCACCTCTCACCTATAAATAGGGGATGATTGTTTCATTCCCAAGTACAATTCCATGTGCTGGAAAAATTAGCAAATCCACATAAGTGGTGCAACAAAGTTTATTTTTTTCCTTTTGTTAATTGTTCGACAAGTGTCCTTCCACCGGATAGTTGAGCAAGGGCTAAGGGAATACTTGGGAAGTCCTTTTGGTTAGTCCGTCCAACCAAATTCACTGCCATCCCAAGAGGTACGTTCACGAAAACCCGTAGATTCCGCATGCGTAGGTTTTACTTGGCTTTTTATATGCATGATATGTTGTTGTAATTATTATTTGAATTAATATAGGATTAATTCATGCTAGAAATAATTAAAGAATTATATTTGTATTTAAATATTCACCCCGAATAGATCTGTGCAACTCATTCCCCAACAATCTGAATATTTACTAAGGTGAACATAAGGATCCGACTCCGCATCGAACACTGGTATGGGTGGCCGATTCTTTGCCACATTTTCTTGTATTTCTGCTGACATGATAGCTGGGGCGAGCGGCGAGAAGAGAATGGGATTGCTCTCGCTCGAGGGATCCCTTTAGTAGCTGCAAGATCGGTCTGCAAACTCTCTATTGACTTTTGCATCTCCGCCAGCTTTGCGGAACTGACTGACCCAGAACGAGGCTGAATTCCATCTTGAGGACTTGGTCGGTCATGCTTAGGATGGGACAGTCCCCCTTTCCGTATTGATTCCCGATTACCCATTCGATGATGAATGGACAATCTAGTTCCGACTGACTTTTCAGGATCACGAGGCCGTTCACGATGTGGACGATCATGATGTTCCACTTCGGAATCTTGAGGTCGTTTATGCAGTGGACGATCATAATGTTCCACTTGGGGATCTTGAGGTCGTTTGTGCAGTGGACGATCATAATGTTCTACTTGGGTCACTGTGTTTGCATGATATTTCTTTCCAGGATCTCGACGTCTATGCTCGCCAATACGTTCTTTTGCTAATACTCTCAAACGTTCAAACGCTGATTACCTAGAAACTCGTGGCTGTTCTCCATCCGACTGACTTTCTGCCTCTTTTTTAACCTGCGTTTGTGCAGCTTTCTTTTTGACTTGATCGCTATCAAAAGTTTTTAATCGCCGATCATCATCATCTGGAGCTTTTAACTTGGCCAACTCTTTATCAGTTCTTTCTTTCTGCGCTTTTAGCAAAAAAGTAATGGCTTTTGTTGTTGATGTTGGATCACTGGCAATTTCTTCCAGCCTGATGGTTTCCACTATCTCGTTTTCTTGAGGTTGTGCTTGAATTTCTTTAAAATTGTGAAATCGGTTGTGTCCCGATTTCTCCGTTTGAGTATTCCTAGATTGAGGCATTATATTTCTTTTTTTTTTTCATTTATCTCCACCCTCCTTTTCTAATACCAATTGTTGCAAGTCGTTTTTTAATGAGAATACTATGTGGCTAATTTTAAAACAACTCACAAACAAAATAAATGCGTGTCTGATAATATTACAAAGAATAACAAGAAATTGTTGACTCATTTCATTAATAAATGACTACTCTGGGGGCATTCCAAGCCAGAGATGTTATATTGCGAGGTTCAAGTATACCGTACACAATACTACTCGTGGTGAAAACTTTCTTCTATGAAAGATGGTGATTTGGAGAATATATGTGAGTACTTGGGAATTTTTTCGAACCTCTTATTCTTTTTTTTGATTCTACTTATAATCTTTTGACAAGCATGTCTTTGGTTTGGCAAGCTTGAGCTGGAGATTTCGTGTCTTACAAGAACTCATGTGATGCTGCCACGTTTTCAACTTCGTCTCTCTGGTTGACCTTTGGATTTACTTGCTTATAAAACATTCTTCTTGTCGTCCAGATGGTTCAGTTAATGACTTGGCTTTTATGTCATATGCCCTTTGTATCAACTTTTACTCGACCGATTGCTCTGCTCGCCCCTTTGACCATATCGATTTTGTACATGAACATTGTCCTTAACGAGCATACAAGAATGACTATAATGCTCGCCAGATTTGGCGAGCACACTTGTATGGTTGACAATCATTATCTAGGCGAACACCTCTCCATCGGTGCCACTTGTATGGTTGACAAGGCGAGCATACTTGTATGGTTGGCAGGGTGAGCACACTTGTATGGTTGACAATCATTATCTAGGCGAACACCTCTCCATCGGTCATGGTTATTTTAATAATTTATCGATACATGTGTCCCTCTGACGTGTACAAATAAATCGAGGTAAAAACATCGATCACAACACTGATATTATTGAAGATCCTACTAATGATGAAGCTGAAGATGATTCAATACTGTTGGAACCAGTCACGAGAAAAGAGGTTTGAGCGCGACAACAACTCTTCATAATTTTTTGTTGCAGCTAGAGAACTCGACACCAGAACTCTTGGCTGTAATTAAAAAAGTTAAGGATGAAATCCAATTAGATTTAAATTTTAAGAAAAATCAAGTAACAATAGATTCATATTTTAGCAAATTACCATAATATTTATATTTGTAATATTTATGAATTATTAGTTTAGAGTTTTAATGGAACCTAATATTTATAAAGGGATTTTCCAATTAGATTTAAATTTTAAGAAAAATCAAGTAACAATATATTCATATTTTAGCAAATTACCATAATATTTATAATTGTAATATTTATGAATTATTAGTTTAGAGTTTTAATGGAACCTAATATTTATAAAGGGATTTTCCGAAAAATTATTGTCTTATTATCTTATCGAATTTGATGATTTTTTTATAAAGGCACAAGTGGAGATCAGAAATTTTTATTATTTTAAAGAGTTTATTAATTTATAAATTTTTTACTATTTATAAGAGATAATGCAGAAACATAAAGCAAAAGACAAAAACAAAAAAAAAACAAGTAGTGGGGATATATTATAAATGACCCAACAACAACTTAAAAAAACTAAAGTTAGTTGATAAGCCATGCTCCAAAAGGCATCATCCCTTACGTCATCTTTCGCATAATTCAATCGACCTAAAACTGGCTGCTCCCAAATCTTTGTAGGGCCCAACACCACCCACACTCTCATCTTCTCCATAATACCCTTTCACCCCTCTACTTCTAAACTTATACCACCACAACCCCGCTATTCCTAAAAATACCAAAACCGCCCCAAAAAATATCCCCAACCCTAACCCTACCCACGCGCCCACTCTTTTCTCCGCTACACCCTCCCGCACCTTAAAATACCCCATCTTCGTCTCATCCCCAACCGCCACAAGCGTCTGTATGGGACAAGTTAGTGTGTAGCAAAACCCAGAGAAGTTACTGTACACCGCACCCCAGCACGTGCAGTTGCTTTCGCACGCGCCCTCACACGATTCAAGAGATGCTAATTTTGTGTACCCCATTAGTTCTTTAAATGGCAATTCGACCCCGGTTCTTCTCAATACTTTGAACCGGTTGTCGTACGCGCCGCAAAAGTCGCCGGAGATTTGACCCAGCCGCGGTGGCGTACATCCGCCGCCGCCAGAATCGTGAACCGTCGTGTTATCTAAACACGAGCATTTGCCTGACTTGCACAAACCGTAGGACCCGCAATGACTGGGCAATTCACACGGGTCGGGTATTGCTTGGTAGTCAAGTACCCAATTCGACCCGGTCCAGTAGTATCCTTTTAAATTTCCGTCGGGTTCGAGTCTGACCCGGAGAATACCCGACGCGTTTTGTTGAAATGTGTTGAAAGACTGCACGTCGTTTGGGGCTGACGATCCGTTTTGGAAAATGCCCAAATAACCGTCGGATTTGAGGACCATGTAAATGGGCTGACCCGGAACTATATCCGCTTTCGACTGTAGTGCCCTGTGCTTCAAGTTATGTCGCCCGGGTCGTTACCCGAACCCGAAAACTTCGTGTACAGGCCCATGAAATCTGGGCCCAATCGCATGGAGTAAAGCCCATTTGAGGAGACTAAAGCCATGGCATTAGTGAAATTTTGGTTCTCGACGAGGGTATCCGAGGGAAAGTCGAAACTCTGCCACAAAACGGTTTGTTTATGAATCAAGAGATTCGATTGGTTGGAGAGCAAAACACGGTCGCCTGCGGTGTGAGTTGACCAGAATACCCCTGTGTGGGGGTCGGACAGAATTAGGCTGCCGTTGAAGAGGAGCTGGGTCGGGTTGGCCCATCGGGGCAAACGGATCGTGGTGGCGGACCACAGGGGGACAGAGGAGGGGACGTTGAGAATTGAAAGACTGAGTTGGTCCTGGTTGACTCGGAGGAAACCCAGTGAGTAGTTACCGTTGGAATCGGTAAGTAGGGGCTGGAAAGATGAGACGGATGGATCTGGAGTGGCCTTGAAACCTAGGAGAAGCTCCTTTCGGGGTGGCGACTCTGCGGCACGTGAGCTCCATGTGACTGCTTGAAGAAGTGTTAGAAGGATGAGTAGTAGCCTGTCAGTATCCATTTAAACGGCATGAAATTATTTCATATGTACGGAGATTGAAGATGTTATAATTCTTCTACATGCCTATTTGTAGTGAGAGAAGTAGAGTTTGGGGAAAAATTTGATGAGTGGAGGTTCTTTTTGGTATTACCAGAGAGAGATTTTATTTTAATATATACTGATTATAGTGTGAATGAATATGATATAGTATGTAGTTTTTTATTGCATGGAGGGTGGGATGATCATGAAGTGGGTTTATGCAGGTATATTTATATATAATTGGTGGATTCAGGCTTCCAGCTACCCAGAGGCAGAGTTGATGTTCGTTCGCAACTTGCACCTGTTTTATACTCCCCTCTTTTAATTTTAAGAAACTGGTTACTACATTCACCATGTGACTCGTCTTTGTTTATTACTCCGTTCTTTTTTTAATAGATATTATTCTGGAGTTTTTAAATTAAGAATATATGTTTTTTTCAAAATTAACATTAATTAATATTATTTAAATATTTTTAATAATAAATACTATTAGTTTAAAAATTAAATATACAACACATTTGTAGGAAATTTGAAATTATAATATTAAGGGTAAATATGAGATAAAGAGGGATGAAATAGCAGAACGGCATCTATTTTACAAATAATTCAAAAGGCTAAAACGACATGTCTGATCAATTAGATAGTTTGTGTTCTGATCAGAAAACCTTGGAATCTGATTTATTCAAACTAGTTTTTCTACACGGGTTAAAACTAGCTTCCGCACATCAGTTGGCCTAATAGACACCGAACTGATTTGCTTCACAGCTATCGGTAAGTTGGATATCAGATCGTACTGATCATCACTCGCACTCTATATCGGTTAACTTGCTATCACAACTGATCACGCCAAAGAGTTTTGGAAGTCTATTCACCCCTCCCCTCTAGACTTTCACCTTACGAAACTCGTTCGGGACCTACAAGTGGTATCAGAGCAGTGGTTCTACGGACCACTGGCTTTGAGTATCATCGGTTCTTGAGGATGAACCATTGTGGTCACTTGAACAGATCTTTGAAAAACCAATTTTTAAAACTCACATAGTCAACATGGATAACACATTTGTGATGTATCATTATCTGCCTAAGTTCTCCATTGATGAGTATGCCGACTGGACCATTCTCATGAGCAACCATCTGGGTGCGATAAGCAACAGAATGATGGAAGTTCTTGAACAAGGACCCATCATTATTTATTATATCAACTCATCTGAAGGAGGTGATCCATCACATCCAACTGGAACAAGAATTAGAAAGAGTCCTTCACTGATGGATGCTGAAGAAAGGAAATTGTCCAATCTGGATAATGTCGCCAGACATATCATCATGAAGACGGTGGACAAGAAAACACGTGAGAAGATCAAGTATCTTAAGACTGCTAAGCAGATGTGGGACACTCTTGCTGAGATATGTGAAAGAAACGATCTGATTAAGGATAGCAGACTGCAAGCTGAACTGGTAAAGTTTGAGAAACTCAAGATGCTACCAAATGAAACCATAAATCAGCTTGATGGAAGAATCACCATGTCTGTCAATAAGCTTCAAGAACTAGGACGAGAAATGTCTGATAAGGACATCAACTATAAGATCTTGAGGTCCCTGACCAAGAAATGAGACATGAAAGTAACTGTGATAAAAGACTATCAAGATATTGCGAAGATGAAGCCAAGCAACCTATTTATCAGCCTAAAGGCTCATAAATTCGACATGATTGAAAGAAGTCAAGAAGAAGACGAGTCATCTACTGAAGCTACACCAACCACGACAAAAACTGTTGCATTTCAGGCAACTAGTAGCAGTTCAAGATCTACTGAACCAGTAGGAAATATCATAAGTCAGCCTGAACAGATTGCTTTGCTGACCAGAAAGCTTGAACGATCCAATGTTCAACTGGGTAAGTATCGAAAATTCTACCATGACTACAGAAAAAGCAGAGGAATAGATAGGAGATCTACTGACAGATCACAAGAAATATGAGGGAGTAATATTTGATAAAGAAATTTTTAAGGTGAGGTATGATAGTATTACCCATCATCCATCCTAAAAGTTACTTTATCATTCCATATACTATAAACAACTAGCTCAATAATATTAGGGAATTATATACAAATGAATTAATTCTACCTCTCTACAAGCTTGAGCTTTTAGATGAGACGAAATTCTTACATTGTATCAGAGCCTCCAGGCTCATGCCCTCGTCCTGGTTCAAACCCCACTGACAGCAAAAACTCTACCCAATTTTATTATAAACTTGTTGGGTTGACCGCCTAGAGGATAACTCAACCCACAAGTGAGGGAGAGTAAGTTTTTAAATGAGACAAAATTCTTACAAATAAAACACGAGCCGAAAAATGAAATGTACAAAGAAGTGAGTACTTTTCTTTTAATTAATTAATCTCGAAATAATATTTTAATTAATAATATAAATTCTGCTGAACTCTAATGGGATGGTTTACTCCAACTTTCGGGATTAAATAAACAATTACTAACGCAAGGATAGGGACCTATACGGCCTACCCAAATAACTTAATTAAGGAAAAAAAAATATATATATAGTGTTATTTTACTCAATCCATGAATAAACAAGTTTTCTCCAGAAAGTTCATAATAATCCAAGAGATTTTTATTTCTAGAGTATGTCTAATGTGAAAATTTTAATGTATGAAAATTTATAAAATTGTCCTAAATCAATCATCTACACTCTAAATACTAAATAATGAACCTTAAATTATGACCTATTCGGGCCGGGTGAACCATGAACCACTCAATTTTGTCTTACCTTCACCAATTACAGAATTTGATTGTAAATTAATATTTTTTCATGTAAGAAAATTTTCATACTACACTTTGTCTTATTTCTATTGTTTGCTCACAGTGGAACACTTCCTTGAAACCGCAGTGGAGATACCTGATATTCCACTGCTCTTTAATATTTGGATTTTTGGCAAATTTAAAGAAAAAAAATAAAAAAAGATAAGTCAGTAAAACTGGTTGTACTTCACAAAAATATTGTTAAGTATTTCCCAGGTATAGGCAATTAATTAATAAAAGTAAATGTAGGAGACTAGATTAAACTTTGAGATATTTCTCCAGTTAGTTCAACGCTGAAATGAATAAAAAAGTCAAAAGGGGTCTAATAATTCCCATTAATTTGGTATTACGACTTTTAGGTTGAGGTCGTGATAGGGGGTACCCTGATAGGGGGAAGTCAAAAAGAGTAAGTATAATTTGTGGTAGATTGATATTTTTTTTTTTTTGAAAAGCCAAAGAAATTCAATAAATAAAAAGTGGAGTACAAGGTGTACTCCCGCCCTTGCATAGAAGTGAAACAGAGCAGCCCCAATACAGTTCAAGCCATAAGATAAAAAAATACTGCTTCAAATACATTTTAAAGTAATCTAAAACTTGGGACTATTACGCCAATTCGAGCATTGAATGCTTGAAGCTTTCGAATTCTTCACCACTAGCCATGACCATAATCTCCCTTTGATCTCCTCTACTAGTTTCCTTATTTCCGGAGTAATGTTCTAAAAAATCTTCTCATTCCTTGTTTTCCATATGAACCAAATTGTAGTAATCCAAAGAGTTGAAGCCAAATTACCTTGGGATGTTGATTCAAACATTTCGCCATGTTGGAGAAAGTTGACGAACGGATCCAAATGAGGTACCATGTTGACTCCAACCCAATTGTAAATGTGGTGCCATATTTCCGAAACGAACTTGCATTCGAAGAAAATATTTGTGCTAGATTGTACTCCGTCTCATGTATGAGACCACCTTATGTATGAAACCGTCTTGTGCGAGTTTTTGTCAATCTTTAATATATATATATTTTTACATGTGTTGTTATTATAAAAATTAAATATGTATACTGAAAGTGAAAATGACATGTGTTACTTATCCTTATCCTTGTAATAACACATGTTTAATCTTATAGTAATAATTCATATAAATTTAGAAGCGAGTGTTTCTGCGTTGCTTTTTGTGTTCTGTTTGATCCCTTCAACCTATGAAGAATTCTTAGCTTCTTTTTTTATTTAATGTGATATTATTTCATGTGAAAATTTGTATAGTATTGTCCCTCTATATAATTAAATAAAAAGGATGTATATATAGTTTTGATTTGCCAATATCTGGTGACTGGTGAGGTTTGTTCTAACTTCTAACCTATCGATCATTATCCTACTTTTGGTTGGTTTGAAAATTTGATATTAACCTTTTTATTATTTGGCAAAAATCTCAAACGGAGCCTTGGCACTGGTCAAACTATATCTGTAAAATTACAATATTTTGATAAATTATATTTGATCGATGTGCTTAATTTGATTCAGAAATCAGACATAAAATCGGTAAAATAAACAGACGACTGGTAAAATATTAGTATAAAAGAAGTCTACAGAAGTTCGGTTCTATGAATTTTAATTGTTCATGTATATATCAATATCGCAGTCCGTCTTCATTTATTTGTGCACGGTTTCCATACATAATATACGGAAATAAACTAAATATTTTTTAAAAATTAGATATTATAAAATGCTAAAGTTTGTATACATCCAGGTGCACCATATAGTGCATTTTAGAACGATACAGTTTGTTATATTGAAATTTAACAACTTTTTAAATTGAATCGTAAAATTATTAATATGAAAAAAATAATTATATGGTTCAATATAAATAAATTATATTTTTCTGTATTACAAATTAATATAATTATAAAATATACTATGAGTGCACGATGCAATTGGATGCACACGAAGTCACTCTTATAAAATATTTCAAAATTATTTATATGTATATAGTGATAGTTGGAGGGGCACGTGAATTAATAATTTAGTGGATAAATGATATTGGTCACAGGTAGCATTTATACAAAGCTTTGACTTACTGAGTTCCTCTTGCAATTTAAGATGTATGTAGTGAGTATGAAAAATTCCAACCATATTTAAGAAATTAAGGATAGAGTATGGAAAACCAATTAACCCAAAAACATACTAGGGCCCACAGACAGCTTCCCCAACCAACTCTATATATTATCTCAATTTGGGTTTTTTTTTTTTCTTTTAAATACCCATTCCATTTAAAGTAACAATTTGAATAAAACAAGAACAATGTGTTTTCTTAACTCTCAATTACTACTAAAGTACTACTAGTATAAAGAAATTTTATAATATACTATTTGACAAATTAATTTGTTTTTATCAGAATATGCATTTTCAGCATATTACATGTTTGATGTGTTAGTTCTAAAATATAATGATATCAAGATCGTTACATTATAATAGATAACAAAAATTTACGGAAAAGCCAAAAAAAAATGTCATAAACTCATCATATGGAAACCTCCAAATAAGTTTAATACGTATACTCAAATTATAATATATGTATTGGTAGTTTTCATATACCCACAAAAGTGATGAAATAATGTATATCTATAACATTCGAATTTGTGGAGTATGTGAGTTCAGACTTCAGTACAAGATGGATCATGGATCCATGATTTATAGTTGAGGGACAATATGTGAACAACGACGAATGTATGTGTGCAATAAAATACATATTCGTAATTAAATATATATAATACATTTTTGTGTCTCCAAGTTATCAAAACATAATGTATTTCTTACTTTAATGATTCCAGTCTCGATTTCATGTTGCACGATTGTGTTAAAGAATCAGATTGATTCCATTTTGTCGAATTTTTATCAAGTTTTTTATTTTAATAATCAGGTGGCTTTAAGCCACCTGACCATTGGGCTCCTCAATTGAGTGAGAGACCCATGTTCGATTTCATTTGAGAACGAATTGGAGTATGAGGGTTACAAGGTGGTTTGGTGGATTTGTAGAGTGTTTGGGAGCTTGGTGTACTAACTACTAACAACTAACTTTGTCCGATAAAAAAAAAATTTTATTTTAATTTGCTAGAGTCCAACTTCAGCAAACTTTAGGTAATCAAATACAAATTGAATTCGACTAGCTATTTGACTTTCTGGTTTAAAGTTTAATGTAGATATTATAAATAAACAAAGCATACAAGTTTCTAGCATTGATGAGGGGTCTCAAATTAATGAAAATCAAAACATATGAGTACTGTATTAATTTGTCTTATATAAAGAGCTGGCTAGTACTACTAAATTTTTCATATTTCAAAATTCAAAACATGCACGTTTTGCATGTATGATTATGAAAAATGCTTACAATGAAACATTTTATATTTGACAGAAACAATGAAACAATATTATATAATTCATGAAAGAAAATAAAAGATAATATAAAGGACACAAACTCATTTGGACCTTGCTTAGTCTAAATCTTTATACTGTCACTTTATTTATTAGAAATGCGCTTCTTTTTGACAATTAACCACCAACTACTCCACAGCGACAAATTTTATCGAGAAAGTTTAAGAGAAAATTACAGTTAAATACAAGATTTAGAATATTATTACAATCAGGCATAAAGTGCAGAAATTTGAACTAAAATATATCGTACTATAATTCAAATTTGAACTAAAATGCATAAATTTTATGCACTTTGTACCTAATTGTAATGTTTTGAATAACTTTGTAGTGGAATGTTCTTCTCCCAAAGTTTAACTAGATGACTAACTAGGTTGTCCTAAAAAAGATTTAAATTAGCCCGTTCTGAAAGTCAAATGGTTTCGTCTGATTATTTTAAATCCGCAAAGGATGCGTATGTATTAATATATGAGTATAGTTTTATTTTTATTCTAAAGCAGAATGAATTTTCAGTTTTATCAAATTTAAACATCTATATATATGTCTAAACAAATTATTACTTATTATCATGATCTTACGGATTATAATGAGGAAGATTATCCAAAGTCTCTGGATCAACTGGAATTAAAAGTTTTAGATTATTTAAAAAAAAAAAAACAATTACACATTAAAGCATGGACCGCATGGTATTAGCGTGGAACGAGATATATAGTCTTGGTGGCTTACTCTTAGATACAAGTCCAAGGTCCATTAACTTTTAGGGTATGTTCGTTTCAAGCTTATAGTGGACGTGAAAAATTTGGATTTTGAAGTCTTAGGATTTTAAAATTTTAATAAATAGTTAAGATGTATGTTTGTTATAAGATTTTTTAGGATATGATGGTAGAAAAGATAATTGATGTGATATTATTATATTATTTTAAGTGTATTGGAAGAATAAAAAAATAGATGATGTGAGTATATTGGGAGAATAAAAAGTTGAGTAGTAGTAGGTTATGAGGTAGAGTAGGATTTCAAAATCCTTACTTTAAATCACAAAATAAATGGGAGTTTGAAACTGTAAAGTCCAAAATTCGTCGGGATAATCGCGAAACGAACATACCCTTAGTTACAAGTTTTTTTAATAATTACTGATAGGTGCAAAATAGTCTCTAAAAAGAAGTACCCTTATTTTCGAACAAGACAAATTGAAGTCCCATCAAATCAGCAGCTGTCCTTCTCCTTCTTTCATTCTTCCTTCTTTTCCCAAAATGCATACTCGAATTATCACAAAAAATTATAAAATGCAACAACTTACAATGCAAGTATCCAATCAGACAACTGTATGAATTCGAATTCTTAAAATGCTATAGGACCATAAATTTAAATAAAATTAAAGAAACAACCACTCAAAAAAAAAAAATTCTTACATGCATATAACAAAAATAAATTGCAGAAAATGCAGAAATTAAAACCTAAAAAATTACAGTAATTAAAATCTAAAAAATCTCAAAATTACATATTTTCGTCTTCATTTTGATATGATGTTCATTTTTAATGAACATGTTCATCAAAATCTAAAAAAAACCCTAGAAATCCCAGATCCAGATTGACACCACCATCATTCATCTCCAAATAAACCAAGAAAATCCAGGTTGCCACCATCTCAATAACTCGGGCATGACTCAGTGACTCGAATAGCGACTCGGTTGACTCAGCACTGCGGCTCGAACGCTTCTCCATTCCGAACTCAATGAGTTGCAAATCTTGACTCGGACTCTCCTCACCCCACATGCACATCTTCAATTTTCAGATCCAAATCCACCTTTCCCAATCTCAAAAAAATCAGATCTAAGAAATTTCATTATATCCAGAACCCACAAATTCATCAAACTTTCGACAAATCCAACCGAGTAAATACAACAAATTTCAAATCCAGATTCTAACAAATCTCAAAGAGCAATAAATTTCAATCCAAATCTTCTTCTTCGCTGCTTCGTCGGAGGACGACTGCCGCCACCGCGTTTTTGCTCTCCAGCAGCGGCGGCGCGCGAACAGAGAGGGGCGTGGGGTAGTGCGTGCGGCGGCTGTGCGGGGATGAGACGGCGGAGGCATTGCGGCGTCAGGGGACACGCGGCGGCACGAGGGAGTTCGATCTGTGCGACAACAACGCCGCGGTGGTAGCGTGTCATGTCGGTGTCTCGGCTACGACGGCGGTGATGGCGTCTTATAGGCGACATCGATTTCGATCTGGTGGGAATTTGGCGGCACCTCGTGAGGGAGAGGGTGTGAAGGTGGTGGTGGAGCCTTTGGTTTTGTGGTTGAGGGTTGGGGTAGTTTTGAGGGAGGAAGAGAGAGAAGAGTATAGGAATATAATATGACGGTTAAGGTGTGATGTTTGTGGGTTAACGAGAAGAAAATGGTGTTGTGGGTATTGTGTATTAGATTTTTCACCCGGTAGTAATTATAAAAGGAACCTGCACCTAACAGTTATGTGTAGGAGATTTTTGTACCAGAAAATAATTTTTCCTATAGTCTTTGGGCTAGTTCAGTGAGCCCAATAGAACACGATTGGGCTATAAGTAAATAATTAGATGGGTCCGGTTATCCACACCCCCATAATTGGGAGATACTGGGGTGGAGGAAATATCGAAAATATCGGTATACCGCATTTACCGTACCGAAAAATATCGATTTTATCGAAATTTTCGGTATATCGAAATTTTTTAAGATGCAGTACCATACCGCATCAAAAATTTCGATACGATAACGGTATGAAAATATAGAAAATTTCGGTATATCGAAATACCGAAATATTTCGGTATACCTAAATATTTTCGGTATACCGGAAAAATATACCGGTATACCGAAAAATTTTCGGTATACCAAAAATATTTCCGGTATATCAAAAATATTTCAGTATACCGGTATATATTGAAATTTCGATACGGTATCGGTATGTAATATCGGCATACCGAAAAATTCGGTATACCGAATTCGATATATCGAATTTTTGAATGCGACAATGGTATGAAAAATTTTCGGTATCGAAAATTTCGATACTGATAATCTGTATATGGCGAAAAATTTTCTTATCTTGCATCATGTCCAATCCTATACAATACACATTAAAATTAAACTCTCAATTTTACCCTTTCTTTCTTCTCCATTCTTCTTCCATCACTCGTCTCTTTTCCTCCCTCTGGCAAGATCTACCGGCCACCAGCCCCTACGTCAACGGCACCGGCATTGACTTCAACAACTCAACTACCACCGCTATCGTCCGCTACGCCACTCGACCCCGCAACGCCACGTCACCGCCCTCCGGCCTCCCAAACTTCCCCCGACAACGACACCGTTTCGGTCCTCAAATTCACGCACAGCCTCAGAAGACTCGCCTCGAAGTCCCGCCTCCGTTCCTACCATCAAAATTCATAAAAGAATCGTTTCCAAGGTATCAGTGAATGGAAAAAAATAATTGATTCTGGTTTTTACCAAAAAAATTGATTCTGGTTTTTACCGGAAAAAAGAAAAAGAAAAAAAAAAAGAGAAAAAAATTTACAGTTTTTTTTAAAAGGGTATATTAGGTAGTACAACAATTATATCGGTGTATCTCCTAATGTTGGGGGTGTGGATAACCGGACCATAATTAGATTTCAGTTAACTTTTAGGCCTTCCAAATGTAACTTCTGTATTTGTATTTAAGTTTACTCGAGTAGGCTTTTGGGCCTTAAAAACATATATTTAAGCTTCTCAGATAAAATATTTAAAGGGCCTTACTGGGGCTTTTGAGATAGAAATTTAAATTCAGATATAAAATTTTAAAAAGATTATTTGGGCTTTTCAGATAGAAATTTTAAAAAATAATTGTTGACAGTGGGATTTGAACCCACGCCCTTTCGGACCAGAACCTTAATCTGGCGCCTTAGACCAACTCGGCCATATCAACTTCTTGATGATATTCTTTCTTTATGATCTTATCTAATAGATATATAAAGAGTACGTGTGAAAATTTTCATGTATGAAAATCTATAAAATTGTCCTAAATCAATCATCTGCATCCTAAACACTAAATAATGAACCCTAAATTATGACCTATTCGGGTCGAATGAACCATGAACCACTCAATTTTGTCTTACCTTCACCAATTACAGAATTTGATTGTAAATTAAAGTTTTTTCATGTATGAAAATTTTCATATTAGACTTTGTCATATATAAATTCACACGTCTCAGTGCAATTATTTAACAGTATCTCTACATCAAATTTGAATAGGTTTGTTTTGATACTTATATAGGTATATGTGATTTTTTATTATTATTATCAATGTTGTGCATAGGATGCATAGGAATGTTACGAATGTTACTATTTAAAAATTAAATATTTTTTAAATAATAACACTTCAAATGTATAATAGTGATATTAATTCATATGAATGCGGGTGACATGCTACTCAATATAAATTAAGTTACCAAGAGACCAGAAAAAAAAAATAATGAATAATAAATAAAGAGTTGAAGTGAGTAGAATTAAAAATTAAAATAAATACACCAAGAGGAAAAAACAAAAAAATTAAATATAATAGTAGGAATGATAATAGTGAGAAATACCAATGGGTATTGGTAAATGAAAACTTAAGTTGTAATTTTTGCACTTTTAACATTTTTGTGCATGATGCATCCTTAATATGCACAATGATTTTCAATGTCTTTTCAAACAAAGTATAGTTATCACTCTTCAGAATCGTGAAGTGCATATACTGGCGTTTGCAACTGCACTTGCTAAAATCGGTTCCCATTGACACTGTCAGCATTATTTATATTAAATCTTTAAATATAATTACATAATAAAAATTTGTAATAATACAGCATATAAAACAAGGCAAGGGCAGATATGACTTCCGGATTTTAAAAAAAATATATTACTAATAATGAGTTAACACACACATTCTTCGGTTTATAATTCACTGATTAAAGGGTCAACAGTTCTTTTATTAAAAATGAAAATTGAAAAGAAGAGATGAGGACTGAAATTAAATTTATTGCATTTCGAGTTTCTGTATAAATATCAATTTTATCCAAATCTTGTACAACGATAAAATGGATTACATTGGTTCATGGTACAACTCATAGATAAAAGTTTTTTGATCTCATAACTTATCTATTGTTGTCTGTTTATTTTTCATCCCAAAAAATTTAATTGTTTAATTTTGATCTCATAACTAAATTGATTGATCAATTTTAGTCCAATTTCCTCGAAAAATCGCGAACAACGTTGTTCCGGTCACATGCACTGATGCAAGTCATATGTTGATAAAATTTTGGGGTTTTTCGATCCCCTTGTTAACGTGGACGTTGACTTTCTTTTTGTTTTTTTTTATAATCAATTAAATTACACAGGTGTAAATAATTCAATAATTAATCAAAACTAAAGTTTTAAATTTATAAATTTAAAAATGACTAAGTGCACGTGACTTCCGTATGATAGAGAACAACGTCTTTCGCGATTTTTCTGTTAAAATTGGACCTAAATTGAACAATCAATCTACTTATGGGATTAAATTTGAATATTAATTTTTTTGGACGAAAAATTGATCGTAGATAAAAAATATATATATATTGTACAAATTACAACACATGTTAACAGTTGTTTATTTTTAATAATCTTTTATTAGATTTTTGTTCATGATCCGAACCTATAATCTCACAAATCTAGACAGTGGTGCTCTAATTATTTAACCATCTCACTTCGTCATTATTTAAAAATTCAGATGTTAACAACGAATATCATTATTGATTAATGGTCTGAACACAAAAACTTGTATGCAATATTGCACAGTGTGATTTATGTGCAATTAACCCAAATAGGAGATATATTTATTTTTCGCGGGTCAGGCCCAAGGCCATTTCAGATCCTGCGCGTTGCCCGTTTTCTTTTTCCTCGTGATTTTAGGGTTCTTCTTCGCGTTCTTCTTCCTCGCGATTTCCAGATTTTACAGTGGTGCGGTTTTAGGTTTTTTCTTCTCTTCTTTTGTTCTTTTTTTTCTGTTCTTTCTCTTCCTTATTCAAATTCCTCCATATTCTTCTCCATTTTTTCAGTTTTCTCATCCTGACAAATTTACAGGTCCTTCCGTTCGTTTTTCTCTTGATTTTTTGGGTGCAATTTTTCAGATGTTTCTGCACTCTTTTCACGATGTTCTATAAATCTGTAATTTTGGACTGAGGATTTTTTTTGCGCGTTTGTATTGGTTTTTGTTCATGTAGTAACACTCGTTTGCTCATATAGTAACACTCTTTTTGTTCATGTAGTAACACATCAAGTTGTTCTTTAAATCTGTAATTTTGGATTGGGAATTTCTTTTCGTGCTGGTACTGGTTTTGTTCATGTGGTAACACGTTTTTCTTCATAGAGTAACAAATGTTTTTTTAGTAATATGTAACACTATTCACATATCGTCGTAATACTATGTGAACACCCATGTGTTACCACATGAACAATATTGTGTTACCTCATGACTCATGTTACCTTATGAATATTTATGTGATACGATATATTTTAATATGTTTTACATAAGATATGAAGTTTTTTTAATATAACAATGTAGTAACACTTATACATAGATGTAGTAACACACAAAAACTAGAAAAAAAAATATTTTTAAAAATTATGTGCTTAATAAGGATCGAACCTGCAACTAAACACATTAACAGCAAGCCTAAACCACTGGGCTACAACATATATTCAATAAATATATCCTTTTATAAATACATATCCGCCCGCCCAACAGCCCATAACCCATGCTACCCCTGCCCGACCCGCCCACGCCTGCACCCGCACTGACCCGCGAATTTTAAGTCATTTTGCCTTAATTGTGATGTATTGCACATAACACTAGTGTGCAATATTTCACACAAGATCTTCTCATGGTCTGGATTATTTTATCACTTAGTCATTATTTTTTAATTCGTGCAGTAGGTCTCTTTACACCAGATAAATCATGTTATTTAAGTGTATTTTTTTAAAAGTATAATTATTCTCACTTAAAATTGTAGTTTTTTTTTTCACTTGCACTTTTTAATGAAAACAACCGCACTTTTCAAAAGTTCATTTGAGTTGCATAGGGTAAATACAATTTGACATTAAAAAAAATATATCATTTTTTTTCATGAAAAGAAAATATATCATTTTAAAAAGTGATAAATTTTTAATTGAAATCACTTTACCTAAAACATATCGCTTTTATCTAAAACATTGTTGTAAAATATGAGAATAACAATAAAGAAGAATGCAAAGACACGGATTTATTTACCCAGTTCGTCACGAAGGACTACGTCTGCGGGTGACCAAGCCAGGAGCATTTCACTATTTTCTCTGTATTCTCTATCTTACGGCATTACAATGAGGAAACTATTTATAATAAGAATGGGTTGAAGCCCTAAAAGCCCTAAAGAAAAGCCCACAAAATAATGTCCACAATATCAATATATTTACAACACTCCCCTTTGGACACTACGACGTGGTGCACATGAATAATTAAATCATCGCTAGAATAATCTAGAAAAATAAACTTAGTAAAATAAGAAAAGATACAACTAATGATCTACTAAACCTAATCTTCAAAACGCTCCCCCTAAAGACAACAGTCTTCCAAGCCTTTTGTATTATGCTTCCACACTCTTCTGGAGTTCATGAAGGTAAAAGAATTTAGGGGATTTATGCTTTGTCAATTTCCCTTTAGCTAGCATTCCTATTATTCATATAGGCAACAAAAGTTGCATTTTCCTCATAATGGATGATAGGAGATATATCATTATCACATGAATCATAAATGTATTTAAATCAAAATCTTGCAAACGTCGAAGATACTGAACATATGCTTTAAAGTTTTACAATGTCTCCTTATAGGAGAAACGCTAAATTAATCTTGCAAGCAAACTCAATGTAAATGCAATATCAGATTTTGGTGCAGTTCTGCACTAAGGACACTCTGATAAGAACTTCTGGTCCTAACATGTCGTATGTATCTTCTTTAGGTCAGAATTTGTCTTTATCCACTTCAAGGAATCGAACGATTACTAGTGTGCTAAGTAGATGAAATTTAAGATAAAATATCTCCAATACCTTCTTCAAGTAAGTTAACTGGTAAATAAAGATTCATTTTGCTTTAGGGAAATGCTCGATCTGCTGGTCGATACAATACTTAATTTCACCAACGTTTTATTTCAAAATTCAATCTCTAAGATTAAATTAGTTTTCTTTAATTTTCTTGTTTGTTCCAACAATATTTAGATTATGACCATAAACCGAGATAATACAAACACCACCAAAATAATTTCTTTGTAAACACGTAAGGAAATATTTCAATGTTTATTTATTCCTCCTTCGGGAGGATTAATTGAGTCGATCGTGGAATATTCGACCCAAATATTTTATGTCATATAATGACCTTTGTAATTCTAATATCGTACTTAATACGATTTTCACCATTCCTCATATGAGAAATTTATATTCATCAGGGATTTTCATATAAATATTGACATCCATTGATCAATATAAACATGTGGTTATAGTGTCTGCCAACTGCATTTCTAAATTAAATTTTACTTACTGCCAGAGATATTAAGTAGCAGAACTTTATTTCATACATAACAGGAGTATATGTTTGATAAAATCTATATCGGGTCTCTGCAAAAACCCATGAGCTTCTAATCTCGCTTTGTACCTCATTACATCATTATTCTTATTTTCTTTTTGTACAAATACACATTTTTATCCAACAGGGATAACATTTCTTTGTGTATGTACGATAAAGTCAAGAATATTAGCGAGTCGAGCTCTGCCTCAATTGCTTCTTTCTATTTTACCTAGTCAAAGTGCTTCTAGCTCAACTATTGACTTGGGTACTGGATCCAGATTTTTAATAGTAAGAGCAATTATGGCGGTGAATAAGCTGTCGACAATATTAGTACATTTCTCCTGTATTTATAAAATCATATAAATTTATATATTTATATCAACCAAGTCTTCATCATTTCCCATAATATTTTGATCTGGTCGTTCCGCAATTCTAGTATTCTTATTATTTTGTGCACGTGCTTCATTACTAGAATTTTTATCTTCGGGACGAATCTCTTCAAGAGACTTCAAGAGTGACTGAATATATTTGCTAGCTTTAGTAATTACCATGGATTTATGTCTTACATAATAAAGGGTCATTTACGCTTCTGGTGTGTAGGGGCATTTGTTGGGATTATACTGGAAAGTATGCTTTTACTTTGTATAATCAAACTGAATTTCGGACTTATTTACTGAAATAAATTGTTTATCACTGATGCTTTAAATATCATCGAATGTTACATATATTTACTGCATAACTGTTCAATAAATAGTACGTGTTACATTGTAGTTAATGTAGTGATACCAGATCACAGAAGATTAAATTAACAGTCCCTTGTAACCAAAAGTACACCATTCACGACCTAGATGGAAATGAATAATCCATCGTGAAAGGTTGAAGTGTAACGCTCAGATTGGCTTGTCTTGACCAAGAGATTACACTAGTGCATGTCTAGTGCACTGAAGAGGACCTACAGGAGGACAAATTCTTCAGAACTGAACTAGGAAGAATTAGACCTCAATGGTTCGTTATTTCTTAATCTTCGTCCCTTAAATAGGATCGCGTGTGGTTAGTAATTATTGCTTTGACTTATTACGGGTAGAGAATCAACGAGATTCAATACTTTATATCTTGGACAATATTATTGGTCACATGCGATTGCTAAGATTTAATACGGAGAATCGTGTGCAAGTACGCTTGTTCGATTTGCCCCCTTGGGAGGTTCATAAGTTTTATCATACCAAATCTTGCAAGTGGAACTAGTTTCCGGTATGAATAATAATGTTGACCCGTTCCTTTACCAAGGATAAAAGATATTAATTAATGGAAAGCTATTTCAGTGGCTTGAATTAATTAATGGGCTAGATAATCTTAAACACGGGAAATAATGATCGGGAGTCATATTGACTGTAATATGGGTTAAAATGGATAGTGCAATATTAATTATGTAGTGGGATAAATTAATATTTATGGGCTTGAATAATATTGTGGCTCAATATTGATAATTCAAGATCCATTGGAAGGTCCAATCTTAATTCTCCTAAAGGCCCCTCAAGTAGCCCAACATAAAGTCCAATAACTGAAAAAGGTGTTTAAAAATAAAATAGATTTTGTTGCTAATTTTTCTCATTAATTTCGAAAATTATAAATAAAAGTGGAGAAAGATTTTCTTTGAATTTTGTTATGGAATGAAGATATGTATTCTTGAAATACAAGATTATCTCATTAAATTCAAGAAATCTCCCACTTGGTTATTTATATGTAAATTTCGAAAATTTTGAAAGAATAAAGGAAAGAAAGATTTTCTTGATTTTCTTGAAAAGATATTATGGAAGATATGTATTCTTGCAATACATGTATATCTCATAAATTCAAGAAGATCCAAATCTTGGAATCTTTATCCTTATTTTTCAAAAATAACCATAAAAAGAGAAGATGAGATTTTATGGAATATTTTAATTATGGAGAAAAGAATATAGGAGATATATTCAAGATTTCTTGGAGATCAAGAAAATATTTTTTCCTCCCTATTCCATGATAAAAAAATCGGCCACCACATCTCTATAAATAGGGGATGAATGTTTCATTCCCAATAGAACACGAAAATTGGTTTTTTGGAAAAATATCAGCGTCGATAAAATATCAAATATTTTGAAACGTCGACAGATTGTGTATTTTCGAAAAACGTCAATTGTGAGTGTACAATTCCATGTGCTGGAAAAATTAGTAAATCCACAAAGGTGGTGCAACAAATTTTTATTTTCCCTTTTGTTAATTGTTCGCGAGCTTCCTTCCACCGGATTGACTAGCAAGGACTAGGGAATACTTGGGAAGACTTTTTGATGTGTTTTATCGACAAGACCATTGTTACTCCAAGAGGTTAGTTCACGTAAACCCGTAGCAATTTCGCATGCGTAGGATTTATGTGAACTGTTTATATGCATGATTTGTTGTTGAATTATTATTTGAATTAATATAGGATTAATTCATGCTAGTAATAATTGTTATAATTAAATTTGTATTTAAATATTCATTCCGAATAGATCCGTGCAATAAATTCCCCAACAAATGGTATCAGAGCCAAGGTTTGGGGCTCTGATTTTTAAATTGTAATTTAATCCGTTTTCATTAAATTTGAAATTGGATAGTAGAATTGCTAGATCTTTTTTGCAGGTATCCAATTGTCATGGAATTTAATGTGTTCATTTATGCTTGCATATAAATTGTGATTTTTTAATTCGATTAGCTCGAATTAGTTTTTGCTAAATGAAAAATCCACGAGTAGATTAGAATTTATTTGATTTGATCAATGTAATAGACTAGTCTAGATCTAGGTTTATTTATTTTGTAAATAAATTATAACCGGATAAAATGGAGAACGGAGACGAAGAATTAAAAAACGGAGATCCCGGCAAGGCGTGGCGGCGTCATCCGCCTTAAACGCGTGCCAAAGGAGGCACGCCGCACAACGCGACGCCGGGCGGCGCAAGACGGGCGCAATAGGCGAGGGGCCGAGGCGCGAGCGACGGATCACTGAGTGCTGCGCCGGGCGAGGCTGGCTAGTGGAAGCTCATGGGCGAAAAGGATACGCCGACGCGACGGCGATAATGATGATGGACAAGATCGACGATGGAAAGCACGACGGGCGGATATAAATAGGGCGGCACGGCAGACGGATCGGCATGAAGATGGGCGCTTATGGCGTCTGGCGCAGACTGATGCGCGGGCGCTGCTTTGCCCGCCGGCTTGTTCCGAAATGGGCGTGATCTCCCGGTGACGTGGGCGGGCGCTTTTTGCGCAAGACGGATGCCACTTGACACGGCCAGGGGAGTGCTACGCGGATACTCCGATCCGCGAGCTGGTCAATGACGTGGCTTGACAAGGCATTTTTTTAAGATGGTCAAGTGGGAGCTTTTCGAGACGAACGATGAAGGCTATGAAGACGATTTCTCAAGATCAAGACATGACAAAAAAATTAACCATGACAATTGGATAAATGTGCCCAATATGTTTAGTTTTTTGTCTTGATGTTTATGCATTATTTTATGCTTATTTAAATTGTGTTTAAATTTGCGATGCATGAGAAAATGTTTTGAAAAATCTCACTTTCGAAAATTACTAAGTATGCTTAAACAATTAATTGACAATTTTATTCCGGATAATAAAATTGAATTAATTTTGACCTCCATGATTTATTTATTTGTGGATTCTTTTGGAGAAATTCCCCCCACGGGACGGTCAAAAGATAGTTTTCACATGAATAAATTCCAAATGGATGATTGTGGATATTACAAGTGGCGACGATAACCCTCCCCACGAGGCTCGTTCAAAGCGAAATAATAATTCTGTATTTAATTATGGTTATTACTTAGGTATAAAATTGATATGCATATACTTCCCTCAAGTCCTGTCAATTTTATATTGGTCAAAATGGAGCCAACTATTAATCTAGTTATTAAAGGTTTGTAATTGTTCTTGTTTGTAACTTTCTTGAATGTGTTTAAATAATGACCCACCCCACGTGGCTTATTTAAACTGTTTTTTGGATGTTGGGCGATGCATGTTCATATTTTTTGAGATTTTAATATGAAACATGTGATCGAACCTTGTGATATATTTGTGCTTATGCATATTATTATTTATTTCAGTTCAGCATTTCGTAACCTTTTAAACCACTGTTATTATACTTAAAGTCAATAAAATAAGTATGGAAACTATATTGATTGGAAACGAAAAAATTATAATTGTCCTAACTGCACAAAAGCACAAGTGGATTCTTGACACACCAAAATCAGATGAGCCAACTGATGAGTCAAAAATGCGGGACTCGTCAGATCACCTTGCGAGAGATGTCGTCGCTAAAAATGGTGGAGGGCAAATCGTAAGAGATTACGTCCTCAAAATTGATGGCACATCTGAACAAACTTGAGGTTCTGAGTGCAGATTATAATCTGGAGACTCAGATGAATTTGGTACTTCACTCTCTGCCCAAAAGTTTGTGAGCATTTTGGCCTTGCTAGCTGATTTGTTGCAAGTTTTGGTGTCGGTAGAGATGTTGATGGGGCACCAAACTCAAGCTTTGACGGCAAGTGGTCCGTCTTCATCTTCTAGGCCAAGGGATGGCAAGAAGAAGAAGGTGACCAAAAGCCATAAGCAATCAGACTCAACTGTTACCAAGGGCAATGATAAGATGACGAATGCTGGTGGTGTCAGGGAAAATCCAAAGAGGAAGTGCTTAAGCTGTGGTGAAAGAGGACAATGGGTTTGCCTGTTCCAACCCCAAAAGGGCCGGAAAGAAAGGTAATTCTCACGCACTAGTTGTTGAAACTTGTTTAGCGGCGTATACTTCTCATTCGTGGGTAGTTGATACGGGATCCACTGATCATGTTTGCTTCACGGGTTCAAGCGGACCCGGCAACTTAGTGGGAGCGAGATCCTCATCACACTGGGCGATGCTATGAGAGTGGTAGCTGAAGCAGTGGGAGAAGTGCACCTGTCTTTTGAAGACAGAGTTTTAATTTTAAGAGATGTTCTTTACGTTCGGAATTTTAGAAATAATTTAATTTCAGTTTCTAAACTTTACCTTGATGGATATTCGGTTACTTTTAATAAAGTTGTTACCATTTCTCTTTATGATAAATTTATCTGTCATGGAACGTTGTCGAATTATCTCTATACAATTAACTGTGCACACCACTCACGAAATGCATCTTATAACACATCAACTATTTTCGATAAAAGAAAACGTTCATCAGACGTGAACAAGACACTTCTATGGCATCTAAGATTGGGACATATTAATCCAAAGAGGATCCAAAGGTTGGTAGAAGACGGTTCACTGGAGTCTCTCCAAGATGAACCAGTTCTAACATGTGAATCATGTTTGGAGGGTAAAATGACCAAGAGGGCATTCAGAGCCAAGGGGAATAGAGCCAAAGAAGTGTTAGAAATCATTCACACAGACGTATGTGGTCCAATGTCAACCAAAGCAAGAGGAGGTTATGAGTATTTCGTCACTTTTATTGATGACTACTCAAGGTACGGTTATATTTTCCTTATGAAGCATAAATCTGAGACCTTTGAGAAATTCAAAGAATTTAAGGCTCAAGCAGAGAATCATAGGGAAAAACGTATCAAGTCTCTATGATCTGATCGTGGAGAATAGTACCTCAATGATGAGTTTTTGAACTACTTGTCAAATGAAGGGATTGTATCCCAGCTAACTGCACCCGGAACCCCTCAACAAAATGGGGTTGCAGAGCGAAGAAACAAAACTCTTTTGGAAATAGTTAGATCAATGATGAGTTATGTGGATCTTCCCAAGTCGTTCTGGGGTCATGCCTTGGAAACAACGACTTACATTCTGAACTTGGTGCCATCCAAATCGGTTCCCAAAACTCCCAAAGAATTGTGGACCGGGCGCAAGCCCAGTTTGAGACACATGAGAATTTGGGGGTGTCCGGCCTACGTGTTGGACAAGGAAGCCGGAAAATTGGATCCTCGATCAGAATTAAGGTTGTTTATAGGATACACAGAGGGAACAAAATGGTTTATGTTCTATGGTCCCGAAGATCAAAAGGTGGTAATAAGCACCAACTTTAGATTTTTGGAAGAATACTATATGAACGAAAGAAGACCCAGAAGTGAGATTGTCTTAAATGAGCTAAGGGGGCTAACCTCATTGCCAACTGTACAAGATGACATACCAAACGATATACTTTCACAACCGAAACCTCGTCGTAGTGGGAGGGTTGCAAAATAGCCCGAGAGATTCATGGGGATAGGAGAGTCCTCGGACTTGATTCCCGATCAAGACGAATCAGACCCATGAACATATGATGAGGCAATCCAAGACAAGGATGCGGTTTCTTGGCAAAAGGCAATGAAATTCGAAATGGGTTCTATGGATCATAACAAAGTGTGGGAGCTAGTCGAACCACTTAATGGGGTCAAACCCATTGGTTGCAAGTGGGTATACAAGAGAAAAAGGTTACTAGATGGGAAGGTGGAAACCTTCAAGGCAAGGCTTGTGGCAAAAGGTTATACTCAGAAAGAAGGGATCGACTATGAGGAAACCTTTTCACCTGTAGCGATGCTCAAATCCATCCGGATTCTCTTGTCGATTGTCAAGATCTCAATTTTGAAATCTGGCAAATGGATGTCAAGACAGCTTTCCTTAACGGAAGTCTTGATGAAGAAATCTATATGCAACAACCCCAAGACTTCATTGAAAAGGGCCAAGAACACCTAGTTTGTAAGCTCATGAAGTCCATTTACGGACTCAAACAAGCATCCAGAGCTTGGAACCAATGTTTTGATCATGTTATAAAGTCTTATGGGTTTGATCAAAATGAGTTCAAAAGTTGTGTGTACAAAAAGCGTGTCGGAACTACATTGGTATTCTTAGTACTATCGTGAGATCGACATTCGCTCATCGAACGATGTAAAGGTGTTATCAAATGTAAGGGCATGGCTTTCAAAATAGTTTGATATGAAGGACTTAGGGAAGCCGAAAGCACATCCTTGGGATAAAGATCACTTTCGAGATCGCAAGAAAATGATGATAGGCTTATCGCAAAGCTTCATACATAGACACCGCCTTTGAAACGATTCAAAGATGCGAGATTCCAAGAAAGGCTTCAGTACCTTTCGTGCATGGAATCCATCTATCCAAGGAAATGTGTCCTAAGACACAAAAGGAGATAGATGACATGAAAGGCATTCCTTATGCTTCTACCGCTCGGAAGCCTTATGTATGCAATATTGTGCACGAGACCGATATCGCTTTATCGTTGGCATGGTGGCAAGATATCAAAGTAACTTCGGAAAGAACATTGAATACGCTTAAAAAACATTCTCAAGTATCCGAAAAGAACTCGAGATAGAATGTTGGTTTATCATCGATAGTCTAATCTCCATCGGCTACACGGACTCGATTTCCAATCGCATACATAGATTCCGAAACTATCCCGCCTCGCTTAGTGTGCTTTCATTTGGGAAGTGTAGCCATGAAATGGACGAGTGTGAAGTAGAAATGCATCATCGACTCAACCATGGAAGTCGGGTAAGTAGTCGCCAGAAGCGATGAAGGAACGGTTGGCTCTGACCTTCTTAGTGGACTTGGAAGGAGTTCGAATTTGTCTAGCAATATTTGCTAGGCAAACAGCAAATTCAAAGGAACCAAGAGTCCACGAAATCAAACAAGCACACGAAAGGAAATAAATCTTAGACAAGAAATCGTTAAGAGATGAGATGAAGAGGTGGCTAAGATCGCATTGGAGGATAACCTAGCTAACCTTTTCACAAAGTGTCTACCTCTGGAAACATTCAAGAGACACGTGGGAGGAATGGTTGTCAAGTCTTGTAGCTAATCTGCTTTTGAGTATAAGTGGGAGACATTATTAAGTTCGTAGGTGACATTATATGTCACGACAGAACTACACGAGACATGCTGTAGTTTACTTAAAAGCAGACTTTGAGTATAAGTGGGAGATTGTTGGGATTATACTGGAAAGTATGTTTTTACTTTGTATAATCAAACTGAATTTCGGACTTATTTACTGAAATAAATTGTTTATCACTGATGCTTTAAATATCATCGAATGTTACATATATTTATTTGCATAACTGCTCAATAAATAAGACGTGTTACATTGTAGTTAATTTAGTGATACCGGATCACGTAAGATTAAATTAATGTAATCCTTTGTAACCAAAAAGTACACCATTCACGACCTAGATGGAAATGAACAATCCATCGTGAAAGGTTGAAGTGTAACGCTCAGATTGACTTGTCTTGACCAAGAGATTACATAGTGCATGTCTAGTGCACTGAAGAGGACCTACAGGAGGACAAATTCTTCAGAACTGAACTAGGAAGAATTAGACCTCAATGGTTCGTTATTTCTTAATCTTCGTCCCTTAAATAGGATCGTGTGTGGTTAGTAATTATTGCTTTGACTTATTACGGGTAGAGAATCAACGAGATTCAATACTTTATATCTTGGGCAATATTATTGGTCACATGCGATTGCTAAGATTTAATACGGTGAATCGTGTGCAAGTACACTTGTTCAATTTGCCCCCTTGGGAGGTTCATAAGTTTTATCATACCAAATCTTGCAAGTGGAACTAGTTTCCGGTATGAATAATAATGTTGAACCGTTCATTTACCAAGGATAAAAGATATTAATTAATCGAAAGCTATTTCAGTGGCTTGAATTAATTAATGGGCTAGATAATCTTAAACACGAGAAATAATAACCGGGAGCCATATTGACTGTAATATGGGTTAAGATGGATAGTGCAATATTAATTATGTAGTGGGATTAATTAATATTTATGGGCTTGAATAATATTGTGGCTCAATATTGATAATTCAAGATCCATTGGAAGATCCAACCTTAATTCTCCTAAAGGCCCCTCAAGTAGCCCAACATAAAGTCCAATAACTAAAAAGGTGTTTAAAAAAAAAAATTTGTTTCTAATTTTCCTCATTAATTTCGAAAATTATAAATAAAAGGGGAGAAAGATTTTCTTTGAATTTTGTTATGGAATGAAGATATGTATTCTTGAAATACAAGATTATCTCATTAAATTCAAGAAATCTCTCACTTGGTTATTTATATGTAAATTTCGAAAATTTTGAAAGAATAAGGGAAATAAAGATTTTCTTGAAAAGATATTATGGAAGATATGTATTCTTGCAATACAGGTATATCTCATAAATTCAAGAAGATCCAAATCTTGGAATCTTTATCCTTATTTTTCGAAAATAACCATAACAAGAGAAGGTGAGATTTTATGGAATATTTTAATTATGGAGAAAATAATATAGTAGATATATTCAAGATTTCTTGGAGATCAAGAAAAAAAAATTCCTCCCTATTCCATGATAAAAAATCGGCCACCACATCTCTATAAATAGGGGATGAATGTTTCATTCCCAATAGAACACGAAAATTGGTTTTTCGGAAAAATATCAGCGTCGATAAAATATCAAATATTTTGAAACGTCGACAGATTGTGTATTTTTAAAAAACGTCAATTGTGAGTTTACAATTCCATGTGCTGGAAAAATTAGTAAATCCACAAAGGTGGTGCAACAAATTTTTATTTTTCCTTTTGTTAATTGTTCGCGAGCTTCCTTCCACCGGATTGACGAGCAAGGACTAGGAATACTAGAGAAGGCTTTTTGGTGTGTTTTTATCGACGAGACCATTGCCACTCCAAGAGGTTAGTTCACGTAAACCCGTAGCAATTCCGCATGCGTAGGATTTATGTGAACTGTTTATATGCATGATTTGTTGTTGAATTATTATTTGAATTAATATAGGATTAATTCATGCTAGTAATAATTGTTAGAATTAAATTTGTATTTAAATATTCATCCCGAATAGATCCGTGCAATAAATTCCCCAAAAGCATTAACATATATATTTGTGTAAAATTGACACGTTCACTCTTAGTGGTGCATTTACAACAAGTATATGTGCTTCAGTCACTTCTTTATCATTAGTAAATTAATCTAGCAGGTCACTTGCTAAATATTGCAAGTTAATATTGTTAGTGTCCTAGAGACAATCTATTGTAAGGACATAATACTCGATGATATTCAGTTGGATTTAATATTATAGTTCAATTAATATTAATGTATGGCAATACACTTGTTTGAATATTATGTTTGATTGTTTGCATTTATTCATACAAGTGTTCCCATGAGTCATTGCTCTCATTGAGGTTGTGAGAACTTAGATGACTTAAACATGATTCTCAAATAACCCCGATCAAGGATCATCAAGAATGGGATATTGATGATGCAATGGAGATTGATGTGCGATCTGCATCATACTCTTATAGAGTGTAGTAAGATCTCACTTACTACGAGATACTAGGTATCTCATGATGGATGCACAAATACCTTAGAGGGTATTGGTATACCCATCCGAGAAACTGTTTGATGTATTTCCACTATATGTGTCTACGGGTGTCTCAGTTAGTGGGAGCGATGCGATACTCCTTTGATTTGAGGTCAATACGCACGACATGTGTGGAGTGATGAACTTTGACCATGACCAACGCCATTCCATGGGTTAGATCTGGCTTGGATTGGGTTCATCACGAAGTGCATGTTGAGCCAGCCAAGGATATGATTCATTCCTCAATGTGGATTTAGAGAGAATACTCATCTTCTCATCATAATTGGATCAAAGTCATCGGTCGATGCACGTCAACTTAGACTTTGTGGCTAAGTGTGACATACATGATCAATTAGTGATTAGAGATAATATGATTAAGTTATTTGTATAGACACTTCATCATGTTCAAGAAATAATCGAGTATTCGCAAATGAAAGGAGAAAATCGTAATAGCTCATGTTTCAGTTACAGGTAGTTGCACGTTTCTCGCAACGTACCTCATATATTGAGAATGTCTGATTTATTGTCTATGGTTCAATTAAGACCGTTAGTTTGACTAATTGCTCGATATATGAGGGCCTATGGGTCACACAACAAGTAGTTCTCTTTTACGGATTATAGTTGGTTGATTAAATGTTAAATTGGATTTAATATTTAATTTATGGAGAATTAAATTAATAATAGATTAATTTGGAATTAATTATTATTAATGTTTAATTAAATTAGATTTAATTAAATAGGATTCCCAATAATAATATATGAAATATTATTATAGGATTTAATATATATGTAATCAAATCCGTAGAGATTTGATATACATGTGAATTAAATCCATAGAGATTTTATATATGGGAAATAAATCGAAGAGATTTATTTTATAAGATTAGGGATTTTATTTCCTAATCAGGTTAGCTTAAGATTTAAGTTGGGTCTTCACTATATATATGAGCTCTTGGAAATTCACAAACAACGTTAATTCATTATTCTCTCCATAAGATCTAGAGTTAGAATTTTCCTAGCAAATTCATCTCGGGATTCAACGCTGGCAAATCCGTGCAAGTCCGTGATTGGGGATTACGTGGATACCATAGTAGAGAAATATGCGTACGATTTACTGTAAGGTTTCTTTTTATGTTTACACGTATTTAATTATGCAATTGTATGTTCGTTGTTGGTGAACTGTTTAATTCCGCTGCACATGTATTACGTGTTTACGTGCCTCTAAATTCTAACAAATATATCATTTGAACTTCCTGTTCATTTTGACTAATGCGTAAATTTTCATATTGAAGATCTTTTATATTCCACAAAATTTCTCGTAATTCATTTAATTCTAAATTCCTATCTCCCCCTAATGCCCCTAATGCCGATAAATGATCTTCGTCAAATGTACAATCAGCCAACTGAGCCGTGAATTGAGGTACACTGTGGTGGTGATATATAAACAAATATTGCACACTCAAATATTTGCAGATGGAAATGTTTAGTTCTTATGCACTAATTATATATATATAAAAAAAAAGGGTATTCATGATATGCAGTGGGTCGGATATGAATTAGTGTAGCACCATGTAAAATTTCATGCCCCCAACATGAAATAAATAAGTTGGAATTCTGCAATAATGGTCTAGTAATTAATTTGCTGAAGTCTATTAGTGATTCATCTGAACAATTTTAGATGTGGACGTAAGAGACTGAATGCTCAACTTTATTTATCAATGTCATTGATGTGAATTTTATCGACATTATTCATTCAAATGAGTTTATTGGATAATCCAAAAATAGAAGTTCAATAATATTGATAATAAATTTGCTTCAGACAAATAATATCAGTCCACAAGTGTTTTCCTTACTCTATTCAAGAAATATAAACGATACGATTCCAACTTTAGTAGGAGAATGTTGTATTATAATTTTTTCTTTTCTTTGCACAAGCCCCACAAATAAATTAATTTACATAAGAGATTATGTTATTCGACATACTATGTAAAATAGAATTTGTCCAAATCCGACTTATCATATTTGTTCATCGTTCATAATTGTTCACATATACCATCAAATAAAGCTAACACATTATGAAATTTATCATCAATAAGGTTAATATATATACATCAAAGTAAACATTAATGCTATGGACTGTTAATATATGTATACACATCAATAAATTTATCATAATGTATATACGTTAAGCATTAAGCAGAGTAAGCATTAAGCAGAGTGAGCAATTAGAATACCATGGGCTGTTCATAAACATAGTAAACTGTAAACATATAATACATATAATTTGTAGACAAAAACCAATTAGCGATCTATGTAAACAATTAAACAATAAGCAAATCATAATCAATTCATTAATGATTCGGAATTTGAGGAACTCAGAAAGTGAATTCTCAGAGTTTAAGGGCAAACTCCCAGATAATTAGAAAGTAGTGTGTTAAGTTCTCAAGATAGACCTTAATTCTAGGATGTATCATAATATCTGATACTTTAATCATTCTTATTATCAAAGGAAGGATCATTAATAAATAAATTGAATTAAATATAACTTAACCATAATATGTGAAAATCTACGGCAATTACAGCAAATAGGCAAGATCCATAATTTACACAATTGAGTAAATCATATTCATAAATCATAATGTGGTAGACTTATGCAATTAATTCTATTGAATCATTCATAAAGCCAAACAAAATCTGAATTAATATATTTGCACTTATCAAAAAGATTGAATTAATATATTTACAACGGTGGCTTTCAGATTTGATTTGAAAGGAGCAGACAAATTCACCTCAGATGATTCGGTAAGGTTTCCAAATTCAGTGATGGACATGATTGTATATCATCGCATTCGTACGAAATTTTTCTCCAGTGCAAATTATGTTAGAACAGATCTTCACTTTGGTTAGTTAGATCATCGCCAATGAAAATCAGATATCATAATAAACCCAATTAACAAGAAAATTAACAGATTCAATTAACGGGGAAAAATTGCAGTAAATAAATCATAATTAATAATAAATCAAATAAATCTCAAGGCTCCCTGATATGACGATGGAGGTAGTGTAGTGTAATCTTGCTAACAGAGGCTGCATAATCTTGCTCCAAGAATCCCTCCTGTTAGAACACTCGTGCTGATAACGTGTTGTAAAATATGAGAATAACAATAAAGAAGAATGCAAAGATACGAATTTGTTTACCCAATTCGTCACGAAAGACTACATCTGGGGACGATCAAGCCAGGAGCGTTTCACTATTTTCTCTGTATTCTCCATCTTACGGCATTACAATGAGGAGACTATTTATAAGAATTGGACTAAAGCCCTAAAAACATTAAAACCCAAAAACCCACAAAATAATGTCCACAATATCAATATATTTACAACAAATATAACATAACCATTTCCCAACTCTACATTATTGACATGAGATTCTCTACTAATTTGGTCAAATGTAAATTATCTCATTAAAATGAGTATACGTGAGAGGGGTCTCACAAAAAAAACCTTATCCTTTTCTTTATAATTCATCTTACCTTTTTCATTTTCTTTTGGATTAAGGCGGATTATCCTTAATTACTCCAATTCAATCTCATCCTTTTATTTTATTTTTTGACAAAAATACAGTCTCAGGTACCAAATCAACACCCTCTCATCCCAAAGTATTAAAATATCATGTCCAAATTATGATCCATCTCGTGCATCTTATTTTAAAATCCAATGCAATAAATTACTCCGATTAATTAGAGATCTGAGAATTTACTCACAATTTTCCATAATTATAAAAACCAAATCACGTTTGTTTAGTATAAATATATCACTCTACCTCCTCAGAAATTGAACTCAGAAACAATGAAGCAAATTTCTCATGCATCAATTATTTCCTTATTTCTCCTTTTATTGATATCTCATACATCTTCTCGCCTCATTTCTTCAAATCAAGGTACAAGCCTATATAACATTAGCCTCTAATCTGCTTTACAAAAGTACTTTTTATGTGAGCTTAAAAATGAATCTATTTATACTATGCAGATGCAAAGCCTAATGAAATCTCCCAGCAAGAAGCTGATTTTCCAAGCGTAAATATCCCAATTAATTTGTTTTTTTTAATTGTCTCTGCTATATAAATATTATTAGGTTTTGAAAAAAAAATTGTTTATTATATATTTTTTAATTAATTTCATCGACAGTTGATGGGATCTGAGAAATGTGATGAGAAAGATGAAGAGTGTGAAAACAGAAGAATGGTTTCTGAAGCTCATTTGGATTACATCTATACTCAACATCGTCCCCCGCACGCGCCCCACGCATAATTAGTATGCTTGAAGAGTTTGATTAAAAATAATGGTTACTGATTTTATGTTATATTGTTATAGTTGAAACTTATAATTTCATTAATAAAAACAGTAATTTTACTTTTATTTTGTTTCAATTAATGTTGAAATAGAAGTGAATGAGATTTTGTGACAACAGTTTTGATATACAAATTAATTGTGTTGAACCCCTTATTCATAGCGATTAGGATCTCCTGTTACATAATAATATTACATTTTTTGTTACATCTTTTAGATTTGCTCCATGTGTTAATTTTAAATATATACAAATATAAGAATAACATTCTAACATAACCCTTTTTTCTATTTAAGAAATTATAATTATTTTTAGTAAAGAATTAATTCCTTCCAAATCTCATTTCAAAAAATCTCATAAACATATTAGTAATTAATTCATTCAATATTTAAAAACATTATAAAATGTTACAAGCACTCGATAATTAATACATATAAAATTTATACGTATTAATATAATTTTTATGTATTTATAATTAAATTTGATGTAATTAATAACTATAAAAATTTATTAAAGTACTTTATAAAATTTGTAAAAATATAAATATTTTAAGTAATAAAAGTAATAAATTCTTAAGCAAAAATATAAATTATTACATTTATAATATTATAACCTAAGTTTAAATTATAATATTATAAATTTATAAATATTACGCCTATAAAATTGTAGTATGATAATGATAATGATATAAAATTTATAATTAAATTATAATATCAAATTACTTAAAAAAATATTATAACTTAATTTTAAATTTATAATATGATATAAAACTATAAATTTTATTATTATTATAATGTAAGTTGAATTTTAATTTATTATTTTGCTTTATAATGTAAAATAAAAATAAAAATTGAGTAACACTTCTGTGAACCATGTCTTACATAAACTTTATCAGTGTTATGTACAAACACTTAATATTTATACAATTATTTAAGATTATAATATACGTATTCCAATTAAATAATTAACAAACTTAATTATTTTGTACATTTTTTTTAAATGAAATATTTTGTTACTCATAGTGATTAAAAAAATGAAATATTTTAGATTAAATTTAATTACAATACACGTACTCCAATAAATAATTAATAAACTTAATTATTGATTAATCTATATATGTCGCTTAAATTAAACTAATATGTTTATGAGATTTTTTGGAATGATATTTGGGAGTAATTAATTCTTTGCTAAAAATAATTATAATTTCTTAAATAGAAAATAAGGTTTATGTTAAGATGTTATTTTTATATTTGTATATTTTAAAATTAACACATAACGCAAATATAAATAATGTAACATGTGATGTAACACCATTATATAACAGGAGGTCCTGACCGTATTCATAGATGGAAATAGACTCAATTGCAAAAAATATAAAGAGGAAACCTTTAACCCGTAATGTTGGTTCAAATTGGGCGAACTTGATCCTAAAATAAAATCAATATTTATAATAAAGAAAAATATTCAGTAATCTTTTTTGAAAGATTATTCCCTAAATCAGAGGCGGATCCAACCCTCTTTTTTGCAAATAATTCTTTATATATATATATATATATATATTATAGTATTTAATTTATATATTTTTATTTTCATTGTTTTATCATCAATTAAATCATATCCCTCTGCAATTTCTCACCAATTTATATATTCATGTACGTATGTAATTAATGACAGATCCACGACAGCAAGTGTAAATAAGAAAGTTGGATATGAATGATTGTAATGATTTTTTAGTAGATTATGCACCACTCAAAATTTTCACAGTGCGACACAAAATTTCTCATATCTATATTATGAGTGAGTCTATACCGTAACTGCCTGGGAATCTATACACTTCATAATATTTTTAGAAATATACAATATGTTGTACTGTAACATGAAATTTATTTATGCTGAAACATGCTACTTGTTGCTCATATTAATAGTTGCATGTTTCAGTGTAAAAAAATTGAATGCTTTTGTGCAACAAATTGTATATTTTCAAGATACACTATGGAGTGCACGATGCACCTGATGTATATAAGACTAAGCCTTATATTACATATAATATAGTGGTGTAGAAACTAAAGTATGTTGTCAAATTGAACTATGAAAACACTGACGAAATGAGCAACAATGACATTTTGAACCACTTTCAAAATATTAAAATATGTTGAGAACAATGTAATATTTTATTTCGATAAAAAAATATTTATAACTCTTAATATTATATGTTTTCAAATTATAAATTATCGATATTTTGTTTATGTTACTTTTTTTAGGGACCATGATTTAAAAAAAAAAAATTATAATTGTGCATACCTTATTTTAAATTTTTGGATTCGTCACTGCCCTAAACACTAAATCATGACCTATTTGGACCGGGTGAACCATGAACCACTCGTGCCGCAAAAAAAAAAATTGAATTAAAATCCAATTGCATCAAATCAAAATTGGTGTAAATGGTGCACATGAGAATTTGTCAGCGATCATTTACGTATCATTGCCTATTCTTTTTTTTTTTTAATTTTTTCTGTTTTTATTAGTTCCACTCTTGCCCTCTTTTCTTCCAAAATCAACGCCTATTCTCAAAAAATAATAAAAAATAATGTAATAATAAAATTTATTAGCGAAGATTAATATCGTACCATACGTATGTGAAAAGAGCCTGTCTCTTATAGCACACAAGGTTTTATCATTTTTTATATATGTTGAAATTATTGATTTGACCGTTTATTCAAAAGATCATTCCTACTATTTATTACTTGAATGGTAATTCTACAGATGTTATAATTTGAATATAACATTAATCTTAAAAAATAAAATACATTAAAATAATAATTATAAATAGCACAATTACATTGATGACAAGTAATCATTACAGCAAAGCAAAGAGAAAAAATACATACGTGAAAAAAATTAACGAAAGCCATTTGATCGAAGATTTTTTTTTTTTTTGAAAACCTGATCGAAGATTTAAAAAAAATAAAATCATGTGATTAATAATTAGTCCCACATTTTATCCTACATAATTGGAATGATATTATAGATTTAATGAAAAATTAACCCTCTTAAATCTGTTTTTTTTTTGTTTGTTTAAAAATTCGATTTATGTGACGAGAAAAAAAACCACAAGAATAATGAGTTCAGAATTTTGCATTAAAAATCACTGCCATTCATCTCCTATTTTAGTCATTTTCAATGTGTCCTTCCATATTTCGAGTATGAAGAGTTGATTATGATTGGTTTGTTAGATAGGAGTAATTTTATTTCTTTACTGCGGGGTGCTGACATATTGAGTGGTATTTTTTTTTTTATTAGAAAAAAATTATATATAAGCACCTTACCAGGGCAAAAACATAAGACATATTCATGCCCTGCACATCACCATTACAGTAGTACACACCTAGGTAAATCCAGAGCAGTAAATAAGGGTATGTTCGTTTTGGGCTTATAGTGGGCGTGGAAAATTTTGAACTTCAAAATCCTTGGATTTCAAAATCCTATTCAAAAAGTTGAGTATATGTTTATTGGGGATTTTATAGGATATAATTGTGTAGGATGGAGAAAAAGTTGATTGATTTGTATTATTATATTATTATTGTAATAATTGAATGAATGTAATGTTTTGGAAATTGTGTAAAAGTGAGGGAAATATAGGGTGCAGTAATAATATTAGAGGTGGACGTTGTAGGATTTCAAAATACTTTGTTTGAGTATTGAAAAAAATGGTATTTGAGATTGTATAGTCAAAGTCCGTCCGTAATAATCGCAAAACGAACATACCCTAATGGATTTTGTCTATGCTTGCCCAGTACCCCCCCTCCCATTGACACGTCCCCACCCCTCCCTTCTTGTTTTTTTTTTCTCTTTCTAATTTCTATTTTTCTTATTCTTAATGTTTTATTTGTAACTCAATTAAATCATACTACTCCAATTACATATTTCGATTAATATTTTTTAAGACAAAGTTTAATATGAAAATTTTCATACATGAAAAAACTTTAATTTACAATCAAATTTAGGGTTCACTCGGCCCAAGTGATTCATGGTTCATCCGGCCCGAATAGATCATAATTTAGGGTTCATTATTTAGTGTTTAGGGTATAAATTGTTGATTTAGGACAATTTTATAGATTTTCATACATGAAAATTTTCACACTAGACCTACTCATTTTTTAAATTGCAGCCTTCTTAATATTTAAATTAAATTAATACCTAAAAATGAATGAATAATAATTTGTGTTAATTAAGAAGACTGCAATTTAAAAAATATTAATCGAAAAAAAGTTTGTCCATGCAAATGTAATAGGAGTAGTATGATTTAATTGAGTTACAAATAAAATATTAAGAATAAAAAAATAGAAATTAGAAAGAGGAAAAAAAAAAGCAAGAAAGAAAGGGGTGGGGACGTGTCAGCAGGATTACATGATTGAAAGTCTAGGATTAACAGCCCACACTTTAAAGGAAGACTCCCTGAACTTACAGTTTCCAGTCTATAACCAAGATCATGTTCTTGTTTTGATTTCGTCCCAAATTTTCTCCACATCAAACGCGACGCCACTAAATATTTTATCATTCCTTGCCTTCCACATAGTCCAGAGTATGCCAGTCCAAATGGTATCTGCAACCCTTGAGTTTTTTCCAAAGCCAAGGCATGAGCTGAAGTGTGTCATATTAACGATGGGGTTATGATGTAACACCGTGTCGAACCGTAGCCATTTGAAGCACCTGTACCATATCTCTCTTGTTGACGAACAGTTGAAGAATAAGTGGGAGTTGTCTTCATTTTCACGTTCACACAAACAACATATTGGGTCCCCCACGACAGCAGACATCCTCTCTTGATGAGATTATCTTTCGTCAACAACTTCCAGATAATAACTTGCGTTCTTCTTGGCGCATAACATTTCCACAGGTTCTCGAACGCTTTTCTCACGTCAACCTCCTGCTCTTGGTCTTGTGTCCGCATAGTCAAGTGGTTGTACGCTAGCTTGGTTTGATAACCTCCATTGGCCGAGTATTCCCATTCCCAGATGTCCTCCCGATTTCTCTGAATTTGGATCCTGTTAATAAACAAAAGAAGCTGATTAAGAAAATCTTCCTCACGTGACCTAAGTGTTCTGGTCCACTTGAAGTCCCAAGACCAGCCCGCTTCATCCCAACTCTGCATCTCGCCTATCCTACTTTCTTTTTGCTCTCTCAATCTGAATAACCTATTAAATTTCAGCTGCAACGACTCCCTCTCTACCCATACATCCTTCCAAAATAGTGTATTATTCCCATCCCCCACCACTCTCCTAATTTCCCTCCCTCCCCCCCTCCCTCGCTCGCCAACTCCCAATATGTCTCACAAATATCCCTCCACCACCCCGACACCGAAGATGACTCACCTCCTATATTTTCTCGCCCACCACTACTCACTACTCCCTCGAGACCCGACCCCTCAGCCTCATATTTTGACCTAACTACCCTCGCCCATAGTCTCTCCGGCTCGTTTAAAAATTTCCAAACCCATTTTTCCATTAGTGCCCGATTGAAAGACCCCAAGTTTTAAATCCCAAGACCCCCAGAGCATTTATCGTCACAAATATCCTCCCAACTCACCCAAGTTATTGAGTGGTATTTGATTTCTGTAATTGTAAAAGTGATTTTGAAGGGCCGGAATATTCTTTATATTTTTGGCCCTAGTGTTTTGATATCAATACAATTATTTTCCTTTTTAAAAAAATATTTTGTGTTGCAACCAACAACTCTATAAAAGAAGAAGAAATTCAAAAATTAAAAGTGAAAGTAGTAGGTGGATGTAAAAGTTACAAGTGGATGGAGGGGGTTGATGGAATCTTTGCTGACTTTTTCGAGTTAAGGGCAATAATGTCTTTCTACATTTTTTTTTTTCACCTACTAATAATTGAAGATTTTCTTTGCACCTTGTAATTATAGGCTTATAGCTCCAAATTTGTACCTCTGATTCCCTCATAATTTTTTGGGTCATAATTTGTGGTGATACCTAATTAATTTCATTATATATTTATTGGATAAGAAGTCAATTTGACAATCCCTAAACAGAGAAAATCGAAAATAATTATTTATGCCTAAACCAAATTACACACGGCCCAAACTAAAATAAAAAGGCCTAAAACAAAATGAAGTATTTAGTAGGGCCCAATTTTGCGGCCCAAACGCAAATCTGAGAATTCAGAATTGATATCCCTAATTTCTATCCCTCCATTAATTCTTCGTTCATAATTTGAACCAGCCCCTTTCTGGAAAAACCCTAAACCCTAGTTCCAGGCGGCCAGATTTCGGCGCGAAGCATTAGCAGAAGTTTTTCTTGGCAACCATGATGAGAATAAAGACTCCGAAAAACCATAGAATCAGGCGAGAGCTTGAAAAACGCGCCCCCAAACTTGTAAGTACTGTATTTCTCTTGATATGAAGCTTTTAGGTGTTGAATTTCTCTGTGTTCGATGGCATTAACATTTAATCGTTGCAGGTAGAAACGGCAAAAAAGACACTTATACTTCATGGAACTAAAACAAGCGGTGTTTTGAATTCACTGCTGTCAGAAATTTATCATCTGAAGAAGGATAATTCTGTAAAGTTCTCGAGAAAGAATGACAATATTAGACCGTTCGAGAGTGGAGGTGAAACTTCGTTGGAGTTTTTCTCTCTCAAGACTGATTGTAGTCTGCTTGTGGTATGTTCACATCTTACTCCAACATGTTTTTGTTACTCCATTTTGTTTTTAATTGATTTTTTTTTTGTTCTGCTCTTGTTGTTTGAATGATTTTCGAATTCAAAGTTTGATTTTTGTATTCTTTTCACAACATGCTTGAATTAGTGAAAAAGCAACAGATTTAAGTTTATACTCTCAGATTCTGAACAGTTTATTGGCCTAGATGACACCGTGTAAATATTGTTTTAGTGGGTGTGAATCTTGTCAACACTCAACAATCTAGAAAGAATCCAGATTTGGGGCAACACAAATTTCACATCCAGATATGGTCTGAACCTAGAGTCATAAGGGCAGGTAAAAACCTGAGCTGATGCGACCCTTACATCAGTATAAGATACCTCCAAAAGGAAGATGTCATATATTCTGATCACTGTATAAGAAGCCTCACAATGACTTTCAAAAGTGGCAACACAAATTTTCAAATTTAAATCAGAACTCGCAATCGTGTCCCAAAGAGTGTTAAATACTATACTATGGTTTTCTTCTAAGGTACTGCATGCAAAAATCAGATGTATCAACAAATGGAGAAATATGTAATTGCTCACTATTTTGACACAGTATATGCAAATACAAACCAAATTAATCGAAAAAGAATTGGTAATCTCCTGCTTGGACGACTGACTATCATTGTGCTTGTGCTTGCTTGAGTGTCCTGGTATGCTGACCAGGAGAAGTGGTAAAACGCACATTGTAGCAAACTTCTAATCTGATGTTTGTGGAGTTTTCTAGTTGTGTATTCTCCCTAGATAGTAAAATAGTATACCTTTAGTTTAGGTTGTATTAATTGGTTGCACAAATATAGGCTTCATCACCCCCTAAAATTCTGTTGCTGAGGTATTAGGTTTCTTAGCTAGACATTTTTCTTGGTCAGCTAAACCTTTCTGTAAAGGCAGTGAGTGAAGGGTTGAGTTAAGAGTGGGAATGCAGGTTAATTCCACCAAGTATTGGCTCCAAATGTTATTTAAAGTACTAAGTATTCTAATCTCTCGCCTGAGATTCTTGGCCAGGCAAACGTGGGCATTAGAGCTTGTACATTTTTTGTAATTTACTAGCCTACTAGACCAGAAAACAGATGGTAACAGAAAATCTATATATGTTTATGTGTCCTTTCCAGGTCATATCATATGTGGATGGTATATATGGTCCTGAAACTGAGATTATTGGCTTGACACTATAACTGCAAATTTCCATCTTGTTAATCATGTGCAGAGCAATTAAATTGCATAATGCGAGATTGCTAAAGTAGGCCCCCCCTACTGATATAATCTCTCACCCTCTTATTGCTTAAATTTTATTGCATTCTTTCTTTCAGGTTGAAATATGTTCTTGTTTGATGTACATTATATTCCTATGGTTTAAACTTTTAACTTGTGTTCTCTTATGCAGTATGGCTCTCACTCAAAGAAGCGACCACACAATCTTGTACTAGGACGAACTTACGACCACCACATTTATGACCTTGTTGAGATTGGCATTGAGAATTTTAAAAGCATGGAATCTTTCTCGTACGACAAAAAGGTGGCTCCCCAAACGGGGTCGAAGCCTTTTTTTGCTTTCATTGGAGAAGGTTTTGAGAGTGTTGACGAACTCAAACATCTTAAAGAAATTTTACTTGATCTATTCCGTGGGGAGGTATGTCTTAAATATTTTCAACCTGTTTTGGACCTTTGGTTGTAAAGCTTGTTTGTACTTCTCAATTGACCATGTCTGAATATTACTTGCCCAGGTAGTGACAAACTTGAACCTTGCTGGACTTGATCGTGTCTATGTCTGCACAGCTTTGTCATCAAACAAAATATTCTTCTCTCACTTTGCATTACGTCTTAAAAAGTCTGGGACTGTAGTACCGAGGATGGAGCTCGTTGAAGTTGGTCCGTCAATGGACATGGTAGTTCGGAGGCATCGTCGCCCTGAGGAAAGTCTAAGAAAAGAGGCAATGAAAACAGCACCTGAATCTACAAAGAAAAAGGTTTGAACAGCTGAAACTTTCGATCGGCAATCTCTTGGTCCATTTGTAATACAAAACCAATCGTTTTCTGATACCCTGTCTCTAATTTCAGGAGAAAAATGTTGTCAAGGATGCTATACAAGGAAAACTTGGAAAGGTTTATATGCCGGATCAAAAGGTATGGAAAAGGCATTTTGTTATGTTATGCATCTTTTGGTGAAGTAACATAGCGAATGGTATGCACCAGTATTCCAAAGTATGGTAGTGTAAGTTCATTTACTGGTCTTCCTTCTGCTAAAACACTGTGACGTATGCAGAATGACAAGAATAAATTAGGTATTTTATATCTGAGATGCTATAAAAAAGCATAGAAGTAGACTGAAATATTCACTTAACAGAACTGGATAATATGGCAAGACTAAAATGCCCAGGGAAGCCCTTAACTTGTATGTATATATGACTTTTTGACTTGGTGTCTGAATATCTGATAGAGAATAATTCTTTTTTGTTGCTGGCTCTGTATATATTCCTGCACTTGGTCTGATGTTATCCTTGTACTACACAAGGCCGTGCTGCATCTTATGGGCACATTCATTTAGAAGTTTCGTCTCGCTGGTTTATTTATGCATAAATTGTCCATATATAGGTTGGGAGTGTCCCACTTGCTAACATACCGAAGGGAGTGAAAAGGGAGCGACGTGAAGCTAAAATGATGAAAGGTGAAGGCCAAAAGCATACCCATAAGAAGCAGAAGCAGGATGATGAGTGATTTTGGATTTGGCCTTTGCGTAAGCCTTATTTGATTTTGGCGGATTTTGCTCAATTTGGTTAATGGATGGTTTTAGATTTCTCAGTGATCAGTCATCCGTGTATTCCTCGGAATCAATTTTGAGCCACATGATGATCTAAAATCATCATGCTATTTGTTAGTGTGTTATGGGATAGTCTTTGGCATGTAGAACCAACATATACCTTCAATGATGAAGTTGCTTATTTTTGCGAATTGATAAGTATATGTTTTTTTAAGTGTTGCTAAATATGTTTTGAGGGACGTGGGATATTGTTATTTTATATATGGAGTTAGCATGGAAAAAAGGGACGAATTCAGGGTAGTTGGTCCCTTTGGAATTTTAAAATTATTCACTTTTATATTCAAGAAATTTTTCCAGATTTTTTCTTTTTGGGAAAAATCATTTTAACACTTTTTGATTGCGTTTGTTGTGGTTGATATGAAAGTAATTTTTAATGAAAGTAATTTTTATCTAAACTTTTAATTTATAAAAAATAAAAAAATTGCGACCATGGCACTATGTGGTATTTTAACATAAAGAAATATTATTATTCTTTGTTTTAGAGCAAATTTTGAAATTCGTTTTGTTTAGGAATATATTTGGAAATCTTTTTTTTTATCCTAAAATGAAATTTCTGATCAATAATGAAATTATAGCTTAAAATGTTTTTTTTTTTTAAAGTTGAATCCTGAATGTACTAAACTACTAATTGTGGGTATCACAATAAAATTTCCGATAAATATTTCACTTATATTAACATAAAATATTTTACTATCATTTTAATGTTATTAATTTAATAATTACTCGCAGTTTTTTTCCTTCATAATAACAGCTTATTACAACATCGATTTATTTTTTAATACAAATTATTACAATTTGCTGGGCCCAAAAGCAAGCTGCTGTCCTCATCAACATCGCACCGTCTATAATATGCGAGTTACCATCTTTTTACGGCCGTGATTCACTCCCCAAAAAATATCTCATGCCCATTTGATTTGTTCCAACTTCCGTATTTATAATTGCTCAAGTATTAAGTTTAGACAACGGAAAATGCAGAGTGACAAATTCTCAACCGCCTTACCTCACTGATATTTTAATGGTTTATTCAGGCGCCCCCAATACCTATATATATCTTCTTCCCCCAATTTTCACTCTAAACCTAATATCCCCAATACGATGACGTTTATCTGAATCCAGTTCGCCAAAGCCTTTGGAATCACTGAACGCTACTCGGATTCCTCAGTTTCTCTCAAAGACATATGATCTCTTCGATGATCCTTCCTTGGATTCTATAATATCTTGGGGACAAATTGGTCATAGTTTTGTCGTGTGGGAGCCTGTTGAATTTGCGAAAATCATTTTGCCTCGCAATTTCAAGCACAACAATTTTTCCAGCTTTGTTCGCCAACTTAATACTTATGTGGGTAATAGTATCGATTTTATTTTCGTTGGAATTCTCTTGCTTATTTGTTTTTTCCATTTTTTTTTTCTGGTTCTTTTGAGTCTGTTAATGTATTGTGAAAGTTCTTTTTATATGTTCCTTTTGCAGTTGTAGAATTTAAGCTTTCATCAAGTAGTTAAACTTAATTTGTAGTGTTGATCCTATAATTTACAGTTCAGTTTACTCGAGAATACTTTAGCTACTGATGTAATGAACTTGTTCCTTTTGTTTCTCTAGGGTGTTTCTTGATCTTATTTGAATTTTGAGGAAACTTTGATTTTCTGAAAGGCTTTTCTGTGCAGGGATTTCGTAAAATTGACACAGATAAATGGGAATTTGCAAATAAAGGATTTGTGAGAGGGGAGAAGCATCTTTTGAAAACAATCGAAAGGAGGAAATCTCACCACTCATCTAATGAGGATGGTAAATTAGCTGCATTGGAAGGTGAAATTGAAACACTAAGAAAAGAGAAAGTTTGATGATTGATGAGGTAGTTGAATTGCAGGATCAGCAGCGCGATACTTTTCAGCATATAGAAGCTGTAAGCGAGAAGGTTGATGCAACGGAGAGAGGACATAAACGGATTGTCTCGTTCTTGGCTAAAATGTTCGAAAATCCTGCATTTTTGGCTCGTGTTTCTCAGCTAAGGAAGCCGAAGAACATTGCTTCACCTAGAACAAAACGAAAATTTGTCGAACTTCAGAAATACCAACCCGAGCTCTGCAATTTTACATGGCCCCATATGGGAGACAACCCATTTTTCGGTGCAGAAGTCGTGCCTTCTGGGGTTGAAGATGAAGAGAGCGGAGAAGATGAACGCATGGTTAATGAACTCCTTCGTGATCCAGAGGGTGAATCAGTTTTGACCTTGGAAACGAGAGATCCGATTCTTGAACAGAAGCTTGTGATCAGCCCTTGGATGGAAACGGAAAGTGCAATGGTTACAGTTACAGAAGAGCCGTGGTATTATCTTCGTGAGTACGATTTGCCAGATATAGGTATCAAGCATGGGTTACCGGATGCTTGGGACGTAGATTCGGGCATTGAGGGATGGCTGGATGAAGACTCTTCTGTTAACTAGAGAATCTAGAAAGATAGCATATTGATGATGATTGATCTATTATGAGGCACACTTGTATGAGGTGGTCTCACGGTGAGACGGGGCATAATTTGGACATTGGTGCTTTAACACTTTGGGAGGAGTAGGTGTAATTTGTGTTAAATTGTACTCCATCTCATGCATGAGACCGTTTCATATGAGTTTTTGCCTTGATTCTATAAGATTGTAGTATAGTAGCATTGGTTGGCCGTTGGTTTATGTAGTTTTATCATGAAATGATCGAGACATATTTGTATTGATAATGCATGCTTGCTAGATTACCAAGTTCTGTTTATAGTTCAATTTTGTTTGACAAGTGTTATTTGTGTCAATCCGAGAGCCCCTGCATTTTTGTGCAACGTAAAACTATAGAACAAGTTAGTGTAGTTAAGGAGGCGTCTGGTTTAAAAAATCATTCAATAAGAATAATAATGAAAATGAGAATAAATAATGATCAATTTAAAATAAATTAATCCATTATTCCATTTTAATTAATCAATTATTTCTATAGTCGTGTACCATCTCGAGTAAAATACTAACAATATAATTATTATTTTTAATTTAAATTAATTTTTTTAATAATTTTCATTATCATTCCCAGTAAAATAAAATTAGACCCAACACCTCCTTTGTATGCAAAAAAATTTATTAACACGTTCATAAACTTGGGTTAATGACTTAATGATCATTAATACACACAATATTTGCTGTTACCTACATACAGAATGCAACTGGCCATTGTGATATCGTTATTTAGCAAGCAGAAAAAGCAAAAAAAAAAAAAAAAAAAATAATTTTAACATCTCGAGAATTAAGATAAAAATTCTCAAGATTTTTCCTTAAGAAATGGTAGTCTTGAATTAAGCCAAAAAGCAAAAAAGTATTTCCAAGATGTCCATACGAACTGCTACTATGTACAGGGGCACCTGCAGAAACATCAAATTGCATTATTAGATTGGAGACCAGTGTAAATTTGAAATAACTATCCAATCATATTCACTGTACACTCGGAACCACCGAAAAACAAAGTTAAAATAATTTAAGCTGCATTTTGAATTTCTCAAGTTTAAAAATGATCACTTTCTTGGCCATGGTAATGTTTTTTCTATCAGTATCAACCATGTAGCAAGCATTTACTAATGCTTCTATGGTTACATCCTCTACTATTGGTATACATACACAAGGCCTTTTCTAATCTTAGCAATTGAAAAAAGCAAAAAAAGAAAAAAAAAAAAGAGCAACTATAACAAAATTGATAACAATACAACTTGTTATGACTTCCCCAGGAGCATTGCTTATGCTCTTTGGGAAATTCTTTAATAAAATTTACTTTTCCTGATAAAAAAAAAAAAATTTGTTTGACTGAGAAAACTAAATTGATTTTTAAAATGGTCCAAGGTTTCTAGTCCTAATGAGAGAAGAAAATAGGTCTAAGTTGAGGTGAAAGCACTAATGTCATATTTTCACTGTCAATTCAAGTAAGAAGAGGTCCAGATGGACAAACCTTAAATTACCCGAGTACTCTTTCAGCCTGAAACTACAGTTACAACTTATAAACAAATGAGCCTTCCCCACAACTTCATGTGAACAAAGGGTTTTTGGAAGAACCGGGCTGAGTTGGTGGTGCAGACTTAACCAATGATCTCAAAGATTCCATGATACTATAAAACGAGGGCCGTTTCCAAGGTTCACTGCACAAATAAAGATCACAAAGTCCACAAATTTAGTAGTCGTATCTATATATGTATTAGTTATTTATCTTCACACACACAAGAGAAAGAAATCTGTAGTTCTTTGGAAACTATTCCCTCTGACCATTTTAACTGTCTTTCAAACTTCTCACCCAAAATAATTGTCTTTTTGCACTAATCTAAGAGAATTAAATATCATATTCCAATTTTGTCCTACTTGTTTTTTTGTGATAATATGCATCAACAAAGCAAATTTACTCCATGTAGGTAAACAAAAGGGTAAATATGTTACGCTACACATATTTATTGTTATTTAATGACTTTCTTAATTCGTGTAAAACATCCTTAAACGACTGTTATAGTGGGGTCGGATCCTTCAAACCAAAATGCATGTGTAATATTTTATCAGTAATTTAGGACACACTGAAACTGTATCAGATCAGCATGTAGCACAAAATTCAGCCTATTCAGGTATTTGCAAGTAAATTTTTACAGTAAACCAAAACCAACTACATACTTTAACTGAAAAAGCACTCACTTGGCACAGCATGCTTCAATAATGGCTGCTACTTGAGGATTCACATCTCGAGGAATTTCCAATCTTTTACGTTTAAAACCAACAGCTGCCACAACCTATAGTATTAAAGGAAACAAAAATAATCCAGGTGATTAAGTAAAAACATAATAGTACAAGAAAGTAAAGTGACTTAAACGTAAAATACAATAATTTAGAGATTGCAACAAGCAACAGTTTATTAGGCATCGGCAACTTAATCAATAAGAAAAGCATTTGAAAAAAATCCATATTTCTGAAATCCAGATAATACAACAAATGATGTCTGCAGTTTCAGACTTCCATACTTAGGTGGTGTTTGCCAACTCTACGGGTGTGATTTTAAACTCTACAAACAGCTTCCAGAATCACTTTTTTTCAAAAGCTGTGATGAGAGGTAGCTTTTGGGAAAATTTGATTCTGACTGGCTCGATAAAGTTTGCAAACACCACCTACAAAACAGAGAAGAATCACATTTTTTTCAAAAGCTACTCACAGCTTTCGAAAAAATGTGATTCTAAAAGCTGTTGCTAGAGTTTGCAAACACCCTCTTATTATCCAAAAAGTACAAAAATATACTATGCTGAACAGTTCATTTGCAGGGGTGGATTAACTAGGCAAAGTCTGTTTGAAAGACCGCAAAGATAATCTTCCTTTACAATTCTGCCTTTGATGTTTCTTTTTTAACTTTTGGTATTTCTTAATTTCTACACCAACACAAACCAGTACCATAAATAAAACGGGAAAGTTGACAATGTGTATCAATTTAGATCACAATTATAATCTTCGATACAAATTGCTCAACATTCTAAAGGTTCCGTATTCTTTTACTTCGACCCATGCTCATTTGATTTGTTGTCAATCATAAAGATAAAGGAAGCAAGACTAATCCCCTAACGTACTATGCCAAAAAAACAAAGCCAGTTGACGAACCTGTGCAGGATTCAAGTTACCCCAAGGCTGCTGCAGCGTAGCCAGCTCCCATAAAATCACACCGAAACTGTAAACATCTGATTTTTCATTTGATGGTTCATCACGGAGCACTTCAGGAGCCATCCACTCAGGCTGCAAACAAAAGAAGAGGTCATTTAAGAGCAAAGCAAAAGAATAGGACACCAAACAATACATTATGTAAGAAATTAAACTCACAGTTCCAGCAGCAGACTTGGATGAAAGAAATGTATTAGCTTTTAATCGGGAAAGACCAAAATCACACACCTGGATAGATGAACAATTAAGATCGAGTTAGCAGTATGAATAAAATGGATCAAATGAAGGGACAGGAAGGATAGGATAAAATCACTTCTATTCATACTTAAAGAGTGTTGATCAAAGGAAAGCAACAAGTTTTCAATGAAAGATAATGTTTTAGTAAGATGAAGCATGGATGTTTAGTCACTTTTCTACCTACACTTGCTATTCAGAAAATGCATAAAGTGCAGCTCTGCAGCACAAAATTATCGCTGCCTATCAAGAAAAACAAGTTGTTTTGCACAATGCGGCAAGAATCATAAAACTTCACATAATTTTGTCCCAAAAAAGAGCTATCCAACTCGTTAATCAGAACATCATGTCTTTAGAATAAGATTAGCTCCACAAAACGAATATCTACCTCATTGGTAACTAAAATGAGTACATATGTATGCAGACGATAATCTCTCTTACCTTCACAGTATACTTTCTATCAACTAAAAGATTAGGAGATTTCAAGTCTCGGTGAACAATAGGAGGATTGCGCCTATGAAGATAGTTCATTCCTTTCGCCTGTACAAAAAAGTGTAATTCAAGAAATTAGAGTGCCTAAGTAACAGAGGAATTGGTGCAGAAATAGATTTTCATTCCAACAAGATAATGAATACCACATCATAAGCCATGCTCAACCGACGCTTCTCATCTAATGCCTCTTTTGCGCCAGGTTTATGCAAAAGTTTGTATAGACTACCTCTGAAATAAAAAAGTGAAATACAAAGTTAGAAAGAGCAGTTTACAACAGAGCAATAAAGGGGTGTGTGTAGTATAGGCAAAAACTTGTGTGGGACCGTCTCCAGGTGAGACAGTTCACAAACTAGCACAAAGTAACACCCATCCCTTACAAAGTGTTAAAGCATCATTCCCAAATGCTCCGTCTCACCGTGAGATGGTCTCACGCAAGACCTACTCATATATCAGAAAGGAACAGAAATACCTTGACAAATATTCTGTTACTATAGACAGGTTTGGTGGCTCAGTCACAGCGCCCATAAAAAGCACAATATTAGGATGGCGCAATCTTTTCATAATTGCCACCTGGCATAAGTAACAATATGCAACTAAAGCAACAAGTGAAGTAGGAAGAAAAGTCTGGTTAGAAAGAAGTGGACTGGACCCTACCTCCCGTAAAAACTCATTGAATCGCTCTCCATGGAAGTCTTGTTCCATAAGAATCTTCACAGCAACTTCCTGAAAGGAATCCGCCCTTGTAAGATTCAAGACATGAAAATGCTACTACAAAATAAGGTAAATAATTCATATTTATATAAAACGTCCAATTGCAAACATTATGGATCTAGAATTGAAAAAAATGTTGGTAGCTTACGCAACCATTCCACTCAGCACGATGAACAATTCCAAATGAACCTGTAGATTCAAACAGCCTAAATATCATGCAAAAAAAGTACTCCCTCCGTCCCGAAATTATTGTCCGGTTTACTGTGTGATCGGTTTTTAAGAAAAAGTAATAAAGTGTTAAAGTGTAAGGGGTAGAATTGGTAAATCAACTTTATTGTAAAGTGAAAAAGTGATAAAGTGTTAAAGTGTAAGGGGTTAAGTGAGTGGCAATTGGTGTAATTTATATGTATTGTGAAGGGTGTTTATATTGATGAAACTTTCCATTTTAGGAAAGTGGACAAAAATTGTGGGGCGCACAAAATAGAATACTGGACAATAATTTTGGGACGGAGGGAGTAATATTTTAGAGCAACCAGAAGATTATACCTGCTCCAATTTTCTCCTTTATTTCAAGATCGCCCCAGGGAATGTTTAGATCATCCAAATCAAAGGTAAATCCACTTAATTTAGATGGAAAAGATTGACCTCCTTCGCCAAACCTGGTAGCTCTACTTGTAGTTACTCTCGGATCCAGCAAAGAAATAATCGACTGAGCATTTTCATTCCCGATTGGAGGAATAAGATTCAAAGGGACTGAATGTTTGACTACATTTTTGGAGATTACAACTTCTTGAGCATTAGAAGCATTGGAAAGCCATTGATCTTTACCACGAATCTTAATCCAGGAATTTGTGGGAAATGGTGGGGAGTTAAAAATTTCCCCTCGATTGCTTGAGCTGGGTGAAGAGATGGTTCTATCCACATAAGTCCCCTCTGATTGTTTAGGATGCATGGAGTCACCAGCATCCCCATCAATAATAGTTCCAGCTATCACAGAAACACAACATTTTAACTCACAATTTCAAGCCGACAAAAACCAATAGTACTATAATTGAGCTATGGAAGAATGATATATCCACAGGGTCAAAAGAAGCATGATTACAGTGTAAAAGACATGAACCAAGGAATAATATGGCAAGAGCAATAGCTCTAACTCAATTGGTTTTTATTCCTAAATTAGTAAGATCGATCCCAAATACCGATTCTCAACCCCGGGAAGAATTAGTGAAGACTAATAGTTGTAACAAAAATTGTTGACGCATGGATAAAGAATTTTGAAATACAAATGAATCTTAAATTTATGATAGCTAAGCATGGCAGTACATTAACAATCTCATTTCGGAACCAATCTATTGGGTAGAATCTTAATTTTTTGAAGACAAATTTATCTAGGTTGGCAGTGTTTCTAAATGGATCCAATATCATAATTGGATCTCTTCTGGACTTGGAAACAAAATATACAGTTAACAATATGAAGTATATAACTGCTCTCAAAATGGATCTTTGGTTTAATATGTCGACTGTAGAAAACTTGGAATTTAAAAAAAAAAAAAAAAAAAACGATCACTGAAAAATTATTGGAGCATTATGGATATATTCAGTGTAGGATCTATCATACATATGACGACAAAAAAAAAAAGAGAGAAGACATTGTGATTGCACAGATGATCACCTGCTAAAGTATCATCAAACTCAAGATTAAGAGATTGAATATCCAAGAAAAACTGTTTCGCCAGCATCCTGAAATCAGTTGTAGGTTCGACCCGCCTAAATCGTGGAAAGCGTAAGGGTGAAGAAATCGATATAGTAGAAGGACCGTTTAGTAAGGAATCAGGCTCAAATAAGCATCCTGGTTTCTCAACCAAATCAATAAAGTACTCCCTGTGCCAAAATGAATAAATTAGCAACGAGAGTATAGACCACACTTTTCACTGATTTCTGGAAATTAAAAACATTGCAAAACTAAAAGGGACTTCGAAGGTCTAGGAGCTCCCATCAAACTCTGAGGTTACGTTTGGATAGGGAAGATTTGAAATGAATGAATTTGAAAAATAATAAATGTAAGAATGCATATATTTCAAATCATGAATTGTCAAGAGATGAGAGAGAAGGGAAGAGAGTGAAGGGGGGGGGGAGAGAGAGGGAAGGGTAGAGAGGAGGGGATTTCAAATGATATGGTTTTAATGAGGATTTGAAATCCCTCCAATTTAAACTAGACTCAATCTAAGTATTTGTAAATTCGTTTAACTCAAGTGGAGAGAGTGGTGATTTGTGTGTGAAATCCACGGATTTCAAATCCATCCATCCAAACGGAGCCTGAAGGAATTCATATGACTAAATTAATCAAATAACACAAACATTATTTTTTCTAGATTAGTGCAATATGTGGACAACGTAGAATCATGATTTATTTTGTAATAATAAATTACCATGTTTTCTATTGATTCAAATGCAACTCAGATAATATGACATCATAATCCATATCTTTCATGCTTAAAAGTAATTGAATTAGTTTTTTTAATCATTACATACATTGAGAAGTCATAAAACAATGACCCAAGGCAGTATATATACCTATCAAGCCCAAAGCGAACAAGGCACGATGAAGCATCTTCTCTAGTGCAATACTTGCATCCCCTTGCAATTCGACATGGCAAGCCAATAGTATCGGCTAAAACCTGCCAAAAATAATACCATAATTGCAAACTGGAAAACAAACTAACAAGGAAGCACATTGAACTACACCATAATAGAGTATGCAAGGAACTTCAAAAGTACAGTGGGGAAAATGTTACGAAACAAGGAAAATCAACTAAACAATTGTCGGAAAAGGATATGACACGTACTTTGAATAGCAAGGTGCGGTGTCGACAAAGTCCAGTTGACAGGCTGCCAATCGGGAGCACAATTGACCCCAAGCAATCTTTTAACTCATCACTGCACTCTTTCCAAGTGGCAAGTAAGCTTTCTTCCCCATCGGAAGCTGCACCCCTATGGAACGTAATAAAACAATAAGAAATAGTTCGTTAGAATGCTTAGATATATAACATTCTAATGCTCACCCCATATGATTGCACACTAGCTTTGCAAGTTGTTCAACAACTTCCTTCGTGGTGACACAACTAGAGGCCAAGTTATGACTTCGATTCAGAAGCTCTTTCAAGCTGGGATCACCCAGCTGATCTACTGAAATCACTTCAACTGAAGCAGTGGCAGGATCAACGGTCCTTAACAACTCAAGTGATGGAATGCGGCCATTTTCCTGATGATCAGAGCACACGGTCCAAACATATGGATCCATCCCATGAATCAGGTAAAACCCGTCTAGAGCTTTGTCAAAATACGATAAGCATCCATTTACCTGATGTGGACCACGTATAAAGTCTAAGAAATTGGAAGCATTTCAAATTAGGAATAACGATAACAGAAAGAAATACATAAAAAATTCAGATATCTACAAGATAGTTATATTCCGTACGATCCACCCATGTAGAATTGTTTGACATCTCATTAACTGTTTCAACGCAAATATTACTCCCAATTGCACGCTCTTCTGTATCAAATAACAAAATTAAGTATCCTAAGATGCATTAATAACTACATATATTTCCACTCCATACTAGATTACAAGTACTACAGAGGCAAGAGTTTGTCTGGCTATCAACTCCGATATAGCATTTTCATACGTGTAAATCAATTAGATTCATGCAACGAGATAGTGATTCAAATATCACCAAGTAGAATGATATACAGCAGCATGGTTCTGTTAATTACTCAAGCAATTAAGTCTCTGGACTCTTAGGTTGCGTCATGGAAGCTTCTAAACCATGAAGTAATTGAAAGGTTGCACAAAGTGGAGGAGACTCTATTTAGTAATTCATACTATATTGATTAGATTTCTTTTTGAAATCTTTCTACCACCAAGTCTGGTCTAAATTACCTGTGTACCAAATTTCAAGGCAAACGCCACTCAGGTTAGCGAATTCACTAAGAGTGACTTAATTACATCTGATAATAAATCACCTTATGTGGTATGATCATTCAACAATCAATGAAGTTTGATTTGAAAGCCAGGAAATGCTAATCAGAAATCTTCAGATTAGGTGCGACTTAGCTAAAGGTTGCATCAGGTTACTACCAGCATTCTCTCTCGATCCGTACCATTTTTTTTATCCACCAGAAAATAAGGATAAAAAAAGAACATTGAGTAGCATATCTCAAGAGCGAAATTGTTTAGAAGGTGACAATAAAGTAACATCAAAAAATTTCCTTTAAAATTCAGAAAATATGCCCATTCTAGTCATGGATCCACCATATCGTCATTAAAACAGCAAATTTGAATGCACACCTAAAAATTGCTTGTCTTGCATTTGCACAAAGCATCAACTTTGCATCTATTTCAGAAAGTTTTTAATATCAGTAACTGTCGCAGTTTCAAACCACTACACATGATGTTTAATTCAGAATCACTTTTGAAATTAAAATTATGGGAAAACGTTTTTTTTAAGTCCTGTAAGTTTGTCCATTTTTCGCTTTCAGAACACTCCACTTTCCCAAATTAAATATTGCCTTGTTAACTTTCAAAATCCAAAATTTTAGTCCTTTGACTGGCTACAACAGGTTAGTTCCGGTTTTGAAAATTAATAGGACAAAGTTATAAAAAATTGAAAAAGAAAATGACACATCAGCTCAAAAGCAGCTGGTAGCTTCTATCTAGGCTAGGGCTTCTATCTAGTTCTATGGAATACAAGAAATTGTCAGATAAAAAAGGAAAAGAAAAAAAAAAGATACAAAATTCCATATGATAGAAGTTATAAACTCTATTACGAATACAAGTGATGGAGAACATGCGAAAGCTTTGGGATATTATTTTCGAGCACTAGAGCTAAATCCGTCTTACCACAAGCCTTTAATGACATGGCCATGATCTGTCATTATGTGTGACTATCTTCACTATCGAAGTAAAATAAAATGGTTTTCTACATATGCATCATCTAAAGCAATGAACTAGTTGTAACCGGTCAAAAGACTAAAAAGTTAAATTTAATGCCCAGAAGTAAAAAGGGCAAACTTACAAGACTAAAAAAAAAAGAGTGGGTCTCATGTGCATCCAGATGGTGTACTCATAGTGCATTTTAAAACTATGCAACTTGTTTACACTGAACTGTGCAACATAGTTGCATCTTTCAGTATAACAAGTTCAGTGTAAACAAGTTGCATCTTTCAGTATAAACACGGTTCAGTGTAAACAAGTTGCATCTTTCAGTATAACAAGTTGCACAATTCTAAAATGCACTACGAGTGCACGGTGCACCTAGGTGCATACAAGACTTGGCCAAAAAAAAAAAAAACTATTGTCAAAAATTAGTTTGGTGTCGTTCATCCCTTCAATCCTTGCTACTTTAAATCATAGCTCACATGAAACTAGACTCGGTTACTTTCCATCAATTCCTGTTTTACTTCCAACGATATACATTTCTATACAATAATTGCCTTTTCCAGCAAAACATATAGTTTCAAGGACCTCAATATTAATGAATTTGTATAATTCCCTTCTTGGTATTGAAGGCAAAACCAACAATTCTCCTCCATCCCTAGTTACTGCATCAGTCCACGCAACAACTCTATTTAGCGCTATATAATATAGTACTAAAATTAAGTAAAAACTGCTGAATTGTTGTTTATAGTTAGTTTTTAGGTTTATGTTACCCAGTATCGATGAGAAATCGACTCTGCAGATGCAGGTGAGGACGAAGCAACAGATGCAGATTCATCCGGGACAGGATCCAAAAAATTAGGATCATTAGCACATGAAGCTTCAGAGGAAAGACGAAGAGCCAAAGCCAACTGCAACTGATAACTCTCCTCCGTCTGCTGCGCCCAGCTCTTCGACGGCGATGAGCCTCCGCCGCCGCCGATGGACACATCCGCCGTCCTCGCCCTTAATTCACCCCCAGCGTCACTCAATCGACTAACCCCCAAATCGGGGTTCGAAAGCGAGGGTATATGATAATCCCCCGAAATCGAGCCCTCACCGAAACTGCTACCACTCGACTCCCTCTGCAGTCCAAAAGAGCCGGGAAACGGCGCCGTTCCAGTCCGGCTCTGCTGCGGTTGCCCATGGATGATTCGCTGATCAATCGCGTCCCAATCGAAGGCGGCCGCTCTTTCGGACTTCAGCTTGTTCTTCTCGCCGGAGTGAGACTCGTAGTAAAGAGGCGGTTGCGGCGCTGCTGCGGCGGAGACTTTTGGCTGCTTAGGCGGTGGCGGATGATAAAATGGTTCGTCCGGATTTTGGGTTAACAGAGTGTAATTTGATCGTCTACCAGGCATTTCCATTGAATTTTATGCAAAAATAATAAATAGCAACTCATTTATACGAAGTTTCTCTTTCTTCCTTTCCTAATTCCGATTTTGTCTCTGCCCAGCACCCCCAGCTGCATTACACGTGCCCCCACCCCACCCTCTCCTTATTTTTATTTTTAATTTTAATTTTCTTTTATTTTATGGAGTATTTATCTTTGTAAATTTTTGTGTTTATTTTTTTATACTTCATTTTTCTTAATCTTTTTAAATTAACACAATACACTAGTATTTTAGTAACTCTCTAGTTATTTTTTTAATATGTTTTTTAACAATTCAAATGTTATTCTAAGAATGGGTTTCATGTGCACTAGGTACAACTTGCACTCTATATTGTATTTTAGAACAATGCAACTTATTGCACTAATTCATCATCATTTAGTTAGTTTCTTTAATTAATTCAATCTTCTCATTTATATATATTCCATATTTTACCAAATTTCATTAATTATATTAATTTTTTTTTACCCGGCCCAAACCCGAAACTGGCTCAAGTGGTTCATGGTTCACCCGCCCCGAATGGTTCATGGTTTAGAGTTTAGGTTTATATAATTAATGAGAAGATTGAATTAATTAAATAAACTAATAAAATGATGGTGGTGACTTTGCATATGTGGCGCGTCACATAAATGGTGGGCATATGATCAAATCTGTATTTTTACATTTGCATTGAAACTTAAACATTAAATTAAAAAAAAATCTGAAAAAAAAAATAAAAAAGAGGGGAAAGGGTAGCATTGTTAATCCGGGCCGGCCCGTTTAAACCTATTATATGCAGGGTTAGGGCCGAGCAATGGGAGGCCCGTTTAAAATCTGGCCTTTTTGGCCCGGACCGATTAGCCCGCGGGCTAAACGGGCTAGCCCGCGGGTTAACCGAGCCAACCCGTTTAGCCCGTTTATATTTATATATACTCAATTTTTTTATTTTTTTTTATTTTCTAATTTTCTAATTAATTTTTTTAAAAGTTTTTTCACAAATTTAAATAAGGCAAAAATCAATTATGGCCAATCAATTACAAATTAAATATTTCTATTTGATTTAGTCAATTAATAATTAATCCTCTCCAATTCAATATTTTTTAACAGTTTTGAATTTCTATTGAATTGAATAAATAAGTAAAATATTAATCCAATATAAAATAATAATATAATATTTTTATAAATTCTATTATGAAATTTGTTCACAATATGAAACTGATATCATTATAATTATAAATTAATATTATGGTATTAATTTATAAATGTGATGATACAAATTTTATATTATTAACTAATTTCATGGGAACTTTGCTCAATTATGTTATTAAAGATGATGGGAACTAATTTTATATTTTGAACATTTGTTATTAAAGATGATGGGGCAGTCTGGATCAAATTTTTTGTCATTATGTAATGTTAATGTTTGAACATTTTTTTTTAATTTTTTTCGGAGCCCGTTAGGTGGCCTGTTTAGCCCGCAACCCGCTAGGGTTAGGGTTAGGTCTCAACTATTAGAGGCCCGTTTAAAATGAACCGCTTAAGGCCCGGGACCGTTTGGCCCGTAGCCCTGTAGGGCTGGCCCTAATGGGTTAGGGCCGACCCATTTAACAATACTAGGAAAGGGGTAGGACACGTGGCAGCAGGTTGGGGGTGCTGGGCAGAGCATCGACGAAGCCCTAATTCCTCCCTTCCCCCCCCTCCCGATTGTCAGAAATTAGTTTTTTGTGAAATTGACTAATGAAAGTAACACAAAAATTCATATATAAGGGTCACATGCATGGGGCGGGATGTAAAACACAAATCAACAAACATTAATCTTAAAATATTAAAACGTTAATGTCAATATCATGCATAGTTTCGTGTAAGTGTGACTCAGTAAGTAATTGAAATTTGGTTATTTTAATATGAATATTTTATTTATCACAAATTCTCATGTGAAACTAGTTTATATTGAAATTGATATTACTTTTATAAATTAATATTAATAGAATAATTTTATGATAAAATTAATTCATAGTATAAAATTTATATTATTATACTTACAAATTAATATCACTATATTTATCAATTTATAACACTACATTTATAAAATAAGATTATAGTATCAAATATTATTAATATTAATTTATAAAAATAGTGATATTCATTTACAGATAATATATGATGCATTCTTTTGTGAGTCGAGTCTACGTTGTTCCATCTAAATATTTAAGTTATATTTTTCATTAAAATACAATTAAACTGACATTTGACATAAGTAAATGGGGGTTGATATCATGTATTTGATCGTTTTGTACAAAATTTTATCATAGTATATTAGCACAAGGTACGCTACCGCAATTTGAGTTCAATTTCAATTAAGTCCATTTCATTCATAAAAAAAGGGTCTGATTTCCATGTTCCATTTTTTGTATTTTATTGGTGTTTCATTCTTTTTGGATCTTTAACACATAGACCCAGGATATGATGGTCAGTTGGATATTTTTTATTATTCCACGTGTCATTCATCCACACTATGGAATACAAAGTGAAATAGGTGATCTCATTCCATAAAAAAGATATTTCTCCTCTTCCCAACTCAATTGAATATTTATTAAAAAAGTGCCACCTAAACTCAATTGAATATTTTTATAAATAATAATAAAATATTTTTTTTTCTATCTTATCTATACCCCTCAAACACATTAAATACAATGTCATTACCTTTTTAATATTAAAATTAACTTTATCTCATTTAATTTATACAAATGCTACTACTTTTACCATTTAACCCCGGCAAAAAAATAATTTTATCCCTTTTAATAATAATAAATATATTTTTTTAAATCCATGTACGAAGTAAATTTTCAATCGAGTTAGGGACCAAGGGAGTATTATATAATAAAAAAATATTCACTCATATAAAGAAAGTATTCCCTCCGTCCCGGTATAAATTTTCCGTTTCTTTTGGATGTTTGAATTAAGGAATAATAATAGAATAATAAAAATGAAGGGTAGTTTTGAGTATTGAAAGAGAAGAAAAATGTATGTGGAGTAATGAATGACATTTTTTGAAATATTGTGTGAAAAGTGATGATAAAAATTACGGGTAGTGAAGTTACATTTTCCATTTATAGAAAGTAGAAACTTATTGTGGAACAGATAGAAAATGAAAGTGAGAAACTTATAGTGGGACGGATGAAACATTAGTTTATGGGCTATTTTAATATGTAATTTTATCATATGGGTTGTTGATGATAAATTTCTATCCTTTTATATGGTTAGTGAAAAATATAAAAAAAAGTTCGGTTGAAATATGCAGATAAAATTGCACCAATTGATGTAGTTGGACTCCCTATTTCAACTTGCACTTTACCGTCGGAAAAAAAATGGTACTATATGAAATAAAAAGTGTGACTGTTGAATGTTGATGGTATCTAGAGAATTTCACTAAAACTGGAGTAAACAGACTCCTATTAATCCATATGTGATATTGGACACTTTCATTCTAGTACCAAAAAGCGAAAAGAGAAAATCCATGCTGCCTAATTACATGACAAGACAGCAACACCTAACTTGGTTCAATAATTGAATTCCACTCTCTCCACGAAACCGACATGGATTCCGGCAGATCCACCGGCAAATGGAAAAAGAGGCCGGCAATTCACCACAATTACAGAGCGCCACTCCTTTTCGCTGTCGTCATAATAATCGCTCTCTTCGTCTTCTCCAAATCCATCCTTTCCCCTTCTCTCCTCTCAAAATCCCCAAACTCACGGCGGCAATGCGCCAACACCGTCGGAGAAAAGTTCCTCTGGTACGCGCCCCACAGCGGGTTTAGCAACCAACTCTCCGAGTTCAAGAACGCTGTATTAATGGCCGGCATCCTGAATAGGACGCTAATCGTACCTCCTGTTCTAGATCACCACGCCGTCGCCCTAGGTAGTTGCCCTAAATTTAGGGTTTTGGACCCGAATGAGTTGAGATTCAAAGTCTGGAACCATAGCATTGAGCTTATCCGCGAACGCAGGCAAGCATCATTCCCCCTAATTTTTTTTTGGATTTGATTCGTGTTTATCTATTTGCTTGATGAAACAAATCTTAGTCTTATCTAAGAAGTATGTTAATCCCTGGTATCGAGCCCCTAAAGCTCAATTTAAGCTGAGTTATAATTCTTAACTATAATTTATGTTCGATTTGTCTTCAATTACTTGTAATCTTGAAAAATCAAGTTGTGGCGTTTGAAATCTGGTATTGAGAAGATCTTATACTATGAGCTGACATTAGACATCAATTTAGCGCTTCTTGCTTGCGTATTTGGGGCTGCGATCTGGTCCTAGTTTTATTCTTTGTTGAGAAATTGAGTTTTAATGCTAATTTGGTGCCAAACTATGCATTTATTTGCTCTCACCCATATGGTAATTACTTGTATGTTAATTCTTTTGACCCCCGCTATAAACTTGTAATTTTGATGCCCTTCCTCCAAAAAGTTTTATTAAAGTTACCATGGCGATTTCTGATATACCTGGAAAAGATTTCTGCACTAGTTTTATATGATCACATACTTCTGGTTGGAGATATATCTATCATGTTATCAATTTAGATGAACACACTGTGCATGTGTACATGTTAGGGATTAGGTTTTTTGTTGTTATTTTCCAAGAAGAAGCTTTATATAGTACAAAGTTTTAACTGTGTTCACTTTACTATGATTATTGACGTTTTTCAAAATAATGCTTATTAAAATTTATTAGATTTTGGTTCCTGAGTGGCACTAGATTTGTGGGTGGTTGCAGGTACATATCCATGGCTGATATAATTGATCTATCGCCTCTAGTGTCCACGTCAGCTGTTAGATTTATGGATTTCAGGGTTTTTGTATCGAAGTGGTGTCATATAAATCTAAACTTGCTATGCAAAGCAGACTCTAGTTCGAGTTCATCTTTGCTTCAAAAGCTTAATGAATGCGGATTATCACTAGCTGGATATGATGGCAATGTGGACAGTTGTTTCTATGGTTCACAAGATGATTGTAGAACAACAGTATGGACATACCAAACAGACAGTGATGGAGATCTAGATTCGTTTCAAGCTGATGAAGAACTCAAGAAGAAAAAGAAAGTTTCTTTCGTGAGGAAAAGGAAGGATGTCTACAAGGCCCTTGGTCCCAGTACTTCAGCTGAATCAGCCACTGTTCTGGCCCTGGGAAGCCTTTTCACTGCATCATATAAGGGGTCTGAATCACACATTGACATCCACGAAGCCCCAGGTGATCCAAGGACACAGTTTTTAATTCAGAAGATTGAATTTCTTCCATTTGTATCTGAAATATTAAATGCGGGGAAGAACTTTGCTCTCCAGAGAATTAAGGCTCCGTTTCTTTGTGCACAGCTTAGATTATTGGATGGTCAATTCAAGAACCATTGGAAAGGGACTTTTGTAGGACTGAAGCAAAAGTTGGAAGGGTTGAAACAGAAGGGTTCCCTCCCAATTCACGTGTTTATAATGACTGATCTACCCCAGCTTAATTGGACTGGAAGTTACCTTGGCGATCTTGTGAAGGATTCTGATACTTATAAGGTGTTTGTCCTGAGGGAGAAAGATGAGTTATTAGCTCAAACTTCTAAGAAACTTGTTAATGTTTTTAACAGGAGAGAGGATGTATGCAGTGCTCTGTCATTACCTGATATACTACTTTATATTGAAGAAACTATATGTAGCTGTGCAACTCTAGGTTTCGTTGGGACTGCAGGGTCCACAATAGCAGAAAGCATAGATTTGATGAGAAAAAACAGCATATGTTCATGAAGAAACTTCACTTAACCTTGCAAGTGCCCTTCTCTTGTTTTTTATGCATTTATACATTATATGATATGAAAGGGAGCTAACACATTAACATGCTAGAATTTTGTGGGTATTTATATTTGACAAACTTGAAGACAGATTTTCACAGAAATATGTGTACCATAAGGAGCTTTTGCCGTTTGCTGGCTGATGTTGTGAGAGAGAGTTCCACGGTGCATGCTTATGACATGATTGAGAGGTATGTTCCACTTTGCATTTAATTTAGCTTCATTACTGTTGTTGATTGTAAGAGGAATGGATTTAGTGACTCACATGCCATCACATTCACACCCATATTTCCCTCTCATATCCAAATTTAAACCAGCAATGACAATGTCTTTCATATTCACATGTAATTCGAGAATTTAGAATTAGGGATGTCCGTTTACAATTAAATTGATTAATATTGACAACAAATTCTATCTTCCAGTATATTGTATTATAGAAGATTAATTGTGTAACGCTGGATTTGATTTTATGTGGTTCTTTCTCTTTCATTCTCTCTGTTCTACAAGAAAAGGCAGCATCATAATTTGTGGCCGGCGTCTCCCTCCTCTCTCCTCACCATCAACAATTGCTGCAATATTGGAGCCATGTATTTGTTTCTGTTGTTCGTAACCAATTACGTGAAAGGTAGCTTGAAATTTGTAATAGTATTGACATCTATGCCTTGTCAGGTGAATTTAGTAGTGATTTTTGAGTGTTGTAATCATGGTGATAGGTTAAACGGAGTGAATTACTGAGTGTCTTCAATTAATCTGTATTGTGATTCAGAGAGTTTTTGACAAGTACAGGGAAAGGCTATGCAGATTGCAATTAGCAATATCTCACTTTCTTGAACATATATGCTTTTGTTACTTTTAATTTTTTCATTTTTCTGAAGATTCTACCTGCAAAATCAAATTAATGATCTATGATTCATAAAGGTTAAGGCTTAATAAGGTTTTATTGATACTGCATTAGATGAATCAGGTTGTATATATTATCCACTATTTATAAACACAAGAATGAAGAATTTGCAGATTTGATGTGGCCGGTTGAAAATGAAAAACGAATAAGAGGGAGTTTTATATAGAATAATTGTTCTCGAGCATTCATACATACAAATAGCATTTTTTAATTAAAATCTATCACTAATCACTAAAATATTTTTACATTTATATAACATGTTTATTTGTACAATCACTTTTTTTTTTTTTTGAAGATCATACTATCACTTCATTGAAATGATAATTAACTATCAATTTGGAACCTAAAAAATTAAAACAATCAATTTAATGTACACAATATAAATCACTTCATTGAAATGATAATTAACTATCAATTTGGGACCTAAAAAATTAAACCAATCAATTTAATGTACACAATATTGAATCATATTTGACATCTTATAGTTTATATTTTTATTTATTTATATAAAATTATTATTTTTTATTAAATAAATATATTTTATCTTTTTTTGGAAATTGTGATTTACAGCAACAATGTTGGATAAATCTACTTCATACAAGAATCCTGATAAAATAAAATAGTCCATAGCACGATTATTATTGGACCAATATTAACAATATTTGTGAAAACTATTTATATCGAAAAAATGGTACGACGGCCCAAACAAAGTTCGTCCGGGTGATATATTAAAGCGGCCTCCTGTTGCTGGGCTTCAGAAAGCCCACTCACTCACCCCCCACACAATGTATAAATAGTCCTCGAAACCCTTATCCCCATTCTGTTTTCTCGCAGCAGCGCCTTCTCCCCACCCCCATTCCATCCCCAAATTCCCATCCGAAATGACAACCAGGCTGAAGAAGCATCGCAAGAAGCGCGGCCACGTGAGCGCCGGGCACGGTCGTATCGGAAAGCACCGCAAGCATCCCGGAGGTCGCGGTAACGCCGGAGGTATGCACCACCACCGGATCCTTTTCGACAAGTATCACCCAGGGTATTTCGGCAAGGTCGGTATGCGCTATTTCCACAAGCTCCGCAACAAGTTCTTCTGCCCTACCGTCAACATCGACAGGCTCTGGTCGCTGGTGCCGCAGGAGGTGAAGGACAAGGCGTCCAAGGATAACGCGCCGTTGATTGATGTGACTCAGTTTGGGTACTTCAAGGTGTTGGGCAAGGGTTTGCTGCCTGCTGATAAGCCTGTTGTGGTGAAGGCGAAGCTGATCTCGAAGAACGCGGAGAAGAAGATCAAGGAGGCCGGCGGCGCCGTGGTGCTCACTGCTTAATTAGGTTAATTTTGCTTTAGCTGCTACTGTTTTTGATTTATGCAATTGTGGTTTTAATTTTTGCTGGAGGATTTTGATACTGGTGGTCTCTTTATATATACTCTTTTTGAAATGTTATGTATTGCAATGAGATTTTGATTACGCCTTGTTTCTGCAATTTGCTTGGTTATTTGCACTTAGTATGTTCAATTGATTAATTGCTGGTATGTGTCATTTGTGTTATGATGTTGTGGTCTACTTGATGCTTTGAGAATTTATATTCAAGGGTTCAATTAGAGTGATGTAATTGTAATGCAATGATTTATGATTCCTTCTGCGCATAGTTTAACTATATGCAACATACATGTTTTTGTTAATTTTTTTATCATAGTACATCAGAATCTCTGCTTTGTTGCTGGAGCTTTTACCAGTACATTCTTTGGTGTTGCTATGTACTTTTGTTGATTATGCTTTTGCAATTTGGTAGTTCTTGAGCTTGCCCCCCTTGCAATTTAGGTGCATTTGTTAGAAAGTTGTCACTCCTTGCATTTTGATTAGTACCTTTGTTATAGGAGCTTAACCTGTACACTTCTTTGAACAATACCTTGTCACCTTGAACTGTTTGCTCGATTTTTGTTAGTCCTACCTTGGTTTAGACGTGATCGCCAATGGATATGTAAGATTCACCGGAGGTTTAATGTTATATGTATAGACTTTTATGTTATTATGTTGGTACGGTACCATCCATGATCCAAATCCTTATTTGTTGGAACATGTGTATCGAGCACGATGTTAGTTACCTTTCATTCCTTTCATTATATAGCGGGCGTGACTATTAATACCGAATTGCTTTATACGCTCAAACGTACAATCAAACACAGCCATGATTACGAAGTGTATAAAGTAATTTTTTGTGTGTTAATAGCTGAGCTCATTGATAATTTGTGCTAAAGTCAGTTTTATGAGAACCTAAATTGCTTCATCTAGCACATTGGTTCAAGTAGAGTCGATGAAATTTATTAGATTATCTTTATGTATTTCGTTCGAAACTCGGTCTAGTTAAAGCGGTTTGATAATTTCACTTAATTATCATATGTGAGTCTTGACTTAATTGTGATATTGTATTACTAGGTCAAAGTGTGTCTGGAAAGTAGTACGTTGTGATTTTTGACTAGAAATTAATTTTTGATGTGATGCCCTTGTTCTCAACGTAATGCGTGTGTTTTGGTCATATTAGCGTTACTTCCAGTTGGATTGATTATATACTATTCTCTTCTTTGAACGGGATATTATGAAATTGATTCATGCTTTTTACAGCAACTAGTATTTCACCTGAGCGATGCTCCATATCATTTATAATATTATGTAATAAATTATTAATTTATAGAGCTTCAATCTAATTTGAAAAGGTCTTTTATGATTCAAATATCAAGTGAAGATTTGTCTCATGTATGTCACACAAAATTATCTTTTAACATAATAATTTTATATATAATTTATTTATTTTATTTATGTATATTAATAGTATTGTCACACATAATATATAAAATAAAATTTAGAGTGTTGAAACTTAAATTATATATTACATTTAAAAAAAAATATGTAATGTTTGTTAACATTAATAGTGATGTTAGTTTGTTGTAAGATATTTTATTAAATAATAAATATATATATATATAATTAAGTAAATTGAATATTTGAAGAATAAAAGAAAAGTGAATATTAATTAAAAAAAAATATTTTTCTTAAATCTATTTAAACAAAATTCATCTAAAAATTAATTATTTAATGAAATAGATTTCAAAATACTCATTACATTATTCAAATAATACTGTGTCGTGAGAACAACAATTATAAAACCAATAAAATTAAAAAAAAAAAAGATGCATTATTTTAAAGCTATTAAAAGAAGATGCATTATTTTAAAGTTATTAGGTTGAATAGAAAATTTTATATTAAGTTTTTTTTTCAATTTAATGATTTATCATATTAGTTTGTAAAATTAAAATTTATTTGCTTAATTTTATACAAATCAATTAAATAAGATCACTAAACAAATTAATTTAAAACACATTCAAATTAAATTGTGATTTAGTTAATTAATCAGAGAATCTAATGAGAGAGAGAGGGAGATGTTAAAAATGAAAGTGAAAAATTAGGAGTGAATACTCTCACGTTAACTTTTTAAATATTTTTTAGTATAATATAAATAATAATGTGATAAGATTCTGTTAATAGATATTAATGTAGAGTGCATATATAATAAAATTGAGGAAATTGAGGGATTCTATATGAGAGATAATCCAAAAAATTATCAAAAGTTGAGAGAGTTCTAAAAAAAAAATGATAATAAAGAGGAGAGAGAAATGGGTGAAAAAAATGGACGGAAACTGATTTACAGAAAATTTTCCTATTTTTATATATTTATTATAGATGTTTAGATGAGTCGGAACAAATTTGTTGGAGCATAATCTGATCCAATCCTTCAGGACCTTTTACGGTTCTATTTAAAGAATTGAATAGTTTTTTTATTTTTGAGAGAGAATTGAATAGTTTTTAAAAACAATTAAAGACGCTAATAGATTATGTTTCTCTAACAGTAAATGCTTAATTCGTAGATGATGACGTGTAAAGTATTGTATAGATTGCTCTGAACTCATTTTGTCAATGATATTGTAATAAAAATATACTCCTTGAGTTGAGTTATATGTTCCTATTCAAGATTATTAGTAGTATTTTATTTCACCTTTTCTACAAATCTAAAATAAGTTCAAAATCATTTTTAAATTCAATAAAGAGGAACATTTGCATGAAATAATCTCACGATCAGACAGAATATAAATTGGACATTGATGTTTTTATACTTTAAAAGGAATTAGTGTGATTTATGTTAAATTGTACCTCATTTTATATGAATTTTTATCTACAATAAAATAATACGAAAATCGAAGTCATTCCACAATATAATGACAATTTTCAATGAATTCTGTGATGTAAGACCTCTAAGAGAAAAAGTTCAAATTCAATTAAAAATTAAAATATTAAATCAAACTAAATGCACATACCGGACTTGAGTTGAAAACTACTCAATCCATAGCCTAGTTGGTTAGCCCAAGAGCTTTCTAATAAAATGTGTGTTTTTTCACATATATTATTTATAATGAGTTTTAAACATCATATTAATAATGTCTTGAAAAATAATAAAAAACAAATGAACTTACATTAAACTTGAAAGTAGGTCTCCAATAAAAAAATATTTATATATATAAAATTTATATTATTACACTTATAAATTAATACTACAATACTTATCAATTGATATTATTATATATATAAACTGACATCATAATATCAATTTATAAGTGTAGTGATATCAATTTCATAATATAAACAAATTTCACAGTAGAGTTTGTCTAAACTTAAAGATTAAGCAATAACATGCACAAAATAGTCAAATAATTGTATGACATGTGCGTAATTGAGAAGTAAAATTATTTTTTATATTTATATTTATGTATTCTAATTAAACTGAATAATATATTTAAAAAATAAAATAAAAAATAATCCGTGGGCCAGCCCACCCCCAACTCATTCCAGCCGACAGGCCGCACGGGCTAAACCCATATAGCCCGCTTCTTAGGCCTAGCACACCTGTCTTAGCACATTGTTGACTGGCATTTTAATTTTTTATTCAAATTGCTCGAAAATATTTCTTCATTTGGTCGTGAGTGTTTGCATTATAAATATCCAAATATGTGTTTTTTCAATGCTAAAATTACTGAACCTGAAATTATTTACCAATGGTGTACCACACAAATTATTATTTTCTGTACAATTTAAATTAATTTAAATAAAAGTTATTCAATTCAACATAATATTAATATATCACTTCGACAAACAAACCCACAGCCCACAGGGCACAACAAATTGCAATGAATTTCAAATCATTTTAAAATTGTTCAATCTAGACATATATTATACAGTGAGCATTTTTTGGGCCGGGCTATTTTTGACACCTCACAAATGAGTCCTACTTGCCAGCAGACGCCAGCTCATTTCGAACGCTGAAATATAAAAGGGAGGGAACAGAAAGGCGGCAAAATTTCCTGAAAATCTTCATATTTCCCTCCCTCAATATATTCATCTTTCTCTCCGCATAACACAGATAAAAAAAAAGGCTGATAATCGCAAATCAGCTTTCAATAATCAGATATCTAATTCATGGTTTCTCGGATTGCACAGATCGGCGCTTTCATACGGTACGCCTAGATATACGATTTTCGTACAAGTATAAATATCTTCAATCCATTTTATATGCAGTTAAGAATGTATTCGTTTCATCGTAGTCTGTGTATCCATATATCAAATGTTCTGTTGATTGATTTTAGACTTTGTGTTGATTGATTTTAGTCTTATCATGGTTTTTTTATGGATAAGAAATATAGTAAGATCGGAAGTACACATAACAGTATATCGCTAGGTTATTATATATATATAAATGCCAATTAAGGTTTTATGTTCTGAAGTATCTGTAGATCTATTATCGCTGATAGAAGATATGTTTAACATGTTTGAATACAGATAATTAAAATTGAGAGTTTGTAAATTGCATCATTAATATTGATGGTTAATATTGGTTTCTCCTTTTGAAATATTTGTTCACAGTAAGCTTTGATGTGCAGTCATTGTCTTGAAACTTAATAGAAATCTTGGAACTAGGTTCATTGATGATCATTATTCATTCTATTATAGGAAATCCTTGAGAATCTTAGTTTGTTACAGATTTTAATCGATTTTAATCAATTTAACAAGAAGAGACATTTATAACAGAGTTCATAAATTAAGTTAGCAAGAATAGTGCTTCAATTGCAGACTGCCTGACACAACCTTTTGGCATTCGTGATGATGTGATTTTGAGTTGTGTTGTTATTCTAGTGCAGTCTAAATTATGCATGCTAAAATATTGTCTCGACGAACTACAAAGGCAATTTCTTTGTGAGATGGACTATAATTTTTTTTTCTTCTTGTTAAATGAAAATGATGTGGAAGTTTAAGATTTGGTTTAATGATTCTACTTGTTAAGTGAAAATGATGTGGAAGTTTGAGATTTGGTTTAATGGATTAACGTTGAGCACTCCTATTTTAAGGAGGATAAAATTTGCCCTCAATGTTGTTTCAGTGGATCTCTAAATGCACTTGGTCTTCTCTAATGCTATTATGATGCATCCTTATCAAAGGCCTAGCACGATTGCTGCTATTGCATCTGTTTATTTTCTTTCATAGGCAGTAATTTAGAAGAAAATGATCCCTGAAAGATGTCATAATAGATGAAATAAAGTAACTACCAATCGGTACAACCATGATCTAAGTTCATATGATACAAGAAAATTGGCTATTCCAATTTCCTGCTTCTTATACAACTCTCTCAGTTCTTATCAATTTTTGTCAATCTTTCCTTTCCCTTTAGCAAGCTTGCTGGCAGGGAAGTGCAGTCGGGCAATAAGGGGCCGAGGAGCTCTTGTTATCCTGTCAAATCCCCTGACGCAGACGAACCCTGAAAAAATACAATAGCTAATTATGATATGACCTTACAGGGTAAAGTTGGGGAACCATATTTTTCAAGATTATGTTGAGATACAATAGATCTTGAAACAATTAAAACCGGTATATATTGTAAGCAAACAATCACCATTTATAATATTTTAAACAGCTACTATTAGCTTGTCGATTTGAAGTTGAAAATTTGAACATCAGTCCTATTACTTGGGTGGAAGTAAAGTTATCATTATGTCTGGTTCCTCTGCGTCAATAAATTCTGCAATCTGTGTTATGCCTTTCTCAATTATCTACTTTGCAGGATACCTAGTCTTAAATTTTATAGCAGTTGGATTCTAAGGTCTGTTACATCAACTTGTGCAGAATAGTTTGTGTACTGCTTGCCAACATAATCTATCCTAGAACTTAGGTCACTCAGTCAGTCGATGAAAAAATACAGCAGTAAGGGATACTAATAGAAGCAACTATAACAAAGTCGGTCTAGCGTCCACACATACCTCTCCAGAAGCAGTACTGAATTCCTTCTGTAGATAGCCCTAATAAACAAAAACAAATAATCCATTGTTAATCCTTTTGAAAAATACCCATGTTTAGTTGTTAAACTGTTCCTAGCTCCCTTACCTTTAAAAATAGTTGGTATTGATGTCCCAAAGTATACAGTTCGCCTTGGCAAGTTCCATAACCACCCCCTTGGAACATCTATTGGGCATAGGCTGCTCTTGTGATCAGAAAATACCTGCAATTAACAAATATCATTATTAAAATCATTGTAATAGTAACTACTAATTCATATGCTATTTTATTTGAATATAAGACTTGACCCGCTTGATACCTCATTTACTTGAAAATATGTGCCATTTAGTGGAAAGCTTCCTCTCATGGCCGTTCTGCATGGTATCTGTTATGTTTGCTCAAGTTAGATTCCACAAGGAATATATGTTTATAATTATCTTTCACAGCTAAATCACAAGTCTAAATCATTATAGAGGTTTAGAAAATTTAAATTGGGCCAGGAGTAATGCTTTTTGCAAGTCTACTCCTTCAACAACCAATGTATAGCTACTGTAATTGAGTTTATACCAGAAGAGTCCCCCTAACAGTTTGAGAGTTCGCTTCTCGTATACTATTGCATGACGAACAAGTTTCATCTGAGCATAGCTTGTCGAACCCTTGAGAGCTGCATCGTCTTTCCGGTGGTGCAATGGAATCCATCGTCTCACCTAGTATGAAACATTTGGCACAACTGGTTAATACTAAAGAAAGTCTGAATTAGACAACTAGTCAATTCACTCGTTTGCTAAAATTTCTGAACACAAACATCACTATTTTGAGCCTTCAAAACTTTTCCAGCTATTTTTGGGTTTCAATTTTCATACCTGGAGTCCATATAGCAAGTAGGTACGGGGAAGGATCATCAGGTTCCCGTTTATCCATCTGCAGATCATAAAATACAAATAGTGAGTCTGGGAAGTCCTTTTCACTAGGAGACGTAATTGTTATGTGACAGAAAACTACTAACCCCTTCTAGTAGTGGGTGTGAATCTGGAAGCTCATAACTGTAAAAAAAGAATAAAAATAAAAATTATAAGATGCTAGGATTATCAACATGTCATCATGCTAAAGAACACTTAAACCTATTTGGGCTTGTACAATTGAATCTTATGAGCATAGAGAGTTGACTTACACTTGATGCTCTGTTCTAAGTCTACTCATGTTTTTTATCTTGGGCACAGGTATTGAAGCAGCTGCTGAAGTTAAAGCAACTAATGCGTTAGACATGTCAACCTCCTGCAGTTCTGTATTTTGGTGCATGAATGATTGCAAATTGTGAGTGAACTCTTCCATGTTGAGTTGGATAGTAGGGATCTCATCAGGATCTTCGTCCAAAGCATTCTCGATGTCACATTCTAAAACTTGTGTCTCATCTGGTTCTGGTGTGGCTGGCACTTCGATAATAGGCTCTGGTGAGGGTGGTTCTTCAATGATGGGTTGAGAGTTGCTTACTCCAGAATTAGGAACCATTTCATTAGCTTGATTTGAAGGCAGCTGCAAGGTATTTGTACTTCTAATTGGATTTTGATCAGCTTTTCTATTTTCTGTTGCACTCACTATGCTTTTCTCTTGTGGTGCTGGGAGAGCAAGTCTTGCACTGCACGCACATAAATTTAAGAGTATGTTCACTTATGTTAAGAAAATCAATTACTGTATCTATATATATCTATTTCTTAATAGTCAGATATAAGTCTTGAGTATGAATTCTTGACGTTTTTTTAATTAGACTGTCCTGTTGTTTTATGTCTTGAAATAGGGGTCCTTAATAGGTATTTTAATGCCTGGTAGTGCTCTATCAGTACTGTATCATTTAATGGACCAACACTATACCAAATAACAATATATACAAAAAACACCAGCAGTTTCATCAAAATAAGAATTGAATGATGTACAGACCTTGCAAATGCACTAGCAAAATGTCTGCATTCTCCCCTCATTGGACATGCATTGCAATTTGGTTTGCTCTTCGTGCAAAATACCTGACAAAGCCTGCTGCTTTAGTATTATGTTTTAAAATTTTTACTGGGTTCCTAAATTATCATGCCATACCTTTCCAAAAGTGATCATTTGGTAATGAAGCTCATATCTGTAACGAGAGACATCACAAATCATAAAAGGGTACCAGAGACTATTCAGCATAAAAATCTTTTAGGGGAAAAAGTAAACAAAATATACAATGTTTTCTGATCAAGCTTGCAGAGCCTAGGCCATAGAAATTTCTGAATGGACTCCAATATTGGGTACCTACACAGGGAAGCAGTATAATTCATTCTTCCTGATGCTATATTGTTATGGAAAATATGGTAGGTGTGGGAGCACTCACAGTTCTAGTAGATGTAGCTGAAGTGACTCGGGCAATGGCTGAAGCGGTACCCACCCTAATCGTACTGCTATACGGCCAACATTGGTGTCAACCTTTTCAATTGTTACAGAAAGAACCAAGTCAATAAATTGCTTCCTTATTAAATAAGACATTATAAGACAGTTAAGACTTACTGGAAAGGCAAGGTGATGAAGCGTCAAAAGTCGTACACACTCCACACTCTTCAAACCCAAACCTCTTATGCTCAATAGATACTCTCTGAAAAATAAGAGCAATAAGTAAATTCTTTTGTTTCTGAATTTATTGAAATTACTCATCAAAACTGCTGGCTTACTTTGCTTTATCTGGTGGAACATCCCTAAGCCATTCTAGATCAATGCTTCCATGGTCTCTAACAATCCGGTTGAGGAAGTCCTGCATAAGATTCAATACGTGATCAGTTTGATAACAAGACTTTCTCGACAGCAACAAATTTGAAAAAAAAAAAAGTATACCTTAATTCGTGCTGCTAGCATATTGTTCATTCCCCTTTCTTTGATCGTATCTGCAATCTCGTTGACGTCTGCACATCTTACAGCATCCCAGTCCACTGAATCCAAGGTATTTTTTGTTCGTGCTCTTTCTCTGCCAGCAGGGTTTGCCTGCTTTCTCAGGTGATCCCAATCAACCGGGATCTCCTTTTCCTTTTTGGGCCTTCCGCCCTTTGCTTTAGCTCCATTAATCATGTTTCCAGGATGGCCATAAAGGTTATTCTTATTCGAGTTGACTTCCTTGTGCTCTGAGCATTTTGAATTATCAATGTTGCTAGTACTACCTGTGGCATCCATCAAATTTTGTGAATAGGTTGGATTTTCAGAAACCCCCTGCATTTTGTTCTGTGCTGGTACTTGGCCTGTGTGATTGTCAACTATCCTTTTATTTAACTCAATTTGCTCATTGTTACTGGAATGAGCATTTGGACTGGAAATTCTTTGTACCTCTTCAAAACTAATAGCTGTTGTCTTCTGAAATGTGGTCCCACAAGCAGATTCTGAAGACAACTCACTTATTTCAGATGTTGCTTGTGCTCCTGAATAGGGTACATGACACAAAGTAGACTGATCACGTGATGCACTAGCTTTGGCAGGGAAAATAGGAGTTCCATATCGGTCTTCCGTCTGCATGTTAGAGGCCAGGCTTTCTGATTCTGCATGCTTATTATCATCAGATCTCTTCCCAGACAACATAGTCTCAGCCATCTGTAAAAGCTTTACAAAACCAGTAGAGTTGGTGACTTGATTCGGTTTGACCACAACTGCTGGCTCTTCTTCTGAGGTATTCTGTAAGTAGGAATCAGTCCTTTCAGTGGTTACTGCAATTGGGGAATTCGAAGAGTTTTGAGAAGAAATCTCTGGAGTCTCAGAAGAAAGCGTGTCTTCTGTGTCTCTTCCATCCTCAATCAAGCTTATTGATTTATGCATATCACTTTCACTGTTTTTAGTTTCCTCACTCTCTTTGTTCAGTCCAAAGGTCCCACTAGAATCCAACTCACATACCTCAGGCTCGTTTATTTTGCTACCTAATTCCTCTTCATGTAATTCTGTTGGGTGGTTCTCTGGTCTGAGGGCGTACCGTGAAGCCATTGACATGAAGGCAGAGCTGCAAGGGTCAATGATTATGTAAAATTTGTTTCCTTGGTCTTAAAAACTAAAATACATATATAGCTACATAAAGATAAAGTTCAACCTACCTGGAAAGATGATCTGAAACATTTTGAGTGAGAAAAACACCAACAACTGAGTCCACAACCGATCCTTTCCATGGAGAAAAACGTCTATCCCCTGTGGAAAAAATAACAAGACGTTTAAAGTTCAAAAGATATAACTATAATGATAGGTGGATATTGTGAGAATGTGTTCCAGATGCAGCCAAAGACTAAATTTTTTAGTTCACAACTAAAGTTTTTCTATGTTGAATGCATGTATATGTTAATCAACCCATTCACCTCTTTGGTAACTAATATTGTTTTGACTTACTTGATGTTTTTGCTACTAGTTGAAATAGGTAATTGTATAGAACAAGACATTCTGTTTCTTTCCACATTTTACTGTGAGATCTTTAAAGCAGCAAAGATAAATAAGATGGCCTTCAACAACAGAATATGTTAAATTTAAAACATCTTAATCTCCTACTTTAGCTTTATTTGTCTAGTTTGTGGGTATACTGTTACTATGCATAATATCAATTTTATATTTTTGTATCTTTTGTACCTTCTATTCGTACTTGCCTTGTGATTCAAACATCTAGCAAAACGGTACACGCATATTGGTTTTGTCTATCCATGTAAGTTCCATAAAAATGGGATCTTGGGCTATTCCTAGGCTACATATAATGTTACCAACAACACTTAATTTGCTAATAACTGCACATTTACCTTGTACAAGATGCATGCGTGCAATGAATGAGTCTGCTCTTCCCCTAAATACTCTTCGTTCTTCTTCCCACCATTTGGCCTTTTCTTCGTCAGTTCCATCAACGCCTTCACTGTTTATATTTTCTAACAAAAGTTTCCACACTCTAGTTGTCTCATCATCAAGGTCAACTTTTGGCCGTGGTCGCCTTCTTCTCACTTGATCAAATGAAGCATCAAAAGGGACAACAGCTGCAGAATGTTGATATGGAACAAGAGCATGTTGCTCTAAACAATATCCATTGTACGCCATAAATGCACTGTACCTTCTTTCTGAAAGTTGGCTGCTCTCTGCTGCATTTAAATCCAGTCGGTTAAGTTGCTCAATGACTGAGTCAACCAGCGACATGCTTTTCCACATTAGAGCTAGTGGTGGTCCTGCATTAAAAAATATGCAAATTAGTCAGAAAAATTAAATAAAATTTGCTAAGGCGTTTTCTCGTGATAGTAGCTTAGTCAGTACCCATTGATGTAGAGGCAGAATTCTGGTGGTTGTAAAGATTTTGCACTGTTGAATTGATAAAGATGCTTCTCTTTGAACGCTTCTTTGTTATCATTGTTGAGCGGGTATCAGCTACAAGAGCTTCCATGCATGCATGGGGTCCACGTAGAATTGCAGAATCTTTTTTAATTTTGGAAGATGTTGCTCGAAATGCTGGCAGTTCCTCTAATATTGAAGCTATATTCCGTCTACGACTTGGACCTCTGGACCTCCTTTTCTTAATCGTTTGTGTGGGCCCCAAAGCTAACAGATCCTCAAAAAGTTGCCTTCCTTTTTTAATATAATCAGTTGCACGATGAGTCATTAGTAGATTATCAACTTGACTTAGAGCACCAGAATACCCCTGATTGGCTGGTGACATGGACAGCTTTGTACAAGAATATCCAAGAGTGTTCCTTTCTAGTTTTGCATGATTGTTCGAGGTAGATGCTGTGATATGTATGCTTGAAGTTACCGTACTGCCCTTCTCCGTCCTCTTTTTCTTATAAATTATAGGAAAATGCATTCCTTGGGTGCTGCCAATATTTTCTTTAGGTAAAATAGGACGGTATGTAGCATATGCCTGCAAGGAACTGTAAAATATTTCTGTTGCATTTCTGTTTGCTTCAATAGCTGAATTTATGCTTTTCCTTTTCAGGCCTCTCTCTTGTTTTTCTGGAGTCAAGCTGCAGATGGAGTCACTTGGGCTCTTTGGTGTCAATTGGCTGTCACCATTCGTACTCACTTGAACAGTATTGGCCTCTTTATCGTGTGTAACATCTGAGAATACTATTTGGCATTTTCCTCTGGTACACACAAATTGATCTGTGAAAATATGATTTGTAGAAGGCGTGGGATTTCTGGAATTTTCTTCAGGCCTTGCCAAGTATCCTTCCTTCACTTGATTCAGAGAGCCTGCAAGTTCTTGAGAATTTACCATTTTATCCTTCCTCATCATTTCTTCCATCTCTTGTGTATTTAAGTTCTCTGCCTGGGATTCCCTGCTGCCGTTTGGAGAAGCACAGTCATCTGAGTTGAAATTCAACGATCGTCTGCAGGATCTTCGAGGATATCGGGGGGCCTTTTCGACTTTCGCTTCGCTGGTTCCCTCATCCACAGGTTTGTCACTTTTCTTTCTTCCGGTATTCTTCCTCTTTTCAACTGGAGTTTTTGTAGGACTAGGAGGCGGGCTGTCTAAATCGATTATAGTGGTTCCCTCTTTTATTGGACTGTTGACTTTATTTCTCCTTACATACTTCCTCCTCACTGTCGTGCTTTTAGGGGGAACATTAGTTTTCCCCACACTTGACTTCGGAGTTTTCTTCTTTTGACCTTCAATTATGACTTTAGGCCTGTGTTTTTTTCTCCTTGGTTTCTGTTGAGGAGTTTTGCTCAAATCAGCTTCCTCTATGCCCCCTTTGTCAGGCTCGTGATTCTCCTGCAACTGTGTGGACGACTTGTCTTTCTTATGAAGGTCGATTACTCCATCTGTGGCATTTTCCTTCTCCTTATTTGCAGTTATCTCATCTACACTGAAATCCTTTGTTGCAGATTCCTCCAGCCTGTACTCAGCTTTATTGTTCTTCTCTGGTGTTATAGGTTCAAACTGGGACGAACCACCCATTCCCAAATCAGCAATCATTTTGGGTGGTGAATTAAGATCAAAAAGGTATGGAACTGAACTTTCACCTGTTAAATTACAGCAGATTCATATTATGGTCAGCCAATAGAATATTACAGCAAAAACATTTTTGGAATCATTACCGCATGTTTTTTCAAGACACTATAAACAGGCATTTCCTCTGAGACACTCACAATTATGCAAGAAATTTTATACAAGTTCTATCAAATGACCTCTTATATAACTACAAAGCAGATAGTGTACTTACTCGTAACAAAATTCGACACGAAGCTGCCCTGATCTTGCTGCGAATGATTTACGTAGCTGATACTGAACTGACCACCTTCCATTTGAGGTAGAAAACAGGAATTGGGAGTGCTGCTTGTAGCAAAATTATGATTTGTAAGTGCATTCTCAATTGGTCCTTGTTTGCCCCTTTCTGCTAGAGCCAAGAGACTTCCAAAGGACATCAGCCATTGGTTCGTCTCGTTTATAGGAAACTTGTCATATGTGCACGAATCTTTCCGGGAATTGACAGCAGGAGCTGCCCAAGAGTCAAATTCCTGCAGAAAATCCTCGTGTGCATTTGACTCGGCCACTGAGTTAATCCGGTGAGTTTCACCCCAATTTGTGCAGATCGGCTGCTGGTTTGATGAACCGGGCTTTGCAGGGGTTTCAGGAACCCAGGAATTACTGATCTGGAAATTTTGCAATTCTGAAGATGCATCTTCTCTTCTAATTGCCATCAAACTTGTAAAAAAAGCCTCTCTTTTTCTTCTTCAATTGCAATTTTCCAAGGATTATTTTTGGAAACTCCTTTTAGAGGTCGCCTTATTTTTATAATAATTTCCTTTAATTAATTCCTCCTCGCTTTTGGCTGCATTTCATCCCTTCCTGGTAAAAAATACTGCAAAAATTTCACTACAAACATGAGCTAGGAAAAAGCCAAAAAAAACAAGAAACAGTGAATCATACAGTACGGTTTCCCTTATCCTCAAAATCACTCAAGCAATTGATCTAAAAATAAAATAAAAATCACAGTCAATTAAAACGGCAGATCTCTTAAAATGAAAACGAAAATCAATTCTCGAGAAAGAGAGAGAGACGGCCAGGTGTTGTGTAAAGAAAAATGAAGCTTCCATTAATAATTCATTAATTCACAGACTTACAACTAAACCTTCCTAGAAGAGAAATACTCTTCTATGAAAATTTGTAAAGGATTAAAACTAAAATTAAAAAACTAAGGTCGTAAATTTTGCTTTGATCATCTCAGAATTTTTCAAAAACGCCATTCTCATCAAATTCTGCTAATTCGATGAAGAAAAACACAAAATTACTAAAGAAAATCATAAATTTCGTAAAAAATTGGGAATTATGAGGATAAAACTCACCTAATCCTTGATATCTGGTCAAGATCTCGTGAAGCGGTGGGACGGCAAATAGAAACTGAAAGCAAAACAAATTTGGGATTGTAGAGAGAGAATATGTGGGAAAACGGAAAGTAGTAAGACCAGGTCTTTTATGAGCGAGAACCTCTGAACTGATAAATCTTTTTCATCGGTAAAGCATTAAAATATTTATTTTTGTTGACACTTCTTGTGAATGTTATACAAGCGATTGGCTTCTGTATCAAATTTCGCGCGAGAGCGCGGGAAAAGATTGTAACAGGAGCGAATCGCTATTAAAATATAATATTTCAAAACATTGTATGTCAGATGTCATGCTACCACATTAGTTGTGTAAAATAATTATATTATTATGATGAAATACATCATTGATGTATTTCTATTTGTGTATGAATCATGGGTGTGATGTCATCTTCTCTTTCTGGATTAAGATATTTAATATTTTAGAAGTTTATATAATGACACAAGGCAAAGGCAATAGCTTATTGGATGTGGATCCTTTCCATTAACTTTCTTTAAATTTAAAAGATATAAACTCATGTTAAAATTATTAATAAAAATATTTTATGTTTATATCTTTCTAAATTTATGCAAAAGTAAATGGAAAGCATCTATTTTAGTTGGATATGCTTGAAATTTAATAAATTTCAAAATTCACAAATAATAATAATAGTATAGGTTTATTTTAAAATTTTAAAAAAGTTGAGCTCTGTAATTTCAATTTTTCTGATTGGCTTGATAGACAAAAACTTGTTTTAATTTTTGCTTAAGCTGCCACTGTGAACATGGTGTGAACAGGGTGGTGTTCTTGTATTCTTTTGGATATTGTTGATGATGTGGTGTTATATTATTATATTATATTAAATTAATTGTAATGGTTGAATCATTATGTAATGATTGAATTATTATGTAATGATTAGTGTATTTTAGTACTAGTTGTAAAGTAAAAAAAAATTTGTGTGAAAATAATAAATATAAAAAGAATGATTATAGAAAGTCATATTTGTAGAGTCCATGTTTGATGGTGAAAAAAATAAATAAAGTTTATAAGTGTTGATAGGATGAGATATACTTTTGTCCCAAGGTAAATTTTTACATTTAAATTGATACAGGTTTTAAGGAATATAATATTAAATGTAGTTTACTTTGGTGGAATGTATAAGAAAATTTTAAAAGTGGAAAGAGAAAGACAAAGTGTGTTTATTTTAATATTAATTTATGGATAATTTGTGTAATATTGAGTAAAAGTAGAGACAGTTAAAAAAAGTGGGGCCACAACTTACTAAATAAGTAAATGTAAAGGATACATAGGAACACTCAAAATGAAAATGAGGCACTTGTATGAGACAGTCTTACGATGAAACGTGATATAAGTTGAGCATTGACGTTTTAACACTTTTCAAGAAGTGAGTGTAATTTGTGTTCAAATGTACATGGTCTCATGCATGATACCGTCTCATATAAGTTTTTGTCAATGAAAAAATGTAAAAACTTAATTTGGGTGGAGTATTAAGTTTTTAAAAATTGAATTTTTAAATTCCAAAATACAATTGAATTTAATTTTTGAAATTTTGAATCTGATTTTATAATCTCAAACAGTTCCATTCATCTGTGTCATTTTATGAACAATGAAAGTGGAACATATGATATCATTCCAATCTAAGATCAAATATACCCCTCCGTATTTGTTTGGCTCTTAGAAAATTTCCAACTGGACCCACAATTATAGCCCAAGTTTGCAGACCAGTTCTTAATAATATAATCAAGTTATTTAATATGAGAGATTTTATTTAAAATTATTTATTTCCATAATCAAGTGGGATTAAGAATTAAACAAGACTCTGAAAAAATTAAGAGCAAATGCGAATTTTAAAAAAATCTAATATATTAGAACGTTGTTCTTACTCTTGAGCATAATCTGTATAGATAATCAATTAGGCCAAGTAATCATAATAATAATTCAGGTGGCTTAGCCCACCTGAACACTGGGCTCCTCAATTGAGTGGGAGACCCATGTTCGATTCCATTTGGAAACGAATTGGAGTATGAGAGTTATAAGGTGGCTTGGTGAATTTGTGGTGAATTTGTTTGAGTGTTTGAACATCTAACAACTAACTTTGACTAAAAATAAAAACATCCAACAACTAAGATTACTATGCTCATTTCCCAAAAAAACCGTCAATAAAAAAATCCATCAAGAGAATATTACTATGCTCATTTCCCAAGAAAACCCTCAATAAAAAGATTCCAATTGCTAAGATAATTCTAGAAATTAATTGCCAGATTTTGTTTGCTCAAAGAGGGTGGATTAAGTGATAAATTGAGAAATCACATTTTAAGCAATTATGTGAATGATTAATATATTGTGAATGTGTCACCAAAATAAATAGTACTGTATTAATATTATATCAGTTCATCTTCATACCCCACCCGCCAACAAACACAATATTTTTCTACTCTTTGCAATTCTTGATGTTCTTTTGGTGTACTTGCAATTGATTTAATTGGATTCAATTTTAATTTAAATAAACCATAAATTCTAAACTATGAAACTTAAACAGTAAACTATTAACCATTCGGATCGAGTGAATCATGAACCACTTGGTTCATGATCAAACCGGGTCGGGTTGGGTCCGGATCGAGTTTCTAGAATATGCATACATGAGAAATGAAGACACAAGTCCATTCACTTAAAATTTCCAGATTGAATGCCTCTCTTATCAGTTTTACAAATCATTTTTCCTTAACCTATTTCAAATTGATGATATCATTTATGTTAATGTGCGTTGATATTTTTAGTTGCCAGTCGAGTCAAGATCCGATTTATGAGTTAGCCAATTCAATAAAATCCACCCAATACCGCTGCATTTAAGGCTAACTTGTTTTTAGAATTTTAATTACCAGAATTAAAATAATTTGTCTTAAGACCAATGAGTCAGGCGGCCACATATCGGCCTGTTAACTTTTGGGTCGACACTCAATTCCAAATATTTTCTGGAGCAGCTCGGCTCAGCCAATCATGTAATTTTGTCCGTATTATAAAATGATTCTATAATTTTTTATTTTATCAATTTTTTTTTCAAGTATTTTTTAAAATTAATTTTGGTCCTTTTAATCTCAATTTTTTAATAATTTTTAATTGAAAATTTTAACATAATTTTTTATTCTGATCATGTAGGCGATCGTCATCACTCTCATTTGATTTGAACTGTCTATCATCGAGGAAGAAAAATCTTCAATTAATTTCATGTTATGATTATACACCACTTATAAATTATGACTTCATAATCATGAATTTCATTTGTTGTCGTGTCTGATTACGAGTGATTTATGTTGAAGATAGGGCCGAAACCTATATTATATTCTTCCTCTCACGAAACTTGTCATTTCGATATATATTTTTGTGTCATCTTATAAGTTACCACTTATTTTCTGCCAAACTTAAAAAAATTTCAAGAAAAAGAGCCAAAATTGATAAAATAAAATTTTACAGAATTATTTATAAACACGGACAAAATTATAAGACCATTTGTGAATTTTTCTCCTACAAATTTGATTGCAAAATTCAGTAATATGTAGTACATTTATTTACATAATACATAATTGTAGATGTAATAATATTTTTAATGGGAATAATTCTCATTATCCCCTTTCATTACCCCAACCCAGCGGACCCTAACTGGCCTGTTAAATTTCTGTAAACTCAATTTACATAGTCATATATATATTATATTCCTGAGTCATATTGTTCTTAACAGTATCCTTTAATCGGAACAGATTCATTAGAATCAAGATGTATTGAATTATGAAACCATATAACTTATATATATACCCTACCTCTCATGGCTCTGATACCATATTTTTACAAGGATCGTGCAAAGATCTTTATCAATACTATCCATATATATATATATATATGACTCTTGAGCCAAATCTAGACTCTCCTTTTTCTACTACTTCGTTATTTGTCTCCTGTTTGCCATTTGCTTTCATCAGACAATATAAATAATCAACGTAAAGCCGGAACAAACCCGGGTTTACGTAAAAGTAAAAGCATAAACAGAAGCAGATCAGTTTCGGGTGAACGGATACTCTTGGTGAAGTAAAATGTAGCATTACGAAACTCTACAACAAACATAACAAACATTATAGAAAGGATTAATACTTTCAAAACCCATTTTTGGTGTTGTGTAAGATTTGATAATAGAATAGTGAATTGTTTTTTAACCCAATTGTATTTATGATGGTTGATATAAGGAAGCATGCATGAAGGCCACTTGTGGGATGATGCATGTAACAACACATTGTGTGTCATGCCATTTTAGTGCACCGCTTTCAACACCATACTATCTTTTCTTTAATTTCTTCGTCCTCATCTTCTTTGTCCCCGACAAATTCAACAATCATTTATTTATTATTGTTGGCAATTGTGATGTAATTATGCAATATTGCACGTACTCGTCTCCCAATGTGTTATTTATATAACCGTTTATTGTAAAGCTAACTTAATTCAAGTGATACATACATTTATATACATTTGGACCAAAAATTATGTATGTCGTATGGTTATGGGATCGAATGATCATTATTTTTCCTTTTGAAAAATAACATCTATGCATTTAAACAAAATCTTGTACAGGCAGGTTTTTTTTACGAAAATGCTTGTGCATATCCTTGAAAAATTAGTACTTTTTATTAAGAAGTAATTTAATGTTTGTTTTGTATTTTGAAATTTTATTTTGTGTTTTGAAGTTTAAAACTCGTTTTAATTTGAGTTCTTAAAAATTCAATACTACATCCTTATAAATAACCTGTAAAACCTATTTAATTATCAAAACTCTCATGTGAAATTTATTTATACTATAAAATTGATATAATTACACTTATAAATTGATATAATTATTCTTATAAATTAATACATATTGTATTTAATGCTATGAATTATGATATTAATTTATAAATATTATGATATTAATTTATAAATGTAATGATATAAATTAATTTGTAATATCAACCAGCTTCACTAAAAACTCAGAATACATAAATTAAGATAAATGCTTTGTATTAATAATTAAATATGATATAAATTCAATTTATTTATACATACTTTATAATAGAGGCGTGAAATAAATTCATTTATATTATTCCTTTAACGACCTCTGACCCCATCGTCCCATCGTGCCTAGTTATCAAATGTCTTACATAAGACTTACCTCATATATGTATGCGTGTACTTATCAACTCATTTTAAATTCAGCCAATATTAGGTTCAAGCCTTTATAATAACATTGGATGATTTATTTACACGTGATAATAATATTGAAACACGAGATGAAACATAATAAGTAACTAATACCCGCGGTCTGAACCGCATCTAATATTCTAAAAGAAGACAGTGTGCATCGATAAAGACAAATGAAATAGTAAAATAAAGATAAGGGGCATTGATTAAAGAGAGTGAATAAGTCACGGGACCACTTATGTTCATGAACTATTCCTACATCTAAATTAAATTTAAGACGCTGCAAATATCTGTGTATTCTTATTACTCACATCTTAAACCACTTCTGCCACAAAGCTGATTCAATAATATATTATATATATCTATTGTGACGTGTCGCCTTGAATTTCATTTGAACATATATAATGGACAAGTTGCAACGATTAATTTTCTAGTTTTCTTTGTAATACTATTTATGTTCTCAAAAATAAGAATTTGTTCAATATATATATATATATATATATATACTGACATTTTTTCATGTTTATCCGTTTTATATTTATGTACTTGCAATAGTTGACCATTTTACAAACATTTAACAAGTTTTTATAAAGGGGTGCTGCAAACACTACTGCACTATAAGTTTTGAAATATTTTAATTCCTCGCATTTTCTAGAGGTGCGGTGAATTCTCCACTTTTGATATATGAAAATAAAAAATTCTGAATAAAAGAATTAAAGATTATATACATACATTTCTCACTTGCACAAGCTCAAATTTTACAAATCATTCAAAAAAAGCGTAGATAAACAATAATCAACGCAGCATTCTAAAAACAAAAAAGTCAAGGAAAAGTAGAAAAAAGACAGTGGTGGCAGCATCCACTTGTTACTTGTTAGTTGTTGTAACTCGTTCAAGAAACAATTGAAATGGGCTTCTGGGCCTTGCAATTTACAATATTAGGCCTTATTTGGTTGCATTTCTTCCGAAAATGGGCTTCAATGCATCACAAAATTAATGTCTTGCTTTCAATATCCAGATTCCTGAATGAGGCCATTACAAGCAAAATTGGGCTTGATGTATCACAAATTCTGGGCTTTGCATTTAATAGCAATTCACCGAATATGGCCCATACTCTTCCATATCTTGCTAAAATTATGGGTTTGAATTTTTAAATGCACGAAATCTCCTTCTAATTTTTTTATAAATGAATTATTGAAACACAAGTAATTTAATGCACTTAATTTCAAAGACTCGTTTTGGCTTTTTCAAATTTGGAGGGTGAAACTTATTTTATATATTTAACCGTTCAAATAAAAAGGTGTTGGAGATGGTAATAATGAGTTTTTTTTTTTTTTGAGCGCTGCTAATAATGAGTTAAAATCATCAAAATGGTGCATAAAATAATACAAGAATCAGGGTAAAGATGCATAATAGTTCATGCCCTCACAAAGCTCAACTGACATTATTTTAGTGGCTCCAAATTATCTTTCATATTTTGTTCGATTAAATATAATGAAATATACTATAAAATTCAAAATTTGAACACGATTGTTTATTGATTCAATTGGATAAGGTGATCAACGCGACTCAAATTAATGGATGAACTTCTCGATATTTTATTAAAAAAAATTAACTACCATTACAGAGAGAGATAGCTAGCTGATTCTACGATGAGTAGTTTTCAAATTAATTAAGTTAAATGAAGCATTAAAATTGTTTTAAAATAAAGTATTGGTCCAACTTGTGCGTATAAATATATCATCATCAGGCCCAAGCCCACTTCACATAATATTCGCTTTTCCAGTTTCCAGAAACATCGAAAATAAAAACCCTCTATAAATTCCTTTTTTTAACCCTAGCCAACTCCTTCGATCGGGTTTTTCAAGTTTTGCCTCCCATCTCAAAAACCCTATAACCCCCTCTCTCTAAAACCCTCACATTTTCTCGCACATTCGGCAATGGAGTTTTGGGGTAAGTCTCTCTTTCATTTTTTTTTATTTTTTTTTGTTTATCATTGTAGCACGCATCGTCGTCGGAAACTTCTCTGGACATTGTAGTTCCTTTTTTTGATTTATTAAATAGTTATGATGATTTATTGCCCGGAATACGAGAGCAATTTTGTGATTCTTAAATAAATGATGGATTATTTACCTGCGCGCACATATTTATATTCGCTCATTGCCGTTACATTTTACATGCGATACTGTGAGATCAGCCTTAGTTTTTGTATTGCGAAAGTGAAAGGTTCTATATGTTGCATTCGCTCGTTGTGTAATGTTTTGAATCCCTATCTTGAGTTTTTTCTCTGTTAGAATGAAAGCCAGTTGTTAATTGTTTTATTTTTCCAGGTGTTGAGGTTAAATCTGGTGAGCCTTTCAAGGTTACCCCTGGTGATGACATGGTTTTGCATCTCTCTCAGGTCTGGTTGAAATTTTGATTTTAAAAATACATTATGTTTAGGCATAAGTTTTTCTGTATTGTGAAGTGCCACGCTCTATTGCAGGCTTGTCTCGGTGAGCAGAAAAAGGAGAAAGCAAGTGAATCTGTCTGCTTGTTTGTGACTGTTGCAGGGAAGAAGCTTGTTCTAGGAACACTGTTTTCCGATAAGTTGCCTCAGCAACAGTTTGATTTGGTGTTTGACAGAGACTTTGAGCTGTCACACAACTGGAAAAATGGAAGTGTTTACTTTTACGGATACAAAGCCAATAACCCTTATGAAGATGAATATCCTTGAATGTTCTTTTATGGACATTTCTTAATATTGATATGTAGTCTGTACATTCTAGTTTAATCATTTTATGTTGCTCCTTGACTCTTAATTTTTTCTCTAATTCCACGGAGATTCCAGAGGGTGAAGCTGGTATGGATGAATTCTTGCAATCCTCTCATTACAACCCCAATGTAGCTATTTGTTTTCCCTTTGTTCTAGGTTTTAATCCACTTATTTTCAATTATTTATTTCAGATGATTCTGAGTCTGAAGAGGACATTCCACTTACAGTTGCAAACAACGGTACCTCAATAATCATTTTTTCATGCTAACTTAGATTATGGGTTCTGTAGGACTACGTTAAAGTTTGTATGAGACGTAACCCTGCAGGGAAACCGGAAGTGAAGCCTAAGAAAGAGAAGCCAGCTGAAATTGAGAAAGCTAAAGCTGCCAAAGGTAAGGAGTCTGATGCTGGGAAGAAGACAGTGAAGACTGTTGTGCCAAGCAAAGATGATGCAGAGAGCAGTGATGACTCGATGTCTGAGGATGACTCTCAGGTTTATGCTTATCCATTTTAAGGTTTCTTATGTTAATTTAATTTATTTTTTTTGACAGATGTTAATTTAATTTTTCAATATTACTAAAATGTGGCATTTTTCATGTTCTGATTATGAATATTTTCATGTTCTATGGTGCTTTGAGGCACCCTAGCTTGACTGTCTAAACCTTTTTTCAAGAAAGCTATATGTTTTTCAAGTTCAACTTTGAACATGTTGTGCTTGTTGATATTTGTGTCTTGACCCATTCTGGTTTGTTTGAGCTACCTTTTTAAAATATTTAATTTTATTTTTGAATAGTGTTCATCTAGTTGGAAACTTTCCTCACAAATATCTTGTTTGTATTTCATTATTTTGCTATTGGTGAGAGATTTAGTATAACTATTGGGGTGAATTAATTATTGAATAGTGATAGCTATTGTGTCTGTATTTGTTTGCTATATTTTGTAAATTTTTTGTCTCAAAAGCCTGTGATTATATCATGTTTGTATTTGTTGAGCTGACTAAATTGATTCTGTAATCTCAACGAGTTTACATGTTTTTTGGTGAAACTGCAGGACGAGGATGACTCTGATGATTCTGAAGATGAATCTAGTGAGAGCGATGAGGAGACACCGAAGAAGGTAGTATGGAAGACTATTACTCCTATTATTTTTGCAAAAAATTATAATGTGCGATGTTAAATTTAACTTAAATTTTCATAAATGAAGGCTGAGACAAGTAAGAAGCGAGGAGCTCCAGAATCTTCTATCAAGACTCCTGTGCAAGACAAAAAGGCAAAAGTAACACCTCAGAAAACTGGTAACTCTACTGTCCATGCTCGTCTGTATGGGTATATAGGTTTTGTTTTAGTAAATTTTGTCTTAGATATTAATATACATTCTTGTTATGATTAGATGGCAAAAAAGTCAGTGGCCATGTTGCTACCCCTCACCCAGCTAAGAAGGGGAAGGCACTTGCTGACAAGCCTCAGCAGACACCAAAATCGGGAGGATCACATTCCTGCAAGGACTGCAACAAGTATGCCTATGATTATAATTTATAAGATAAATGCTGATGATTGGCAATATCTCGTGTGTTTATAACAATATATGCATAAAATGATGGAGCTGATTTTGTGCAGGACTTTTGGTTCCGAGGGTGCTTTGGATTCACACTCTAAGGCCAAGCATTCAAGCAAAAAGTAATTTGGATTTAGCCTTGCAATTTTCTGGGATTCAATTCAGGTGTTCTACCTTTTGATTTGTAAAGGCTTTTGGGGTAGGTAACAAAGTTCACCGAAGCTGTTTTGGGTTATTAGCAACTATGTAGTTGGATTTTTTATGCTTTTCTGAATTCTGGTTCTAGATATCTATATGCGAAGTGATGTGATTTGGTTCGAATTTGAATCTTTTTGTTATTTTTACGTTTCTAGTTAGATATTTTCCTTACATTTTATGAAATTATCTGTTAATGTTGATTCTCATAGCCTTAAATTACTTTTTAATGTTTGGTTCTTTGCAATCTACATGGCTTAACGAAATGTGTTGGGTTCTTTACAATCTAGCTGTTGTAATACTTAAGTAATAAGATTGCCTGTTTTTTACCTTCTAAAAAAAGGCATTTCTGCTTAGTTAAATATAAATGTTCGCTTAAATTATTCACATGGAACCTACAGCAAGAGAATCCGTATACTTGATTCTTGCTATTTTTATAAATACCGTACTTCGAATACATTATGTACCGTACATCCAAATCAGGTCCCTTAAAGCGTAATTTTCTTTTTTTGTGCTAAAAAACTCGTATCTGCACATCATTTTATCCAACCATTGGCAGCCTTTCACTAGTATCACATCTTTCTTTTCATCTGTAAAATTTGTTTCTTGAATCCACATGATTTCCATAATTTCAAATTGGTGCGAGGGACGATAACTTTTGGTCGCATTTTTATGTCTCGCGCTGAATATAACTTTATGTCAGGCATGGCGCAAAAACGACAAGTTAAGCTTGGCCAATCTCTCTGGCGTTACTGCATATTCAGCCACTCATCAACAAATAATCTTCTTACTCGAATTAATTTCTATGATGAATTCATTGTACGTCCAACTAATTCTGAAAAGGATTTGGATCCTCTGCAGTATTTTACGGTGCATTTTTCACCGTGCACTGTTAAATCACATACACCTATGCGAGTGTGTGTGCGTTTGTGATCTAACGGTGCACAGTGAGAAATGCACCGTAAAATACTGCAGATGATCCAAATCCTTCTGAAAATACAATTCAGTGCCCGCACTTGGAAATAAAATATGTTACTCACTCCGTCCCAAACTCTTTTGTACAATTTCCGTTACGATCCGTTCCAATCTCTTTTGTATTTTTCTTTAAATAAAAATACTCATTTTAACTCAAATCTTTCAAACACTTACTTATTTATCATATATTACTCATTTATACCCTCAATACTTTATCATTTTATCATCTCTAATAAATATTATTATATTTTACAATAAAATTGAATTGTCTATTATACTCTCAACACTTTATCATTTTATCACTTTATCACTTTAAATACTAATAAACAACTCTACATTAAACTTCGAGCACACAGTAAATGTCGAAAAAAGACTTTGGAATTGAAGGAGTAATATATACGCCCTACATATCATATCATTATACTCTTATTGTAATTACAAAGTCGAGCATCTTTATTTGCATTTATGTCCGTAGACTGGACAAGACAATTTTGCCATCAAATGCTGACATTTTTTTAGTTGAACACATGCTAGCTCAAAGCTAACTCAAAAGTTGATTACATAATGTCTATAAACAAAAGAACAAGTACCATATTTTAACTGCATCGAAAAAAGACCATATTTTAACATAAATAAATAAACAATAGCTTGGTAAATATGAAAGTAATAAAAATGACAAAAATTCATCCATCCATCCCAAAAAAAATCTTTAGACAGGATGAAAGTAATAAAAATGACAAATTCATATTAAACGGGTACAACTTAGCACAAATCACACTCACCCCTTCCAAAATGTTAGCGCCAATGCCGAACTTATGTCCCCCCTGTCACGACCACTCTCAGATAACTCAACAAGACGAGGGTCCAAAATAACTTTAAAAAAAACAACTTGTGCGCACGTGCACTTTTTTTTTTCAAACGCTTTACAAAAAGATAAACTGATTTAACACTTAAAAACTTTATAAAAATGACTCATAATAAATTATACAATATTATATATAACACAACTCAAAATACAAGCTCATGGTCTGGCCCAACAGGTTGTCATCTATGTACACCGCCACTCAAAACCTGCAAAAGCTCCACAACTTTTCCAGTAAGTCCCAACACGTCACTTCACATCAAGATTACCTACAATGATATATAAATGTCAGTAAGCAGAAATTATGCATGTTGATGAAAATCCTCCCCACGCACTCTCTTTTGAAATCACCAATTTATTTATGAAACACTCATAGGGCCCCTAGCACACTGTTATACACCGGACCGAGCTCATCACATATACATAATCAAGTGGACAATATAAATATCACATAAGTATGATCCGGACGTGAGGTCCATCCTCTTGTGGCCCAACAGGGGTTCTGCTAGCACATCTATGTCCACTAAGAAGTCATCTCACCACACCCGAATCATAATGGTGCAATCCGAGGATCCACCCTCTAACGGCCCAGCGAGGTCCATCACCAAACTTGACCCCTGTCCGTTTAAGAAGTCCCCTCACTAAACACCCACACAACATATCATAAATATTCGATAAGGGTTCTCCTCGCACGTAGGCCCTTGTGTTTCCAATGTATAATCAGTGGCCAACACACACATCGTCTGCTCAAATATCATCTCATGATAATGCATGATATGCATGATGCATAATGCAATGCAGCACAGATTAACTCACAAGTTTCACATTTCACATCCCAATTTACATCAAATATTGAGCTCACCAACTCTTTTCACGGTGATCACTGAATGTCAATTAAATCTCACAATCCACGTATTATCCACGTATTACCCACGTATTCTCAGTTAATCACAAATATACCTTATAATTCACGTAAAATTTACATATTTTCAATTGTATATAAATTAAGCACGTAATAATATATTTATGCATTGTAGTTACAAATAAATTTCTACTTACCTCGATTGAAAAGAGTATCGATACCTCAAATCCCTAAACCACCTTATCGAGCCAACTTACCTCGATTGAGAAGAGTATCGATATCTCGAATCCCTAAACCACCTTATCGAGCCAACTATATTGATTGCACAACCTTGACGTCTACCACCCCAACCTCTCCTCCCTCTCTTCTCCCTTTTTTTTCCTTTTCTTCTTTCCCTGCTTTCGCCTAAACTATCGCAGTTGTTCCCCCTTTTCTTCTGTGTTCTTTTCCTTCTTGTAAGGTGGGGAATAGATAATTATTAGTTATACTAGTTATCACCGCCTTACTAACTTCTCAGGTAAGCTTTCTATTTTTCCTTTTATTTTAAAATATATTATTTCTATTATATTTACTAACTATATTGATTCTAATGTGTATATATATATATACATGTATACTCCCTCAGTCCCAAAGAAACGTGCATGTTTACTGTTTTCACGTGTTTTTGCGAGTGAGTTTTTTATTAGTATTTGAAATGATAAAATAATTTTTAAAGATGCATGCAATAGATAAGAGGTAGATCTATAATACTCCTCTTTAAAAATCACTTTATCATTTGAAATACTAATAAACAACTCGCTCACAAAAAATCGATAATAAAGGTGGTGTGCACGTTTTTCCGGGACGGAAGTAGTATTATATATATGACACGCATGCCTTTGTTAAACTACATCACCATATATTCGTTTCAATTACCATTTTATTGTTATAGACGGATTTAAAGAAAAATATGTGCATATATATTCTTAACCTCCAACTGGCTGATAGTCTCCAATTATGAATTAAGGAATCATTTGTATTGTTAACTAAACTCAAGCCCAATAATGTTATAATAGATCCCATAATATATTGACAAAAATTTGTATAAACTTGGTTCATGTCATGAATTTTATTTTTAATTCACGTCATTTGATCCTACTCAGGGTATTATGCGGATCAAGTTTAATGGTTTAGAAAAATGTATTAAAAATGAATAAAATTGATCAAATAATTCAAGTTCATAGTATAGATCTGATTCATGAGAGACCAACCCTAATACATTTATACATTTTTTTTATTTAACTAATGCCATTAATCATCAGCTTATTTACACTTAATTTATACAATAATCAAACATTGCATGCAATATGCACTCAAATATCACTAAACTCCAATAAATTATATATTAGGGTTTTCTCACCACTACTCACGTATGTATAACTAATGAGTTTTTTGCACTTTCGATCCCACCAACCACGCCATGTTTTCAATTTGGTACCACCTCTGCCAATGTAGTCCCACAAGAATTATAATTTTCAAATGTGGTCCCGCCGTTACGATTTCTGTTAAACCAGCTTGCAAATGTGGTCCCATAAGGTATGGGACATAATTAATACTCAATTAAGGCTTAACCACCTTTCAACCATTTGCAATTTTAGTCGCATACGTTATGAAACATAATTAACACAAAATTAACCAATTAACTTGTCCGGGCCCACTTGCACATATGGTCTCATAGGTTCCATTTCTTCCCTCCATTTTTTTTGGCGCTAAAATTCAGCCAATAACAAAATTTGGGCGCCAAATTACTGTCACTTTCAGTCCCATAAGACTAAAATTTGTCAAAAATAGGTGGAAAAATCAAGTTTTTCCCACCAAAACCTAGATTTTCCCCTCTGCTATATATACATCCACATATATTCACACATTCAACACAACACATTCATGAAAAAAATAAGCACACCACATTCAACTAAATTCAAATCCAAAAACACCTAAACAAACCATGTCTTCCTCATCTTCCGCTCGAATCCGACACAACCTTATTTGCTATTGTGGGAAAGCTTGTCGTACGTACGTTTCTCAGAAGCCTAGAAGTAGAGGAAGGTTATTTCATAACTATCCCGACTCCCTAAGTGAAGGTGGTGGATGTGATTTTTTTATGTGGGCTGAAGATAACAATAAGGGGGTTGTTGACAAGAATGATGGCCAAGGTGAAGACACTGACACTAAGGTGATTGAGGAGATGAAAATTCTGGTTCAAGAAATCAAGGTTCTGACTGAAGCAATCAAGGAACTAGTGAAATTGAAAAAACTGTTTTTGGTTGTACTACTTCTCATTCTTGCATCTAGGGCCTTACAGTGGTTTGCTTAGTTTCTTGCATCTGAATGTGATTCCTATTTTGGTTGTCTTTTGTAATGTTCTAGGACTAATATCCTATCTTATGTAATGTCCTAAAGCTGTCTAATGTAATGTCCCATTAGTAATGTTCTAATGATATCTAATTCAAACCTACTGATCAACCAACATCCATGGCACACCAATACATACAAACAATTCAAACCAATATACCATCAATACAAAATATACCATGAATAGCAAAAACTAAGATCATTAAAAGCCAAACATACCATGAATCTGCAGCAAAATATACATCACTTCCACCCCATTAATAGCAAATCACCAAGCAGTAGCAAAATATAAGTCAAAATTACCACCAATCTTAAGCCACCACAATCTGATACCATTATAAGCACAAAAGTTGAGTTTTTTCAGTATATTATAAAAGACAATGAGATTGTAGTGACTTAAAAGACAAAAAACTATCCTAACCTACCCCAACCCTCATCTACTTCTTTTTACCTTTCCCTTTGTTTGACATGGCAGCTTTTGTGAGACTGGTCTGTGTGACAAACTTCTTACCCCCAATTGTTGTGACACTCATTCCATCCTCATCAGCCACTGTTGAACCTCCCACAGATGGACCCTCCACATCTCCTCCAATGTAACTATTGGGAGTAAAAGTAGCAGAACTCTGAACCTATAATTGAAACAAGAACAATAAGAACATGTTATTATATGAACATATGAATCTATGATACCTAAAAAACAAGAAAAACACTCTTACATTGTTAACCCTCTGTGATGGTCCTCCTCTAATAAAGCTGTTGGGAGCAAATGATGTAGCTGACCCCTATATACCCAATGGATTAGTAATGAACATAAAAAGAAATACAATGAAAAACATATAAAAAGTTGACATAACCATACATCCTCTGCTGCACTCCTTGAAGAATCTCCAATTGAGGTTGAATTCTTCTTCTTCTTCTTTGAGACAATAGCTAATTTTACCCTCCCTTTCCTTGTGGTGGCCCTTTTGAGCAGAGGAACGTCCTGTATGTTGGGGAATGAGTTACACAGATCTATTCGGGGTGAATATTTAAATACAAATTTAATTCATTAATTATTACTAGCATGAATTAATCCTATATTAATTCAAATAATAATTGCAACAACATATCATGCATATAAAAAGCCACGTAAAACCTACGCATGCGGAATCTACGGGTTTACGTGAACGTACCTCTCGGGATGACAGTGACTTCGGTCGGACGGACTAACCAAAAGGACTTCCCAAGTATTCCCTTAGCCCTTGCTCGACAATCCGGTGGAAGGATACTCGCGAACAATTAACAAAAGGAAAAAATAAACTTTGTTGCACCACTTATGTGGATTTGCTAATATTTCCAGCACATGGAATTGTACTTGAGAATGAACTAATCATCCCCTATATATAGGAGGGAGGGTGAACGAAATTTGTGTGTTTTTTCAATGTGAGAAAAGACTTTTCTTGGTCACCAAGAAATCTTGAATATATCCCATATATTCTTTTTCCCATAATTAAAATATTCCACAAAAAATCCACCTCCTCTATTTTATGGAATTTTTGAAAATATTAGTGTGCAAGAATCCAAGATTTGGATCTTCTTGAATTTATGAGATATTCTTGTATTTCAAGAAATACATATCTTCCATAAATATCTTTTCAAGAAAATCAAGAAAATCTTTCTTGCCCTTTATTTTCCAAAAAATTCGAAAATCTCACTATGAATAACCAAGTGGGAGATTTCTTGAATTTAATGAGATAATCTTGTATTCCAAGAATACATATCTTCATTCCATAACAAAATTCAAAGAAAATCTTTCTCCCTCTTTTATTCATAATTTTCGAAAATAGGAGAAATATTAAGCAACAATATTTATTTTATTTTAATCACCTTTTCAGTTATTGGACTATATGTTGGGCTACTCAGGGGGCCTTTAGGAGAATTAAGATTGGACCTTCTAATGGATCTTGAATATCTAATATTGAGCTACAATATAATTCAAGCCCATAAATATTAATTAATCCCACTACATAATTAATATTGCACCATCCATCTTAACCCATATTATAGTCAATATGACTCCGGTCATTATTTCCCGTGTTTAAGATTATCTAGCCCATTAATTAATTCAAGCCACCAAATAACTTTCCGTTAATTAATATCTTTTGTCCTTGGTCGAGGAACGGTTCAACATTATTATCCATACCTAAAACTAATTCCACTTGCAAGATTTGGTGCGATAAAACTTATGAACCTCCCAAAGGGCAAATCAAGCAAGTGTACTTGCACACGATTCTTCAGATTAAATCTTAGCAATCACATGTGACCAATAATCTTGCCCAAGATAAAAAGTATTGAATCTCTCTCGATTCGCTACCCATGATAAGTCAAAACAATAGTTACCGATCCCACGTGATCCTATTTAAGGGACGAAGGTTAAGAAACAACGAACCATCGAGGTCTAATTCTTCCTTGTTCGATTACTCAAGAATTTATCCTCCTCAGAGGTTCTATTCAAAGGCATCATTCATGCACTAGTGTAATCTCTTGGTCAAGACAAACCAATCTAAGCCTTACACCTCAACCTTTCGCGATGGTTGTTCATTTCCATCTGGGCCGTGAATGGCGTACTTTTAGTTACAAGGGACTGTTAATTTAATCTTCTGTGATCGGGTATCACTAAATTAACTACAGTGTAACACGTACGAATTATTAAACAGTTATGCAATAAATATATATAACATTCAATCATATTTAAAGCATTAGTGATAAACAATTTATTTCAGTAAATAAGTTTGAAACTTCAGTTTCGATTATACAAAGTAAAAGCATACTTTTTAGTATAATCCCAACAATCTCCCACTTATACTCAAAGTCTGCTTTTAAGTATACTACAACATGTCTCGAGTAGTCCGTGACATCTAATGTCACCTACACGAACCTAATAATTTCTCCCACTTATACTCAAAGCAGATTGGTAACGGTCTTGACACCCATTCCACTCACATGTCTCTCGAATGTATTCAGAGGCAGACGCTTTGTGAATGGATCTGCTAGGCTGTCCTCAGACGCTATCTTTGCCACATCTATATCTCCTCTCTTAACGATTTCTCGTATAAGATGTCTTTCCTTTAATGTGTTTGTTTGACTTTGACTGGACTCTTGGTTCTCTTGAATTTGCAACCGCCCCTAGCATATATTGCTAGACAAATTGAAACACCATCCAAGTCCACTAAGAAGATCTAGAGCCCAATCGGTTCTTTCACTGCTTCACAAGCAGCTACTTACCCGAGTCCCATGGTTGAGTCGTTGATGCATTTCGCTTCACACTCGTCCATTTGATGGCTACACTTCCCAAATGGAAACACACTAATCGAGGCGATAATTTCGAATCTAAATCGATTGGAAATCCGAGTCCGTAAATTGGATGGGGATTGGAGTATCGATCGATAAATCAACATTATATCCCGAGTTCTTTTCGGACACTTCGTATGTTTTTTAACGTCGCTCAATGCGCTTTCCTGGGTTACTTTGATATCTTGCTATCATGCCTACGACAAAAGCGTATATCCGGGTCTCGCATACACAACAATGCATACATAAGGTTTCCGACAAACAAAAGCACAAGGAATACCTTTCATGTCATCTATCTCCTTTTTGCGTCTTAGGGACATTTTCTTGGATAGATGGATTCCAAGCCCGAAAGGTCTGAATCCTTTCTTGGAATCTTGCATCTTTGAATCGTTTCAAAACCAAAGTCTATGTATGAAACTTGTGATAACCCGACCATCCTTTTCTTGTGATCTTGATCCCAAGGATGTGTCCGGCTTCCTAAGTCTTTCATATCAAACTGCTTTTGAAAAGCCATGCCCTTACGCCCGATCACACCTTCACATCGTTCCCGATGATCACAATGTCATCTACGATAGTAATCGAGAATACCAATGCGATTCCGACACACACTTTTTATACACACAACTTTCAAACTCGTTTTGATCAAACCCATAAGACTTTTACAACATGATCAAAAACTTTGGTTCCAAGCTCGGATGTCTGCTTTGAGTCCGTAAATGGACCTCTTGAGCTTACAAACTAGGTGTTCTTGGCCCGTTTCAATGAAACCTTGGTGTTGTTGCACATAGATCTCTCAGATCAAGACTTCCGTTATGAAAGCCGCTTGACATCTATTTGCCGATTTCAAGGTCGGCGCGTCTTGAATCGATAAGAGAATACAAATGGACTTAAGCATGGCTACGGAGAAAAAAAATTTCCTCATAATCGATCCCTTTTCTTTACGAGTATAACCTTTCGCCATTAGTCTTGCTTTAAAGGTTTCAACCTTCCCGTCCGATCCTCTTTTCCTCTTATATACCCACTTGCATATAATGGGTTTGACCCCATTAAGTGGTTCGACTAGCTCCCACACTCTATTATGAAATATAGAACCCACTTCGGATTTCATTGTTGTTTGCCAAGAATCTGATCCTTATCTTGGAGTGCCTCGTCATATGTCCATGGAGTGCGATTCCTGAATCAAGTCTCGAGGACTCTCCTATTCCCATGAATCTCTCGGTCATCCTAACAACCCTCCCACTATAACAAGGCTCGCCAGAAAAAAACGTATCATTTGGTATATCATCTAATACGATCGGCAAGACCGAGGTTTGCCCTCTAAGCTCATTTAAGGTAATCTCACTTCGGGTTTTTTCTTTGGTTCTATAGTTTTTCTTCCAAAATCTAAAGGTGGTGCGGATGTCCACCTTTTGATCTTCTAACTATAGAACATTCACCCTTTTGTTCCTCGGGGTATCCTACAAAACAAAATTTTTTTTAATTCGATCGAGGATCCAATTTACGGTTTCCTTGTCCAACACGTGGGCGGACACCCCAAAGTTCTCATGTGTCTCATACTAGACTTGCTTCCGGGTCCACAATTCTTTGGGAGTTTTGGGAACTGATTTGGATAGCACCAAGTTCGTAATGTAAGTCATTTTTTTCAAGGCATGACCCCGGAATCGACTCGGGAAGATCCGTATAACTCATCATTGATCTAACTATTTCCAAAAGAATTATGTTGCTTTGCTCTAAAACCCCGCTTTTGTTGAGGGTTCCGGTGCGGAGGTGGGATACAATCCTTCATCGATAAGTAGTTCAAAAACTCATCGCTGAGGTATTCGCCCCCCGATCAAATCGTAGAGACTTGATCGTTTTTCCATATGATTCTCTGCTTGAGCCTTAAATTCTTTGAATTTCTCAAAGGTCTCGATTTATGCTTCATAAGGAAAATGTAACCGCATTCTTGAGTAATCATCAATAAAAGTGACAAAGTACTCATAACCTCCTCTTTGCTTTGGTTGACATTGGACCACATACATCTGTGTGAACGATCTCTAACACTTCTTTGGCCCTATTCCCTTGGCTCCAAATGCCCTCTTGGTCATTTTTACCCTCCAAACATGATTCGCGGGTTGGAAACGGTTCAACTTGGAGAAGTTCTATTGAACCGCTCTTTCACCAACCTTTGGATCCTCTTTTTCGATTTATATGACCCAATCTTAGATGCCAAAGAAGTGTCTCGCTCACGCCCCGATGAACGCTTTTTTCTCGGAAATAGTTGATGTGTTATAGGATGCATTTCTTGAATGGTGTGCACAGTTAATTGTATAGAGATTATTCGCCAACGTTCCATGACGGATAAATTTATCATAAAGAGAAATGGTAACAACTTTATTAAAAGTAACCGAATATCCATCATGAAAAAGTTTAGAAACCGAAATCAAATTCTTTCTAAAACTTCGAACGCATGTAACATCTCTTAAAATTAAAACTCGTCTTCAAAAGAAAGGTGCACCTCTCCCATCGCTTCACCGCCACTCTCGTGAAGATCTCCCGGTGTGATGAGGATCTCACTTCCACTTAGTTGTCGGGTCCTTTTGAACCCCCCGTAACGTGAAACAAACATGATCGATGGATCCCAGATCCACCACCCATAAATGGGAGGCATACGCCGCTAAACAAGTTTCAACAACTAGTGAGTGAGGATTACCTTTTCTTTCCTTTCCTTTTGGGATTGGACAGTCGACCTCCAATGTCCTTTCTCCCCGCAATTGAAACATATTCCTTTTGGTTCTTTCTTGACACCCAACCAAATTAACCGTCTTTTTCTCACTTTTCTTAATGATGAGTTTGCATTGGTTACGGTCATTTTCCTTTTCTTGAGACTTGCCTTCCACTGGCCTAGATCTCGAGAAAAGGCTTTTGATCACCAATGCCTCGTCTTTCTTTCCTAAATGCTTCTCCACTTTCTCCAAGGCTTCTTGAAGATCATCCATGGTAAACATGTGATCACTCATCACAAAACCACAAAAAATTCATCAAGCTCCTTGGCTTGAGTAAGCAATGAAATTGATTTTGGGCCTCATCACAATACTTAGTTCCGAGATAAGCCGGTTTAAAAATGGTTCTTGACTCGAGAACATGCTCCTTACTTCTGGTTCCTCAATCATTTTCACTAGCCACGTCGTCGTTTTTAAACCGACGATCATGCGGTCTTTTGTTGAAAACATTTCTTCAAGACTTTGCATAATTTCCGCAATGACTCAACACCTTCATGAACGCGCTTTCAAATCATCGATGTGGTGAAGTCAAGATTACACGTTTCATGGGTTCATTGGCCCGCTCCCAAATATTATACTCATGTCTTGCCGCATCGGTTGATTCATCAAGAGGCATACGTGGTTTGGGGTACATCAAGAATCCATAATGTTTTTGTGCGGTAGGACATGCATCATATTACGCTTCCAAACATTATAGTTTTCTCCAGATAATTGGTGTTCTTTGAGTGTATATAACAGTGGATTAAAAGGTTGCGACATGATGAACTGAAATAAACAATAATATGCATAAGCACAAATATATCACAAGGTTTGATCACATGCCATCATATTTAAAATCTCAAAAAAATATGAACATGCATCAGCCAACATCTCAAAACAGTTTAAATAAGCCACGTTGGGTGGGTCATTATTTAAACACATTCAAGCGGGTTACAAACAAGAACAATTACAAACCCTTAATATCCAGATTAATAGTTGGCTCTCACTTGACCAATATAAAATTGACAGGGACTTCGGAGAAGTATATGCATATCAATTTTATACCTAAGTAATAACCATGATTAAATACAAGATTACTATTTCGCTTTGATCGAGCCTCGTTGGGAGGGTCATCGTCGCCACTAGTAATAACCCACAATCATCTGTTTGGAATTCATTCATGTGAAACCTATCTTTTGACCGTCCCGTTGGGGGAATTTCTCCAAAAGAATTCACAAATAAATAAATCATGGAGGTCAAAATTAATTCAATTTTATTATCCGGAATAAAATTGTCAATTAATTATTTAAAACATACTTAGTAATTTTGAAGTTGAGATTTTTCAATTTGGCAACCCTCATGCAAACACATTTAAACAAAATTAAATAAAGCATAAGATAGCACAAATAAATCAAGCATAACAGAAAAATAAACATATTGGCCACAAATTATCCAATTGTCATGGTTTGATTTTTCTTGGCTTGATCTTGAAGAAACACGTCTCGAATTTCTCCCACTCGTTCGTCTCAAAAAATACTTCGCTCTCGAATCGCCACGCCAGCATTTCCTTGTAATGGACGCACGCTCATCCGGCGGCGGCTTGCCTAGATTACAGCACCTCGGACCGCCAGTTTTGCCGCGCCTCGGAATCAAGAATTGCCGACAAGGCCGACAGATCTCGCAGACGACGCAACAGATTCTCAAGGCTCGCCCGCGACCGCCATGACCTCGCCCAATTCTCCCGTTCACACCAAGCGCCACGACGCCCGCTCGCTGGACTTACCGCCGCTTCGCCTTCGGCTCGAGGCCAGACCGCCAGGCACAAGGCCATCTCTCGTCGCCTTGACCATCCTGCGCCCCATGCGACCTGCGTGCCAAAATATACCACCACGCCGCCACGCTGGTTCTCGATTTCGTCCTTTAATTCTTCATCTCTTCGTTCCCGATCCGGTTACAATTTATTTACAAAAAATAAATAAACCTAGATCTAGACTAGTCTATTATATTGATAAAATCAAACAAATCCTAGTCTACTCGTGGATTTTCTCACGAGGCAAAAAACAAATCCGAATCGAATCGAATTAAAAAACCACGCTTTATATGCATGCAAAATAAAACATTAAAATCCATGACAATTGGATACCCGCAAAATGATCTAATAGTTCTACTATCCAATTTCAAATTTAATGTCCACAATTAAATTACAATTTAAAAAAATTTAGAGTCAAAAGCAAATGGCTCGATACCGATTGTTGGGGAATGAGTTACACGATCTATTCGGGGTGAATATTTAAATACAAATTTAATTCATTAATTATTACTAGCATGAATTAATCCTATATTAATTCAAATAATAATTGCAACAACATATCATGCATATAAAAAGCCACGTAAAACCTACGATGCGAATCTACGGGTTTACGTGAACGCACTTCTCTCGATGATAAAGGATGACTTGATCGGACGGACTAACCAAAAGGACTTCCCAAGTATTTCCTTAGCCCTTGCTCGACAATCCGGTGGAAGGATACTAACGAACAATTAACAAAAGGAAAAAATAAACTTTGTTGCACCACTTATGTGGATTTGCTAATATTTCCAGCACATGGAATTGTACTTGGGAATGAACTAATCATCCCCTATATATAGGAGGGAGGGTGAACGAAATTTGTGAGTTTTTTCAATGTGGGAAAAGACTTTTCTTGGTCACCAAGAAATCTTGAATATATCCCATATATTTTTTTTCCCATAATTAAAATATTCCACAAAAAATCCACCTCCTCTATTTTATGGAATTTTCGAAAATATTAGTGTGCAAGAATCCAAGATTTGGATCTTCTTGAATTTATGAGATATTCTTGTATTTCAAGAAATACATATCTTCCATAAATATATTTTCAAGAAAATCAAGAAAATCTTTCTTGCCCTTTATTTTCCAAAAAATTCGAAAATCTCACTATGAATAACCAAGTGGGAGATTTCTTGAATTTAATGAGATAATCTTGTATTCCAAGAATACATATCTTCATTCCATAACAAAATTCAAAGAAAATCTTTCTCTCTCTTTTATTCATAATTTTCGAAAATAGGAGAAATATTAAGCAACAATATTTATTTTATTTTAATCATCTTTTCAGTTATTGGACTATATGTTGGGCTACTCAGGGGGCCTTTAGGAGAATTAAGATTGGACCTTCTAATGGATCTTGAATATCTAATATTGAGCCACAATATAATTCAAGCCCATAAATATTAATTAATCCCACTACATAATTAATATTGCACCATCCATCTTAACCCATATTACAGTCAATATGGCTCCCGGTCATTATTTCCCGTGTTTAAGATTATCTAGCCCATTAATTAATTCAAGCCACTGAAATAGCTTTCCGTTAATTAATATATTTTATCCTTGGTCGAGGAACGGTTCAACATTATTATCCATACCGGAAACTAATTCCACTTGCAAGATTTGGTACGATAAAACTTATGAACCTCCCAAGGGGGCAAATCAAGCAAGCTTACTTGCACACGATTCTTCGTATTAAATCTTAGCAATCACATGTGACCAATAATACTGCCCAAGATAAAAAGTATTGAATCTCTCTCTGATTCGCTACCCATGATAAGTCAAAACAATAGTTACCGATCCCACGTGATCCTATTTAAGGGACGAAGGTTAAGAAACAACGAACCACTGAGGTCTAATTCTTCCTTGTTCAGTTCTGAAGAATTTATCCTCCTGTAGGTCCTATTCAGTGCATCAGTCATGCACTAGTGTAATCTCTTGGTCAAGACAAACCAATCTGAGCCTTACACCTCAACCTTTCGCGATGGTTGTTCATTTCCATCTGGGCCGTGAATGACGTACTTTTAGTTACAAGGGACTGCTAATTTAATCTTATGTGATCGGGTATCACTAAATTAACTACAATGTAACACGTACGAATTATTAAACAATTATGCAGTAAATATATATAACATTCAATCATATTTAAAGCATTAGTGATAAACAATTTATTTCAGTAAATAAGTTTGAAACTTCAGTTTCGATTATACAAAGTAAAAGCATACTTTTTAGTATAATCCCAACACTGTACATGTACAAGTTTATCAGTTTAGAGAAAAATATAGATAAAACATAATTAATGAGTGAGAACTTACAACAATAGGTTCATCAGGCTCCTTGAGTCATTGGTGGAATGCCATCTCCTTGAGTCATTTCTTCATGTTGATCAGCTCCATTATTCTCTTCCTCAGCTATCATAGCCTCAACAATCTTCCTCGTTTTACAACCCTTCTTGTTATGACCAGTTTCATGACAAAATGAACATTTGACTTTGTAAGGCTGCCTAAGCATAGTTTGACCACCATCTTCTTGATTGTTCACTTATACTTCACCAGCTCCTTCCCTCCCCTTTCTCTTAGGCCTACCAGCTTTCCTCTTTGCAAAGTTAGGTGGTAGGGGGGGTATGTAGCCAGTTATCTTCCATAACTCCTCACCATTCATGGGAGGAACAAAGTGAGAATACACCTCATTGTACACCTCAACAGAGTAACACTTGTGTACATAATCCTCTACATCTTCCCTTGAGAACAAATTGCACTGATAGCATGCTTGCATGGGATTCCACTGACATCCCATTCCCTACAAATCCACAAATATGTCCTTCAAGTCCACAAAGATACCTTGTACCATCAAATTCGATACTTCATACCGTGTTTCGAGATGATTTTACTGCCTGACAAACTCTTGATGCCTCCCTCCTCTGTGCTATCACTTTTTGGATCTTGCCACATACCTTTCTCCCTTCCCATTTGATCTCACATATGTGTTTCTTGATTTGAATTCTTGTCATTATGTACTCCCCGATCCACTCCAACATTATGAGAATTGGTTTGTCTCTTGCTTCCAGAATGCATGCATTGTACACCTCACACATGTAGTTCATTAGTGTATCACACTTAGATTCTGGAGAGAAGTGTGATCTTGACCCTTTGTCAAGGGGGGCTTATCGCCAAGCCACTCTGGGCATCCTATATCTTTCTCCCCTATCCTTCTCATTGCTCTATGAAAAGAGGTTGTGGTCAAAGATTTAGCTGCTCCCCAGAGGAGTTTTCTAAACTCGTCACCTCTGTATCCAGCCCTCTTCATGTTCCCATGCAAATGCCTTACACAAAATCTATTCTCAACACCAAGGCAAAGACCTACTCTCAAATGCAGGGATCAGACCTTTTTGCTTGTCTAACATGAAAATGAACTTACCCTCCTGATCACCTATGAAATCCTCCTTCAACAGTTCTAAGAACCACTCCCAATTCTCTCTAGTCTCACTACCAACCACTGCATATGATAGAATATATGGATCATTGTTAGGGGTCCATGCCAACCGCAGTGAGAAGTACTCCACCTAAACTCCCTTTCAAGTGACAACCATCAACTCCTCGGCCCATGGCCTTAATCCGGATCTCAAACCCTCTTTAAAGCATTCAAACAAATATAAAATTTGTTAAAGAGTGCAACCCATCATTTGTTCCTTCAAATTTTAGAATGATTGTTGATCTAGGGTTGGTTTCAAAGCGGTGATGAGCATAGTCCCACAATTTGAATATTGCTCAAGACTATCACCTTCAATACTTCTCGATTGCCTTGTTCTTTTTCTTTCAGTATGCTTGGGTATCTCGAGATGTAAACTCCCAACTTCAACATTGTCTTTCTTCTTAAAAGGTCTAGCCCTCTTTTCAAATCACACCTCCACTCATTTTCAAAAGTCTTTGCCAACCAACCGTGATGAGTTGACATTCTTCACATGATAGGACCTTGCACAAGTATGCTCTGGGTTGTAGTGTCTGATCTGGTAGTGTTCTTCATCCTTAACCTTAAGTGCATTGATTCCCCAATCACAACCCTCAACTTTACATCTTGCATATATCCTCCTACCATCATTCTTCTTCTTCTGAAAGAATAGGGATCTTCCAGTCCTCACACCATGGGAATTCACAACTTCTTTAAACAAATTCTTAGTAGTAAAGATTTGTTCAAGAAAGAAGGTAGGATTACTGACTTCAGATGGCTTGAAAACAAAGGATCTATCCACACTCTGTATTACCCCCTCTTCATCTTCATCCACACTATCCAACTCTTCATCATCTATCAACTCTTCTTCTTCTATGCTGCCATGTTCAAATTGTTCAACATCTTCATTCTAACCTAACTTCAAATCTGTCCACTCAACTTCAACATCTATGTTTTCACCGAATATAATATCATCTAGTAGTCTTTCTCCACTTGATTCTCGAACCAATTGAAATCGGACCGGTTACCCTTATCGAGACTATGTCCTCTTCAAGAATAACTACTTTCTTGCCTTTCCTCTTCCTCTTTAGGTTCTGAAGAACTAAGTCATCTTCAGGCTCTTCCTCTTGAGGCATCCAAAAATTATCATCATCTTCCATGAATTGATCTTGATTTAGACCAATTTCAGATTCATCATTTTCATTTGGAGCTACTTGATGACTATCACATCTTCATTTGAGCCACTTTAGGTTCTTCAAAGTTGAGGCTTCCATGCATTCATCTCCCAAAATTCATCATTCTCAATCAACTTCGCTCCTCGGTGTGATTGTTCTCTTCATCCTCAGTTTCAAACATGTTTGCTCCCTCCTCATACTCATTCTCCTCTTCAACATCAGTTTGACACACAACATCATTTTCACCCATAACTTCAAAGAAATAGTTCACCATCCTTCATCACCTCCACTTGAATTTCAAAGAACCCGCCTAACATCCTTCTCAATAGCTAATAACATTCCCGGTGGTTTATGTATTTTTTACATCCACAGCTTTTCAATTTCAAGACCTCATCCTCCGGTGTAAAACTACTACCTCCCCCATACCTCATCTTCATTTACTGATTGGATCTCTTGGTTTTTATCCGTCTCCAACCACAATGTTACTTTTTTCTTCACATTGGCATTAAAACACTTATATATATCACCTGACTCACAACTAAATGAACTCTATCATCCTTCCACCTCCCATAATAAACCTTCTTACCTAAATATCCTAACTGCTCACACAGTTTTATCTAGATAATCAATATTGCATTTAAATTTCTCCACAAAGTCAAACACACTCACAAAGGCCTCCAATGTACTCAAATGGTTCTTCATCTTTTGTCTTTCCACCATGGTACACTTTGAGGGTGTAAAAGCCTAATAAGAATGGCTTTTGAGTTTGAAATAATAAGAATAATTCAAATCAAGAATATGAAGGAAATCTTGAAAAGTATTAGTTGGAGGAAGAGAGGTGCTAGAGAGAGAGGTCGGCGCTGGCGCCGACCAATCTTGCGAAAGGCGGCGGAAATACAGGCATCAAGAAGCGCTCGACCAAGTGAGGTCGAGCGAAACCACTCGACCAAAATCAAACACACAACACCCAGGCGCTCGAGCACTAAACTCGAGCATCAAACACCCAGAAAACCGCAAAAAATTACAGAAATCGAACACTAAACTCTAGTATCACTATAATCGAACACCGAGCACTGAAAATCGAACCCTAAACGCTAATAAATAATGAAAATCGAAAGCCCAAGAACTTTTATCACTATACCCGAACACCCAACAACACAAAGTCGATCAACTCAACAACACAAAGTCCCAAAATATTGAATACGAATAAAAAATATAAATACTTACCATAGTCCACAACTCCATATTTAACAAGATTCTTTTTTGGCAACATTGAGGGCGCACTGGATTGTGACCAACTCGATCGATTTTTTGGGGATTTTAGGATTTTAGGGTTTTCTGGTGATTTTCCCTCTTTTTTTCTCTCAAAACCACGAACACCGACGAACACCTTTTACTATGTGTTTTGTGTGTGTGTGTTAGTTTGTTTTAAGTTTAGTTTTAGGTTAGTTTTGGTTTTAGTTTTTAATTAATTCGTTAACACAAATTAAAGTTTAATACATTTTAATTATGTATTAAACAGCCTCCGTTTTCCACTTAACGCCTGCCCCTTTAGAGGCCATCAATTTTTGGGACGACATTTGCAAGTTTAGTTAAACAGTGAGACTAAAATTGACGAAAATAATTTTACAGGACTACATTGACAGAGGTGGTACCAAATTGAAAACATGGCGTGATTGGTGGAACCAAAAGTGCAAAAACTCTATAACTAATAATTCAACCTTTAAAATAATTTAAACATATAATAAATAATGCAAAATCACAAATACCAGATAAATATATTAACATGTAAATAATATAGAAGACACACAATGCATGAAATATATGGACAAATGAGTAGTGAGAAGCTCAGGTATCACATCGTCTCACCAGACCGTCTCATGCTAGTGTGCCTCATAAAAAATTAAATACAACTTTTAGCTAAATTCAATATTTCTACACCTCCCTCAACTTCACGGTTTGGTAGTGTACAAACCATAAAATATGAACCAGTTAACAAATGGAAGTATATATAAATAAAACAAAGATTCGTATGAAACAAGGTATAACCTAAAACAAATCAACACCCACCGATCTCGCCGTGAGATCGTTTCATGCAAATATGCCTCATAATAAATACATATATAAATTTACTAGCAACAAACATCTAACTCACCCAGGCTGCTGCACGTGTCAGCACTAAGCACATTGCAACTGTTAGGACTATATACTCTCTTCTCATGTTTACAGTCGGGGGTGATCCAACCTGAGATCTTAAAGATTCAACATGAGATCTCCCTCAAGCTAAAGCTTGTGAAGACATCTTTACTTTATCTAAGGAGAAGCAATTGCAAAATAATGCACTTCACTTTCATGAAAAAAGAACCAAAACACTCTGTTGCTGCCCAATTTAGTCAACAGTAACTGTAAAAAAATATAAGCACATAGAAACTCCTGATATTTCATTAAATTCTGCGTAAAACTGCTAATACCACACACTGAAAATAGAGAAACAATAGTTCCCAAATTACAGGGGAATTCAAAAGGAACAAACAAAAAGAAAGAGAAGAAAGGGATAAAGAAACAGAAAGACATAATCTGCAAGCCCGGCGAATTAATACTAGCGTGAGCTGATGAGATTCTGAATTAGTCATAGCACAACTGATTTATCGCTTGGGTGAGGCCACTTTTGTGTTGAAACGAATATCAAAAACACTGGATGCAAGTGCAATCTTTTCTGCAGACAAAACTGGCCAACCTGTATACAAATATCAACATAAGCTGCAACCTATTAAAAGCATGCCCCAGCAGGAGTACCTGACCTGCACACCTTGGAAAACTGTATTAAATGATCAATTAATATATAGACCTAAACTTATTGCAATGTTAATTAGCTCAACACCATGGCAGGTTGTGTAGAAGAGGAACCTTACCCATCTTTTTGGGTAAAGAGTGTATTTCCGTTTTGGTTGTAGGACCTATCTTGTGTGGTTGTTTTGATACAATGTTTAACAATAGGAATTGGTTTCGAATGAGATTATCTAGTAACTGAGAAATATGTTAAGGGAATACGAAGAGGGAAATATAGATGAGAAACATTTTTAAGTTATTACCAAACAAAATATTTTCGCAAGCAAATAATTTTTAGTTATTAAGTGAAAAATAAGTACTACCTCCGTCCCACAGGAATTGGCACACTCACTCTATTCTCGTGTTTTAGCGAGCGAATTGTTTATTAATAATTTGAAATAATAAGGTGACTTTTAAGGTGGGGTATGATAGTCTTAGCCCTTCTCTATCATACGCCTTCTTTAAAATTATTTTATCATTTCAAATACTAATAAAAAACTCGTCGTTAAAACACGAACCAAACAGAAACGTGCAAATTTTTCAGGGACGAAGGGAGTTCATGCTAATGCCTCCCCTGTGAATATAATAATATAAGCAGGGAAATAGTGTACAATCAGCAGAAGCAGAATGAGTGTATGGATGATTTACAGGGACAACAGTCTAGGAGAAACTTCATTTTTCCTATTCTGTAAGTTTGACCAATCAACCTGATGTCAATGGTTTTTCCTGTAAGTTAAACAGCAAATCTGGGGTTTTAGGTCAATGAAAGATGTTTTGAATCATGTGCCCGAAACAGTCGTTATTTCTCCTATGTACGAGCTATTTCTTTTGAAGGTGGTAAGGGTGAAAATCAGGAAACGGTGAGTTTTTCCACCTGAATCATGGAAGCCTTTCGCATAGGCAAAAACAAGATATGGACGAATCAAGGGCCAGAACAATCTACAGAAACTTCATTTTTCCTAGGTGTTCAATAAATTCACCAAACAGGATCCTGCAATTCATGGTATTTCCTAAAAGTCAATACCAATTTGGGGTTTTAAGGTTTGTGGGAAAATGTTTTGGATCATGTGCTTGTATCGTTTGCTATGCCTCCTAAAACTGAGCTATATCTTTGGAAGGAGGAAAGGAGAAAATGGTGAATCATCCCCACCTGCACAGTGGAAAATAGGCAGTAAGCCTTTTCTCACGTGAGGAGGACTTAAAAAAAAAAAAAAAAAGCAACATGATACAGTAAACAATAATAATAGAACAAAGAAATGAGACAAACCGAGAAATGTCCTTGGACTCTAATAGTCATATTTTCCATTTCCTTGCTCAGGTGGATGCGAATTATCTTCATGGGCCCGTTCATCATTATGTTCACCATTGCTTTTATCTTCATGGGGCCGTTCTTCGGTATGATCTCTGCCAGATTCAACATCCTCTCTTTCTCTATTCCACTGCTCGATTTTTGCCCTTCTCTCAACACTGCTTTCTCTTGCGTTTCTGCGGGCCCCAGGACTTCTGCTACGTCCACTTCTCCGGGCCCCTGGGCTTCTGCTTCGAGGCCTTCTACCTCTATCATGGTGGCGGTTGTCCCCCCTTCTCCCAGAACCATGACGCTCACGTTCATCATAGTTACGAGGGCGAGGGCTGTGGCTTCTGCTTCTACTGCGATCACTCCTTCGTCTACCTCTCCGGAACAGTTGTTGCCTCAGCTCTCTTTAAACAAATTATATGCATCAATAGCACATAGAATGATACCAAGGTCGAAAAGAAGAAAAAAAACTACGGAAAACAGACCTGCTTATCTTTTTCAGATGCATGAAGTTGCAGTATCCACCTCGATTACATACGTTTTCTTCGTACTGCCTACATGTTGCCTCACGGAAGTCCGTCACAGGAGAGAAGTCAGCAATGATTGGACGACCTAAAATAGTTTAATGTAAGCATTCATCAGGACAGAATCAATAATAGTATTTGAAAAAGGAGGCTCATTATTAATTCTAGACTTTTTGGAGTATACAGATTAAAGATATTCCCAAATGAGATAGCAAAAATGCATGCATAATTCAGGAAGATCAAAGATGTGTAACCTTCTACTACCACTAAATTTTTAAGTTTTAAGGTATACATTTCCAAAACAGATCAAGATTGCAGATCCATTCACCTAATACGGTAATACCTATACTCCGTCGCATATATAGCTTTTAAATTGGCTGGTGAGTCTATCACTAAACAATAAACAATAAAAGAGCTTGAGAAGAAACAGCGTCTAGCTTCTACAAATCATAATTTCATATTATATATTCAATAGACTGCTTATACAAACCACCAAAGCCCCAAGAATGACAGATCCAAAACAACAGATTAGTTTGGCCTAATTATCCTTAAAATAACAGAGAAAACTAATTTTGTAACTCAAATTTCCTTCCAAGTTCCTATGAATTTAAAACTTGTAAAATATATAAGTGACTGCAGCTCACTAGTATATCTCTCGAGACTTTAACCACCGAAACTTATGAAAGACGAGAAATAACCTTCGTAAGACCTTCCGACAAGATTCTGAAGAGCAGCTTGCGCTTGGTCTTCCTCTCTAAACTGGACGTACACATTACCAACCATGTGATCCGCCAAGTTATCACATATATTGAGGCTCTGAATGTCACCATATTTGCTGAGCTCCTGAAACAAATCTTCATAGAAATCCTATTGATAACAAAGTAAACTTTTAATTAGCTGTAAGCCAAATGATTCTCGCTGATTTACAGAAACTCACACAGAAAACCAGCTTAATTCTACAATACTGTCACGGAATAATGCTGAATGGAAGATTTTGTGTCAACTAATCAGATCTAAATTCGATGCTTCAACTCATAACCCTTATATACATATTTAACACAAAAAACGATTAACACATAAGAAAAATCAAGGGTAGCCGACAATTCACACAACAGCATCCATCCAAGTGAATTGAAACAGATGATTTAAATCCGAATACACGTAAGAATTAGATATATAAATAAGTTTTTTTTTTTTTGAAAACCTCGAAATGAGATTGGATCTTTTTGGGGTCGAGGGGTTGACCCTGGGGGTCAACGCCGGGGGTGATCATATCGGGGCGTTGGTACATGTTGGAGAGCAGCAGGGTGGGGCTGATGCTGGGCTTTGTATGGAGACGCGAGCACCGGTCTCCGTGCCTACACGCGCCGATCTTGAAGTAGAAAGGGCAGTTCACCCTATCCTTCTCTGTTCCGAATATCGATGCCAAGTGCTCCGCCATTCTACAATTCTCTCTGTGCTGCTTACACAAGGGTTTCTTCAAATTCGATTGAAGACGGAAGAAAGGGACTCTTTTCTAGGGTTTGCTATTATATTAAACAGAGTTCTTAACCAATAAGCGGTCATCTAAAATACGGGTCGAAACAAGACAACAAGCTGGTTTGCCCGAGAGGTTAAGGGGGCAGACTTAAGATCTGCTGCACATAAGTGCGCATGGGTTCGAACCCCATAGCCAGCAATTATTTATTTTTATACCCACCCACAACAATATATATATATTTTTATTTTTATATATATATATATATATATATATATATATATATATATATTTATATATACAATATATATATATATATATTTTTACTTTGAGGGTGTTTGCAAAAACTAAAATTAGTGATTATGAAAATTGATTAATAATTTATTTTTTAAAAATTCAAAAAAAAGTTTATTTTTTATACCCACCCACAACAATATATATATATATATATATATATATATATATATATATATATATTTTATACCCACCCACAACAATATATATATATATATATTTTACTTTGGGGGTGTTTGCAAAAACTAAAATTAGTGATTATGAGAAGATTGATTAATAGTAGAAGTTGATAAAAAAAAAAAAAAGTTTATTTTTAAAAAATTCAAAAAAAATATTTATTTTTATATATATATATATAACAAAATATATATATATATATATATATATATATATATATATATATATATATATATATATACCCACCCACAACAATATATATATATATTTACTTTGGGGGTGTTTGCAAAAGCTAAAATTAGTAAGTATGAGAAGATTGATTAATAGTAGAAGTTGACAGTGTTCGTAAAAAATTCAAAAAAAAGTTCATAGCCAGCAATTATTTATTTTTTATACCCACCCACAACAATATATATATATATATTATACCCACCCACAATATATATATATTAATATATATATATATATATATATTTTACTTTGGGGGTGTTTGCAAAAACTAAAATTAGTGATTATGAGAAGATTGATTAATAGTAGAAGTTTATAGTGTTTGTAAAAAAATCAAAAAAAAGTTGTTGGTGTTTGCAAAAAAAATTATAAATTTTTAATAAAGACTAATAAGCTACTAAAAACACCATATTTGAAGCTTACAAGTTACAACTTATAGCTTATGAGAGTTTATTTAAGCTACTAAAAAAGAAATAAAACACTATAAATTACTCCTGCCCACAATTCTAGGTGACTATAATCATTTATAAGTTTTTGCAAACACCCCATATATATTTTTACTTTTTTATCCACCCACAACAATTGTATATTTTTACTTTTTTACGTCCACAACACATTGCATTGGTAAAATTAGGGTTTTACTTTTTTATCCACCCACAACATATTTTTACTTTTTTATCTGCCCACAATTATTTTTATTCTTTTACTTTTTTTACCCATCTACAATTTTATTTTATTTTTTTTACTTTTCTACTCACCCACAACATATTTTTTACGTTTTTACCCATCCACAACATGTTACATTGGTTTCTTCTTCAAAAAAAAAAAACATGTTACATTGGTACAATTTGAGTAAACATGATAAACTTTTACGAGTGACTCTCCTGTGCACCTGTTGTAACCAGAAGTATCACACGTCAGCAAGACTAATTATCACTCGTCAGCAGGGCCCACAAAGACCTGAATCGACCCGATCCAACAGGAGGTCAAGGGTCACACAGAAGATGATTTGTCGTGCTTTACGCATATGTTTTGTCATGCTTTATGCACATGATTTATCGTGCTGGTTCTCTTTATATAAAGGACCTCACCCTTCATTGTAAAAAAACTCTGGAATGTTTCCCTCATTCCATTTATATACCAACAACCATATTTTAGGGAAGAACTACGGTTCTTCCCGCAGTGTTCTTGTTCGATTACTTATTTGTTTGGTGGTCAAATTCAACAAGCCACATCAGAATCGTTAATTATTTGACTGTCAACAATTGACGCTAGAAGGAGGGTATTGAAAAATTCGTCAAGAACAAAGTCAAATTTTCGAATCCAAATCCAAGAAATCACAAGAACACCCAACCAAAAAATCAACACCCTTCGTCCAATATCATCTTCGACAAAACCCAAACAAAAAATCCAACAAACAAACCCACATACCAGATGTATACATACACATATACATACAAAAAAGAAGAGATAGAAAAATGAAGAACAGGGCCGCGAAGCTGCTTCACCTCCGCCGCTTTTGGCGTTGCGGCCGCAGCGCCCGAATCGCCGCCTTCGCCCCAGAGCTCACCAAAATCGCCGCCGCCTACCCGTTTTTGGAAATCCTTGGCCCCAAAATCGTGCAACCACCGCCTCCCATCATCGAACCAGCGTCGTGCCGCCTTGGCCAGAAATCTGCCACCGCCATCGTGCATTCTTAGAAACGAACGTCGTTCTACATCTCAGAATCTGGCGGCGATGGAGGCTCTCGGCGAATTAAGCCGCTGCACCTTAGATATGTAATTCGAGAATAAATGAGTCCCGTGGCTCTGTTATCAAGCCGAAATCGACCCCACACCAAACTAAACCACCGACTTGATGCCAACACACTAAAAAAATTGCTTTACAACGACGAAGAGTCCAAATTCGCCGGTACAATCGCTTGAAATCCGCCATTCCACACAAGCGTCAAATTTTCGGCGCCGCGTGGAAGGATTAAGTGGCGATGGGAGAAGTCTCCGTCTGAACGCTACGTATATATAGCGGATTGATCTAATCACGATCTATGGGCCCGATTATAAGGGTGGGCGTGAATTAATACTGAGTTTGGGCCGGTTTACTTGAATTTGGGCTGATTGAATAGATAGTTGGGCCCAAATTTAATTAAGATTTTGGGCCCAGTTTTCTATTTTTAATTTGTTGGGCCCAGGTTGCTGGCTGAAATAAATTTTTGGCTCAAGGTATTATTTGCAAAAATAATTTCGGCCCAGCCCAATTAAAAAAAAAAAGAAAGGGGGGGCTGGTGGTCAGCAGTTCGGGAAAAGAAAACTACACGAGCACCCGGAGTCTCGTGAGCTACTCAAAGAATCTAAGGGTAGTCCTTTTACCCACCCCACCAGGTTTATTATGTTTATGTCCTCGTGGCTTTTCATTCATTCGTTTATTTTTATTTATTTTGGCAAGAAGGTTTAAAATGGTCGCGACCTAAGCCGGACGACCCAAACAAAGACGAACGAGCAGAGGTTTATGTTCACCTGGCAAAACATTTCGTACTTACAGAGGCCCGCAACAAAGTGAGCATGGGTACGGGGTCGCGGCTAAATAAGACGACCCGAGCAGAATAGTGATCGCAGCAAACATAAGACGATCACAAAAGAAAAAGGGGGTGTTGCACATAAGTTAACCCATCTGGTCGCAACTAAATAAGACGATCAATTTGATTGCACCTCAATAAGACAATCAAAAAACCAAAGAAGTCAGGGTGGAACATAGACACATATCATGTTCGAATTCATTCAGAAGAAAACGACACTACCGGCCAAATTACAAAAAAGCCATTTGGCCTATTTATCTGAGGTCTCCGACAGGGTGGTGTCGAGCACAACCTTGATAGCAAGCAGATCAAGAAAAGGGCCTACCAGGTAGGCGAGCATACGGGGCAACCCTGGAAGTGTTGAGGAATTATTTGCACGGATCTATTCAGGATGAATATTTAAATACAAATTTAATTCTAACAATTATTACTAGCATGAATTAATCCTATATTAATTTAAATAATAATTCAACAACAAATCATGCATATAAACAGTTCACGTAAATCCTACGCATGCGGAATTACTACGAGTTAATGTGAACGTACCTCTTGGAATGGCAATGGTCTCGTTGATTAGACACGCCAAAAAAAATCTTCCCAAGTATTCCCTTAATCATTGCTCGACAATCCGATGGTAGGATGCTCGCGAACAATTAACAAAAGGAAAATAAACTTTGTTGCACCACCTTTGTGGATTTACTAATTTTTCCAGCACATGGAATTGTAATTGAGAATGAAACACTCATCCCCTATTTATAGAGTTGAAGTGGCCGATTTTTTGCTCATGGAATAGGGGAAAAAATCTTTTCTTGATCTCCAAGAAATCTTGAATATATCTCATATATTCTTTTTCTCCATAATTAAAATATTCTATAAAAATCCCATTCACTCTTGTTATGGTGTATTTTTCGAAATATAGGGAACAAGAATCCAAGATTTGGATCTTCTTGAATTTATGTGATATTCTTGTATTTCAAGAAATACATATCTTTCATAATATATTTTCAAGAAAATCAAGAAAATCTTTCTTGCCCTTTATATTTCAAAATTTTCGAAATTTACTATATGGATAACCAAGTGAGAGATTTCTTGAATTTAATGAGATAATCTTGTATTCCAAGAATACATATCTTCATTCCATAACAAAATTCAAAGAAAATCTTTCTCCCCTTTTAATCCATAATTTTCGAAAAAAATAGAGAGGAAAAATAAGGCAACAATATTTATTTTATTTTAAACACCTTTTTCAGTTATTGGACTTTATGTTGGGCTACTTAGGGGGGCATTAGGAGAATTAAGATTGGACCTTCCAATGGATCTTGAATTATCAATATTGAGCCACAATATTATTCAAGCCCATAAATATTAATTAATCCCACTACATAATTAATATTGCACTATCCATCTTAACCCATATTATTTGTCAATATGGCTCCGGTTATTATTTCCGTGTTTAAGATTATCTAGCCCATTAATTAATTCAAGCCACCAAAATAACTTTCCATTAATTAATATATTTTGTCCTTGGTTAAGGAACGATTCAACATTATTATCCATACCGGAAACTAGTTCCACTTGCAAGATTTGGTATGATAAAGCTTATGAACCTCCCAAGGGGGCAAATCGAACAAGCGTACTTGTACACGATTCTCCGTATTAAATTTACAATCGCATGTGACCAATAATATTGCCCAAGATAAAAAGTATTGAATCTCGTTGATTCTCTACCCGTGATAAGTCAAAGCAATAGTTACCAACCACACGTGATCTTATTTAAGGGACGAAGATTAAGAAATAACGAACCACTGAGGTCTAATTCTTCCTTGTTCGATTCAAAGAATTTGTCCTCCTCAGAGGTCATATTCATTAAGATCGACCATGCACTAGTGTAATCTCTTGGTCAAGACAAGCCAATTTGAGCCTTACACTTCAACCTTTCACGATGGATTGTTCATTTCCATCTAGGTCGTGAATGGTGTACTTTTGGTTACAAGGGACTGTTAATTTAATCTTCTGTGATTTGGTATCACTAAATTAACTACAATGTAACACTTACTATTTATTGAACAGTTATGCAGTAAATATATGTAACATTCGATGATATTTAAAGCATCAGTGATAAACAATTTATTTCAAGAAATAAGTCCGAAATTGATTTTGATTATACAAAGTAAAAGCATACTTTCCAAAGATAATCCCAACAATCTCCCACTTATACTCAAAGTCTGCGCTTTTAAGTATACTACAAAGATGTCTCGTGTAGTTCTAATCGTGACATCTAATGTCACCTACACGAACCTAATAATTTCTCCCACTTATACTCAAAGCAGATTGGCAACGGTCTTGACACTCATTCCTTCCATATGTCTCTCGAATGTATTCTGAGGCAGACCCTTTGTGAATGGATCTGCTAGGTTGTTTTCTGACGCTATCTTTGCCACCTCTATATCTCCTCTCTTAACGATATCTCATATAAGATGGTATTTCCTTTCAATGTGTTTCTGCTGGCCTTGTGGGCTCTTGGTTCCCTTTGAATTTGCAAATCGCCTTTCTCGATTGTCACAATAAACAATGATTCTGCTAGGCAAATTCGGAACTACATCCAAGTCCACTAGGAAGTTCTTGAGTCAAACCGCTTCTTTCGCTGCCTCGCAAGCAGCTACATATTCGGCTTCCATGGTAGAATCTGCGACGCATTTCTACTTAACGCTTCTCCATGTCATGGCTCCTCCCCCCATGCAAAACACACTACCGGAGGTAGATTTTCTGGAATCTAAGTCTGATTGGAAATCCGAGTCCGTGGCCGATGGGGATTAGGGATTATCCGATCGATAAATTAACATTCTATCTCGAGTTCTTTTCGGATACTTGAATGTTTTTAATCGCCATTCAATGTTCTTTCCCTGTTACTTTGATATCTTGCCACCATGCCAATCGGCAAATGCAGATATCCCGGTTTCAGACACGATTCCATACATAAGGCTTCCGACAGCCGAAGCATATGGAATGCCTTTCATGTCATCTATCTTCTTTCTTGTCTTAGGGCACATTTCCTTGGATAGATGGATTCCATGTCTGGAAGGTACGAAGCCTTTCTTGGAATCTGCATCTTTGAATCGTTTCAAGACGGTGTCTATGTATGAAGCTTGCGATAAGCCTATCATCATTTTCTTGCGATCTCGAAAGTGATCTTGATCCCAAGGATATCTTGCGGCTTCCCTAAGTCCTTCATATCAAACTGTTTTGAAAGCCATGCCCTTACGTCTGATAACACCTTTACATCATTCCCGATAATCGAATGTCATCTACGATAGTACTAAGAATACCAATGCGATTCGAAACCGCAGTACAGACACACAACTTTCGAACTTCGTTTTGATCAAACCCATAAGACTTTATAACATGATCAAAACATTGGTTCCAAGCTCGATGATGCTGTTTGAGTCCGTAAATGGACTTCATGAGCTTACAAACTAGGTGTTCTTGACCTTTTTCAATGAAGACTTGGGGTTGTTCCATATAGATTTCTTCATCAAGACTTCCGTTAAGGAAAGCTGTCTTGATATCCATTTGCCGATTTCAAAATCGAGATCTTGTGAGAATCGACAAGAGAATCCGGATGGACTTGAGCATTGCTTCGGTGAAAGGGTTTCCTCATAGTCGATCCCTTCTTTTTTAGTATAACCTTTCGCCACAAGCCTTGCCTTGAAGGTTTCCACCTTCCCGTCCAGGTCTCTTGTATACCCACTTGCAACTCATGGGTTTGACCCCATTAAGTGGTTCGACTAGCTCCCACACACTGTGTTATGATCCATAGAACCCACTTTGGCTTTCATTGTTGTTTGCCAAGACACCGCATCCTTGTCTTGGATTGCCTCGTCATATGTCCATGGGTCTGATTCATCTTATCCGGGAATCAAGTCCCGAGGACTCTCCTATCCCCATGAATCTCTCGGTCGTCTCTCACAACCCTCCCACTTTCTGACGAGGTTCGGTTGTGTAAGTGTGTCGTTTGGTATGTCATCTTGTACATTGTACCGAGGTTAGCCCTTTTAGCTCATTTAAGGTAATCTCACTTTTGGGTCTTCTTTTGTTCATATAGTCTTCTTCCAAAAATCTAAAGTGGGTGCTTATTACCACCTTTTGATCTTCGGGACCATAGAACATACACCCTTTTGTTCCCTCGGGGTATCCTGCAAACAACCTTAATTTTGATCGAGGATCCAATTTTCCGGCTTCCTTGTCCAACACGTAGGCGGACACCCCAAATTTTCATGTGTATCAAACCGGGGGCTTCATTGCTTGGGTCCACAATTCTTTGGGAGTTTTGGGAACCAATTTGGATGGCACCAAGTTCAGAATGTAAGCCGTTGTTTCCAAGGCATGACCCCAGAACGACTTGGGAAGTTTCGCATAACTCATCATAGATCTAACCACTTCCAAAAGAGTTACATTTTTCTCTCTTCAACCCCGCTTTTGTTGAGGGGTTAAAGGTCGATCGGTGAATGCAATCCCTTCATCGACAAAGTAGTTCAAAAACTCATCATTGAGTACTTCGCCTCCCACGATCGGATTGTAGAGACTTGATACGTTTTTCCCTATGATTCTCTGCTTGAGCCTTAAATTCTTTGAATTTCTCAAAGGTCTCAGATTTATGCTTCATAAGGAAAATATAACCGTACCTTGAGTAGTCATCAATAAAAGTGACAAAATACTCATAACCTCCCCTTGTTTTGGTTGACATTGGACCACATACGTCTGTGTGAACGATTTCTAACACTTCTTTGGCTCTATTCCCCTTCGTCCGAATGCTCTCTTGGTCATTTTACTCTCCAAACATGATTCGCAGGTTGGAATTGGTTCAACTTGGAGAGACTCCAGTGAACCTGTTTCTACCAACCTTTGGATCCTCTTTGGATTAATATGTCCCAATCTTAGATGTCATAGAAGTGTCTCGTTCACGTTTTCTTTTATCGAAAATAGTTGATGTGTTATAGGATGCATTTCGTGAGTGGTGTGCACAGTTAATTGTATAGAGATTTTCCATCAATGTCCCATAACAGATACACTCATCATTTCAAGAAATGATTTCATTCTTATTAGAAGAAACTAAGTGTCTATTAAATGTAATTTTTAGAAACCGAAAGTGAATTCTTTCTAAAAGCGGGAACATAAAGAACATCTCTTAAAATTAGAACTCGTCTTCAAAAAGACGGTGCACTTCTCCCATTTGCTTCTACCACTCTCGTAGCATCGCCCGAAAAGGTGATGAGGATCTCACTGCCACTAAGTTTTCGGATCAGTGTGAACCCGTGAAGCAAACATGATTAGTGGATCCCGTATCAACTACCCACGAATGAGAAGTATACTCCGCTAAACAAGTTTCAACAATTAGTGCGTGAGAATTACCTTTCTTTCCGGCCCTTTTGGGGTTGGAGCAGAAAACCTCCATTGTCCTCTCTCACCGCATGACTTAAACACTTCCTCTTTGGATTTTCCTTGACACCACCAAAGATTCGTCATCTTATCATTGCCCTTGGCAACGATTAGTCTGATTGCTTATGGCCTTTGGTCACCTTCTTCTTCTTGCCATCCCTTGGCCTAGAAGATGAAGACGGACCACTTGCCGTCAAAGCTTGAGTTTGGTGCCCTATCAACATCTCTGCCGAGACCAAAGCTTGCAACAAATCAGCTTGTGAGGCAAAATTGCTCGAAACTTTTGGGCAAGAGAATGAAGTACCAAATTCATCGAGTCTCCGGATTATAATCATGCTTTCGAACTTCAAGTTTGTTCAGATGGGCCATCAATTTTGAGGACGTAATCCCTTACGGGTTTGCCCTCCACCAATTTCAGTGTCGACATCTCTCGCAAGGTGATCTGATGAGTCACGCATTTTTGACTTCGTCGGTTGGCTCATCCGATTTTGGTGTGTCAAGAATCCACTTGTGCTTTTGTGCGCTTAGGACAATTATAATTTTTACATTTTCCAATCAATATAGTTTCCATACTTATTCTATTGACTTTAAGTATAATAGCGAAGGATTAAAAGGTTACGACATCTTTGAATCGAAATAAATAATAATATGCATAAGCATAAATATATCACAAGGTTCGATCACATGTTTCATATTAAAATCTAAAAAAAAATATGAACATGCATCGTGGTAACATCTCAAAAATGCTTTAAATAAGCCACGCGTGGGGTGGGTCATTATTTAAACACATTCAACGAGTTATAAACAAGAACTCGTTACAAACTTTTAATATCCAGTTAATAGTTGGCTCTTTCTTGACCAATATAAAATTGACAGGACTTGAGGAAGTATATGCATATCAATTTTATACCTAAGTAATAACCATGATTAAATCTGAAATTATTATTTCGCTTTGAATGAGCCTCGTGGGGAGGTTCATCGTCGCCACTAGTAATAATCCACAATCATCCATCCGAATTTATTCATGTGAAAGTTATCTTTTGACCGCCCGATTAAAATTTCTCCAAAAGAATTCACAAATAAATAAATCATGGAGGTCAAAAATTAATTCAATTTTATTATCCTAAATAAAATTGCCAATTAATTATTTAAACATACTTAGTAATTTTTGAAGGTGAGATTTTTCATTGGGCAATTCTCATGCAAACACATTTAAACAAATTAAATAAAGCACAAGAAATCACAACAATAAATCAAGCAAAGCGGAAAAATAAACATATTGGGCACAAATTATCCAATTGTCATGGTTTGATTTTTTCTTGGTTTGATTTTGAAGAAATGTCGCCTTGAATTTCTCCCACTCGATCGTCTCGAAACGCCACGCCACGCCACGCCAAAGCTCGCAATGGGATGCACGCCCGCGATCCGGCCCCCTGCCGAGATCCCCCGTCCGCACCTTTACATTAACGCACATCGCCCATCGATGCTCGGCGACCTTGGCAAGCTTCACCCGCCGCAATTCTCGGCGAGATTCGGCAGCGGCGTGCATACCAAGACACATCCACGAAGCGAAGAAGCCAAATTTTGCCTCGCCCGCCGTGGAACTTCAGGGCAGAAGATCACAAGACTCGCCAGCGTCCGTCCGCCCGTCCTTTCGTCATTTCGCTTCGGCGACCTCACAAGCGTGCTTTCGGCCCTCGGCCTCGCCCCACGCCCATGCGTGCCTGCATGTGTTCACGTCGCGCGCGTGCCTCCCTAGGCACATTTTGAGCGACGCACGCCGCCTACGCCCGGTTCTGGATCTATCCTTTAATTCTTCATCTCAGCCTCCGTTTTCGATCCGGTTACAATTTATTTACAAAAATAAATAAACCTAGATCTAGACTAGTCTATTACATTTGATCAAATCAAACAAATCCTAATCTACTCGTGGATTTTCTCACGAGGCAAAACGAATTCGGACGGATCGAATTAAAAAACCACAATTTATATATATGCATAAATAAACACATTAAATTCCATGACAATTAGATACTTGCAAAAAGGATCTAGCAATTCTACCATCCAATTTCAAATTTAATGAAAACGAATTAAATTACAATTTAAAATTCAGAGCCCGAAACCGAGGCTCTGATACCTGTTGTTGGGGAATTATTTGCACGGATCTATTCGGGATGAATATTTAAATACAAATTTAATTCTAACAATTATTACTAGCATGAATTAATCCTATATTAATTCAAATAATAATTCAACAACAAATCATGCATATAAACAGTTCACGTAAATCCTACGCATGCGGAATTACTACGAGTTAACTTGAATGTACCTCTTGGAATGGCAATGGTCTCGTTGATTAGACACACCAAAAAAACCTTCACAAGTATTCCCTTAATCCTTGCTCGACAATCCGGTGGTAGGATGCTCGCGAACAATTAACAAAATGAAAATAAAATTTGTTGCACCACCTTTGTGGATTTACTAATTTTTCCAGCACATGGAATTGTACTTGGGAATGAAACACTCATCCCCTATTTATAGAGTTGAAGTGGCCGATTTTTTGCTCATGGAATAGGGGAAAAAATCTTTTCTTGATCTCCAAGAAATCTTGAATATATCTCATATATTCTTTTTCTCCATAATTAAAATATTCCATAAAAATCTCATTCACTCTTGTTATGGTGTATTTTTTGAAATATAGGGAACAAGAATCCAAGATTTGGATCTTCTTGAATTTATGTGATATTCTTGTATTTCAAGAAATACATATCTTTCATAATATATTTTCAAGAAAATCAAGAAAATCTTTCTTGCCCTTTATATTTCAAAATTTTCAAAATTTACAATATGGATAATCAAGTGGGAGATTTCTTGAATTTAATGAGATAATCTTGTATTCCAAGAATACATATCTTCATTCCATAACAAAATTCAAAGAAAATATTTCTCCTCTTTTAATCCATAATTTTCAAAAAAAAAGAGAGGAAAAAATAAAAAACAATATTTATTTTATTTTTAAACACTTTTTTTGCTTATTGGACTTTATGTTGGGCTACTTAGGGGCCTTTTAGGAGAATTAAGATTGGACCTTCCAATGGATCTTGAATTATCAATATTGAGCCACAATATTATTCAAGCCCATAAATATTAATTAACCCCACTACATAATTAATATTGCACTATCCATCTTAACCCATATTACTGTCAATATGGCTCCCGGTTATTATTTTCCGTGTTTAAGATTATCTAGCCCATTAATTAATTCAAGCCACCGAAAATAGCTTTCCATTAATTAATATCTTTTGTCCTTGGTTGAGGAACGGTTCAACATTATTATCCATACCGAAAACTAGTTCCACTTGCAAGATTTGGTATGATAAAGCTTATGAACCTCCCAAGGGGCAAATCGAACAAAGCGTATTTGCACCACGATTCTCCAGATTAAATCTTAGCAATCGCGACGTGACCAATAATATTGCCCAAGATAAAAAGTATTGAATCTCGTTGATTCTCTACCCGTGATAAGTCAAAGCAATAGTTACCAACCACACGTGATCCTATTTAAGGGATCGAAGATTAAGAAATAACGAACCACCGAGGTCTAATTCTTCCTTGTTCGGTTAAAAGAATTTATCCTCCAAGAGGTCCTATTCAAATAATCATCATGCACTAGTGTAATCTCTTGGTCAAGACAAACCAATCCCGAGCCTTTACACTTCAACCTTTCACGATGGATTGTTCATTTCCACCTAGGTCGTGAATGGTGTACTTTTGGTTACAAGGACCCATTAATTTAATCTTACGTGATCCGTATCACTAAATTAACTACAATGTAACACGTCTTATTTATTGAACAGTTATGCAAAGAAATATATGTAACATTCGATGATATTTAAAGCATCGATGATAAACAATTTATTTCAAGAAATAAATTAAAATTCATTTTTGATTATACAAAGTAAAAGCATACTTTCCAAAGATAATCCCAACGAGGAAAAGCCTCGTGCTTTCGTCACCTCGGGAAAGCAAGCACTACACCATCGGCGAACACACGAGAGTTCAACATTGTGCTTTCGCCGAGGAAAGTGATTGTGCTTCGCCTTTACAAAGCAGCACCGGCGAAACAAGAAATGATAGACCTAGAGCACGGACCAATACATAATCGACCATCAAGATACGAATATCCACCCAGATCTGAAAGAGCATCGCACCGCTCAACACAAAAGAAAAGCTGCAAAGCGGCTAAACCACCTAGATGACAAGCGAGACTTCACACCACCTTTTCGGGCGATGATTATGCCTAACTTATTCGGGCGGCCGCACTTCTGCCTTTTTTACGGCGATTATGCGGCTTCCGGCGGGCAATACGTGACACCGGCGACGATTATGCCCGCCTCCTCGATATGGCGTACGCGCCTTTTTCGGCGATGATTATGCCGCCTACTCGGCGTGGTAATACGCGCACCGGCGACGATTATGCCCGCTATTAGGCGGCTAACCTTCTACCGCCTTCGGCGATTATGCGCCTTATTAAAGGGCGCTCTGTACCACCGGCGACGATTATGCCGCCTCCTCGGCACTGGCAATACCGCCTTTTCGGCGATGATTATGCCGCTGATTCGGCGTGGCAATATCGCCATTAGTAACGATTATACCCGCCTCACTCTGGCGTGCTTATCACCCTTCGGTGTGATGATTATGTCCTTTATTAAACGCGGCACTCTGGCGTACCGGCGATATTATACCCGCATGCTCCTCATTATTGCCTTCTGGCCTTCGTGATGATTATGCCCGCTCGCCAGTCGCGCTACGCCACTTCCACCGGCGATGATTATGCACTTTACCGGATCGACACTCATAACACTCGCAAGCGTATGCGCGCTTTTGGAAGTGCTGGCGCTTTCGCGTCGTAGCGTATTCTGCCGACAAAAGCGCTCTCTCGCCGTCTCGGCAGATCATTATCGGCGTTAAATCCCGTAACTACGTGACGTTGATGCGCAAGCGTGAAACTCTCATCGGCGACATATTCCGTAGAAGCGGCCTTCCACCGCCCGTCGGCGATGAGATCGTCGCCACAGGTATTCATCCGCCTTCTGGCGTTAATCTGCTTTTAAGCGTTAGCCTTCCGCGTCAGCGCACGTATTCGCCGAATTCGCTCGCCATCCCGCGATGAGATCATTCGCCCTCACGGTGTTCATCCGCCTTTACGCTGTTGATCACCCACCTTTTAGCGCAGTTTTCAAAAGATTGCTGGATGATCACGGAAGCGGCGGTTTTCGCCCCGGAAATCCTTCGCCACGGACAGTTTTATCCACTTTACGGCAGATATGAATCATTTTAGCTCTGGCGTTCACGCGCTACAGATTCTAAATCGCCCGCCTTCCCGACGACAAGATCATTCGGCACGATGCTCATCCGTTAAAGCGTTGATTCCGCCGGCTTTAGCTCCGCCTTCATATCGGCCGCAGATTCACGAAGCGGCAAGATCATTAAGCGGATTTGCATCTATTCGTTAAAGATTCATCCATTTTTACGTTGATGGATTCGCCCTTTTTAAGCGTTAGCCCTTTCAGCACGGGCGATGCCAGATTCCGCCGAGCGGTTACACGCTCCCGACGACGTCATTACGCCCTCGCAGCGTTCTTCGCGCTACGGCGTTCTACCGGCCTTTAAGCGCCAGCATCGGCGGCTTAGCGTATTCACCAAAGCTTTCTCGCCGCCACGTCAGCGGCGAATCGTCCTCGCGTTCTTCGCCTTCTGGCATTGATCTTACATGCTTTAAGCGCTAGCCTTCATCGGCAGCGTATTCATAAAGCGGCGCTTTCCTCGCCCATCTCGGCGATGAATCGTCGCCGCCGACGTTAAATCCGCCTTCTGGTTGATACGCCCGCATTTTGGCGGCGGCCTTCGCGTCGGTGTCGTGTATTCCGTAAATGGCCATCTCGCCATCCGGCTGACGAAGATCATTCACCACCATGGCGTTATCCGCCTTTATGGCGTTGATACGCCAGCACCGTGGCCAGCCTCTCATCGGCGGCAGCGTATTCGCCGGCGAAAGCATCCTCGCCATCGATGATGAATCATCATTACGCCCCACGTGGCGTTAAATCCCAGCCTTTATGGCGTTGATCTGCCCGTGAGCCAAGCGGCTGGCCTTCAGCATCGGCGGCCCAGCGTATTCCACCCAAAGCCGAATTTCTCGCTGCGTCCTCGGCGGCGAGATCATTCACCCTCGCGGTGTTCATCCGTGATTACGACATCGACTGCCCGTCGCTACCGGCGTTGGCTCTTTGTTTCGGCGTGACTGTCCGCCTCGCCGGCGTTAACACCGCTGCGCGCCTTCATCGACTTTGGCCCTCTTGTAAGACCGCCGCGGTCGATCGGGCGATTTATCTGGGGCAAAAATTCATGGCCCCGCTTTCGGCCGTAAGTGATGCGGCGGCGATGCGAAAAATATACTCTATAGATCGCCTGACTAGTAAGGCGATCGGAGGGAGAAAATGTAAAGCTGCCTTTCGGCCGTAAGTGGTTACGGCGATGGCGCAAACTCCCTAGCTCCTCCAAGTATCTCATTTCTTGACGAGCCATCTCTGGCTTGCTTTCGTCAAAGCGAGTTCGATCGGCTCTCTCGTGAGCCATCTCTCGAAGACACTTTCATCCCGCGGGGATCCCATTCGGCTCTTCGATGAGCCATCTCCCAAGACACCTTTCATCCCGGCGGGATCCCATCGCCTCTCTCGACGAGCCATCTCAAGACCGCCATCTCGAGGCGGATCCCATCCGACTCTCCGACGAGCCATCTCTAAAGGTCTCGCTCATCCCGAAGCGGGGATACCATCCATTTCTCTACGATAAGCCCACTCTATAGACACCTTTCATCACGAGCAAGATTCCATCCGGAAGCTCTCTCCGACGAGCTCCTTGAAGACCCTGCTCATCCCGAGCGGATCATCTGGCTCTCTCCGGATGAGCCATTTTCAAGCACTGCTTTCGTTCCGGAAAGCGGGGATCACATCTGCTCTCTCCGGATAAGCCGTCTCACGAAGACTGCTCATCCCGGCGGGATCCCGTCCGGCTCTCTCGACGAGCCGTCTCACGAAGACTGCTCATCCCGAAGCGGATCGTATTCGGCTCTCGACGAGCCCATCTCAAGACACCTTTCGTCTCGAAAGCGGGATCCCACCCGGCCTCTCCGACGAGCCATCTTCAAAGATCTGCTCATCCGAGCAGATACCATCCGCTCTCTCCGGATAAGCCATCTCTCGAAGACCTGCTTCATCCTTAGCGAGGATCCCATTCGACTCTCTTACTGAGCCATCTCTGAAGACACATTCATCTCGAAGCGGGGATCCCATCCGGCTCTCGACGAGCCGTCTCTCAAGATCTGCTCATCCCGAGCGAGATACCATCCGAAACTCTCCAGACGAGCTACCTCCCCAAGACCATTTTCCCAATGGACATAAAAAAGACTCGTACGATGGTGCTCCCCTCGGCGCACGAAAGTGAAAAAAGACTTCGTCTGACGGGGCTCACCTCGGCACGAAAGCCACGGAAAGACTTCAGACAAAGGCTCCCTCGAAGAAAGAGCCGCAAAAAAGACTCAGACGACGGCTCCCCCTCGGCACGAAAGACGTAAAGACTTCATCTGAAAGGCTCATTGCCGGAAATCTGAAACCTGAAAAAGACCGTGGGGATCCTCGGAAATCTGTGAAACCTGAAGAAAAAGACCTTTCGTCTGATGGAACCCTCGGGAAATCTGAGCATGAAAAAGGCCTTCGTCTGGCAAAGTCTCCCAAAGTCTGAGCCTGAGAAAGACTCGTCTGGGCCAGGGCTCACAATCTGAAACCTGAAAAAAGACTTCGTTACAAAGGCTCGCCCTCGAAATCCTGGCTTTAAAAAAGACTTCGTCTGACAGAGGGCTCACCTCAATCACGAAACCTGAAAAAGACTCGTCTGACGGGGCTCCACCGAAACCTGAAAAGACTAATCTGGCCAGGGCTCCCCAATGCTGACACGAAAAAAGACTTCGTTACAATGGGGCTCGCCTCGAGAAAAACCCTGTCGATCGGCAGCGAAGGTAAGATCCTCATGCGAGGCTCATTCGAACGATCAAGATCTCATCGGCACCGAGCAAGCTCGGAGGCAAACAATGTGACCGCAGATCAGAAAAGATACAAGCTTATCAAGACATGAAACAAGATCGAGCTCGAACAACGCCAAAGCCCGATCTTGGGGGCTATTGTTAAACTCGTATCACACGCCGCCAAAGATTTAATTGTAACCCGTCGGCAGGGCCCACAAAGACTGGAATCGACCCGATCCAACGAGGTCAAGGTCACACATGAAGATGATTTGTCGGGCTTTACGATATGTTTTGTCATGCTTTATGCACATGATTTGTCGTGCTGGTTCTCTTTATATAAAGGACCTCACCCTTCATTGTAAAAAAACTCTGGAATTTTTCCCTCATTCCATTTATATACCAACAACCATATTTTAGAAAAGAACTACAGTTCTTCCCGCAGCCGTTCTTGTTCGACATTTATTTGTTTGGTGGTCAAATTCAACAAGCCACATCAGAATCGTTAATTATTTGACTGTCAACAACACCATTTGCACAAGATGCAATTGGTGCACTTGAATTCAATTTCAATTTAGATGAAGCATCTACACTCTAAACACTAAATAATGAACCCTAAATCATGACTTATTCGGACCGGGTGAACCATGAACCACTCGGGTCGAGTGAACCATAAACTACTCCGACCGGGTTTGGGCCCGAGTCGAAAAAAAAACACAAATAAAATTGAAATTGAAAAAAAAAAGTTAAAATTGAAAAAAAATTAAAAAAAAAAAAACTTTTAAAATTAAATTACACCAATTTTATTGGTGCAAAGGGGAATTTGTCAACTTTTACCTACCGTATTTTTTCACCCACACACAACGTATTACACTGGTACAATTTGAGCAAACATGATAAATTTGTGTACAATCCCTTCCATACATGGATGAAGTAACATATTGTGTTGGCTCAATTTGAGCAAACACAGAATAAATTTTCAAGAAATCAGTAGAGGTGCTCTATAAACTCCCACATGTTGCATTGGATAATTTTTTGGATATCCTTCTCATAAAATAAAGGGATGAACTAATTTACTTATAATCACTGTTTATTTTTAATAAATTATTTATTGTTCATTTACAATCCTACCCCAGCAATGCACGTGATATTTTTCAATACATACACAATGGTACATAGTAACGACACATAGGGGTGGGAATAGGCTGGCCGAGCTAGGTCTCACATAAAAAAATCTGAGTCTGGTATTTAATTTTGGATCAAAGTCTGGCCCGTTATCTATCATAAACTTTTTAAAAAGTCTATACCTGACATTTTTATTAAATAGGCCTGATTTTTTTATTAAATAGACCTGGCCTGAAATTCTTTTAAAAGCCTATATAAAATATGTATTTTTTTTACAACCTTATTATGGCTACTATTTATTATAAAAAATTTAAAATCGCACCTATAAAAATTTTAAGTGTAAAAATAACAATACTAAGTGTTTCATCAAATCATCAAAATATATTGCTACTAGTTATTAGTATTAAATATTATCTATTATATTAATATATTATTTACAATTATATAATTATATACATATATATATATAATCAAATATCTTAAAACATTATGTTGAGGCTTAAAAGGCTATGAAAAAAGTTCCAAGTATTTATATTTAAGTAAATAGCTTTTAAAAATGTCCGGGCGATTATTAAGCAAAGTCGTCTTAGAAATGAAGCTTTAGTAGACTGGCCAAGACCCCCCCTCGCAATAAGATGTTTCGACCTATTCTCACCCCTACATACACATAGTATATGATCTTATATTATATATCATTATAGTTTGTGTGATTTACTTAACCTTTAACAAGAATCTCTTAATCTTTGTAAATGTTCTTTATAAACATTTCTTAAGTGATGCATACATGATACAACTCCATTCTATATTCCAAAAGGCTTCATTTGAATGGATGGATTTGAAATCCATGAATTTCACACACAAATTATACTCTCCAATGAATTTACAAATACTTAGATGTGAGAGTTTAGGGAAGAGAGTGAAGGGGGAGAGGGAGAAGGGGTAGAGATGAGAAGATTTCACAAATGACTAGGTTTTGATGAGGATTTGAAATCCCTCCATTTTAAACTAGATTCTTAAATCTAAGTATTTTGTAAATTCATTGAAGAGTGATGATTTGTGTGTAAAATCCATGAATTTCAAATCCATCTATCCAAATGGAGCCAAAGAGTACTCAAGAGCTATGCACATGTTTTTTTTTTTCACTTGAGATCTCTGAACTTCTTTAGATTTCAATAAACAACCAAACATATTCACATTTATTTAGAGGCTTCATTTTATTTTATTTTTGATAATGAAGAAACAAAAAAAGTCGTGTGAAATTTAAATTGAGGATATGCCCAGTAATAGAGTAATAGTCACTTGTGAATGAGAGCCAATAATATTCAATCCCTAAGATAAACTTCTAAAATAGTTTAGCAGAAATAACATGCATTGCAGAGATATTTCTCCTTGCTTTGCGAGAGTTTTCTCCTCACATTACCATAGGCACTAACACTCGGTCTGTGACCAATAGGGCAGTTTCTCCCCACATAAGTTCTCGCACAAAAGATTGCCATTATTGATACTGAAAATAGACGATTGATTAAACAAACTCTTTACATACTTTGATGAAATTGTCAACATACCAGCAGTTACTAGACAACATGCAGCACATCATAGGAAGCCCAAGTTCAACATTGAAAACCAAAACAGAACCAAAAGATGCATAAGATTAATAAAACAAAAAACAAAAACTGGCATTCCCAAACTCTGGAAAAGAGATCTTAAACCGAGATTTTACATGCTCAGCCTCTTAAAATGTTTTGCTTCAAGACTCGCTAAATAGGTGCAAAAAACCAAAATTTTCAAGATTATTTAGAACAGTTCTCCAATGATCCAAAATATTATTTAGCCATAGAGAGACTTTAATCCACAAGGTCATATCCAACTGTGAATGCTGTTTAGTAGGGTTCAACGGGTGCACGGAAGCTGGCTCCTGCGTATACTGCTTCTGAACCGAGTTCCTCCTCAATCCTTAGCAACTGCATCCAAGATGCGCGATTGTTAATTTTTCAGGAAAAAAAAACTTAAAAATTGGAGGGCTAATGGAAGAAAGATTAGATGCTTGCCTGGTTGTACTTTGCGAGACGTTCAGATCTGCAAGGAGCTCCGGTCTTGATTTGGCCCTGATAAATGAAGCCAATTGGTAACAGTCAGATTCCAGCTAGGTTATTACGGTAAATGTAAAAGGTGAAAATACGAAAAATTAAATGAACATTACCGTAGACAATCCAACAGCAAGATCAGCAATGAAAGTGTCCTCAGTCTCACCACTGCATCCAGTATAACAAATTTAATTATTGTGATATATACATATAATCAAATGAACAATAAAAGAATTGGGAAGTATCATACCTGCGGTGACTGGTCATAACACCCCAACCAGCATGCTTTGACATTCTTACAGCTTCAATACTTTCGGTAACGGATCCAATTTGGTTAACCTGGTGTTTCAAAAGGGGCATAGTTGTAATTTTAGGGACTGCAAAAGCTAGTGTAAAACAACAGCGTGATTGCAAGCACATCAATACCTTGAGGAGAAGGGCATTGCAAGACTTCTCCTTGATTGCCTTCTCAACTCTCTGCATACATAAATAACCAAGAAAAATAAAGATTAAGAAAATGTTATTTTACGAGGTAATAATCTAAAGAACTCGTGAACAGCAATCACCTTGGGGTTGGTAACAAGAAGATCATCTCCGACAATCTGTACTTGAGTACCAATTTCTCCAGTCATTTTAGAGTAGTGCTCCCAGTCATCCTGGTCAAATGGGTCTTCAATTGATACAATTGGGTATTCAGAAACGAATGACTTGTAGAGGTCCTTGAGTTTGTCACCAGAGATCTTTTGTTTTCCATCATTGTTCTGTCAAGACAACGCAATGAATGGGTAAGAATAAAATCTTAAGCAATTATTTAATTAACGTACCATATTTCACAATTTAAGTTGCTTAATAGTTAGTAACTTGCCTCTTCCTTGAAGTTCAAATCATAAGTCTTATCGGATCCATAAAATTCAGATGCAGCAACATCCATTCCAATAACGACCTAGGGAAAGAAGCGATATCCACATGTTAGTATCATTTAACGATGATAAGCCACTACAAGAAGTAGTAAGACACAATGGATTAAGAACTCGCCTTTCCAGTATAACCTGCCTTCTCAATAGCTGTCTTGAGCAGTTCAAGACCTTCTTTGTTCTCCTGAAAAAGAAATCAAGCAGATATCTGAATATTCTAGAACCCAATAGAGCAGAGATCCAATGGTGATAGTAGACTAGTAGTATGATGTTACCTGAATGTTGGGAGCAAAGCCACCTTCATCTCCAACATTGGTGGCATCTTGGCCATACTTCTTCTTAATAACAGCCTGAAATGAAAGCGGGATCAGACTATATACGAGTAAAATAGATTCTCAGACTCTAAGCACATAGGAAGCTGTGGACATGGCAAAGTAAGGAACATCATATGAAATTCCAACGGGACATCGAGTTATATAACATTCATAAGCAGACACAAGGGCACCCACTATAATACAAAGTAAGCAAGCAATAACACAAGAAAATCATCAGCTTATATATACAAGGGGCAGTAAACTACAAGCGATGACATGCCTTCAAATGGTGATATACTTCCACACCCATCTTCATGGCCTCCTTGAAAGAAGCAGCTCCGACAGGAAGAATCATGAACTCCTGCAAATAAAATTGTGTTAATTAAGATGGTACGACAATCACTGATTAACTAACAACAAGAGACGTGCCTGCATGGCCAATTTGTTTCCAGCGTGTGATCCACCATTGATGACATTGAAAGCAGGAACAGGGAGCACCAGCTTTTTGTTACCGGCAAGGTTGGCAATATGCTAAATATAGAAAGAGCAAAGCAACTATGTCAGCATTCACATGGAGCAACTTACATAAAGGTACTAATGATAATTTATCAAACAGGATCCACTAGCGTTGGAATGTCTATGGTTAAAAGGATGTAAATGCATTGTTATCCACATGATAGAAGGATCTAATTGTAAGGGACGCCAACCAACTAAAGCAGGGCTATCATTACTCACAACAACTTCAAAAGAAAAATGATAAACGATGATTGATGAAGATAAATGAAATCTGTATACCTTGTACAAAGGGATATTGAGGACAGCAGCTCCAGCTTTGCAGACAGCAAGGGACACGGCAAGAATAGCATTTGCACCAAGCTTAGAAAACACAATTCCATATTTTAAGTTAACGTACTACCCACATGAGAGAGGAAACAATGAATAGATTTAATTGATATACTATGATACCTTTTGCTTGCACCAACCCCACTCATTTTGAGTTCCATCAAGTTGTTGAACCATGAAATTATCAAGACCAGTCTGATCCGTTGGGTCCTGTGGAAAATATCACAACTGGCTCAGTTTGGAAGACAGATTACTTATTTTCTCATTTCTATTTTTGTCTAACATATGTCAAACAATTCTGAATTATTTTTTCAGCAATTTAAGCATGTTCAATAAAACACACGACATGTTAGTATTTTCTTCCTACTACTAGTCATCTTAAAAAATGAATGTCGAACAATCCTGAATAATTTTAAACAATTTAACCATGTAAATAAACTAAAAGGGCAAACCTTTCCAACAAGAGCAGGTCCAATGATAGAGTTAACGTTGTTAACAGCCTGGACAATACACCAAAAATATCACATCACATCATAAATAAATTGTAATTTGAAATCTGATGGAAACGCTGTTTATGGTCAATGGCACTGACCTTAGAGACACCCTTGCCAAGGTACTCTGATCCTCCATCCCTCAATTCAAGAGCCTCATAAACACCTAAAACAAGGGAAAAAGAGAAACAGATCAATAAATCTGCACCACTAAGGCACTAACTATGAATATATCATAAACACATTTGTAATTACTAAAAGAAAAGCTCATACGGCGTAAATCATGTCAAAGATTCGTAGTAACTTAACACTACGCATAATCTGAACTCTAAATAGTAGTGGAGGTCATTGAGTGATAAAATCAAACCAACCATTTCATCACCACATAAATTAACGTTGCAGCATAAACAAAAAAAATCAAGTGATAAATTCTAGGTGAGAAAAATAACGAAAAATATGCGTGTTTGTAGATCTTACCAGTGGATGCACCACTAGGAACGGCAGCTCTGGCGAAGATTCCATTCGATAGATGCACATCAACCTTCAGTTATCAAACAGAATAGAGAAAATAAATCAGGCGCTATCGGCATTTTCCAAGGATTAAACCCGAACATAAACATTTCCAGCACTAAATCAACGCTATCGCCAAATTCTCATGCTCGAACAAAGCTTAAACAAGTTCTAATTCAAACTGCGATTACTTCCGCAATAAACAGAACAGATCGATACAGATACCATTCAAAAATATGCAAAAGGAAGACTGTCGATAAGGTACCTCGACGGTAGGGTTGCCACGGCTGTCGAAGATCTGGCGGGCCTTGATGTTCTTGATTGATGCCATGTTTCAAAGAGAAATTACACGATCTAGAAAGAGAGAGATGAAGGGGAATTAGAGTGAGAGAGAACAGCAGGTGAAGTGAAAAACGGAAGTGAGTAAATAAATTGGGCTTGTGTTTGTAGAATGGTTAAGTTGATCTGAGCCGTTGATTTTGTGGAATTAACGTTGATTGGGTAACAAGAAATTGATGTGTGGCTCAATCGGTAATTCTGTGTGCCGAGCGTTGATGCCCTCGATTGTGTCGAAATATGGGAAAATAAAAATATATCACTAAATTCCTCAAAAATAATAAAAAATCAGTAGAAAATAAATCAAGAAAGCAAATCTCGTGTGATAATAGTGGAAAACAAAACATTTGGCTAATTATGATTAATGGACTTTAGTTATGGATATTCAAGCTATAATTTTTCTTTTCTTTTTGTGAAAAGAGAATCTGCAAATATTAAAAGATCAAAAAAATTATATAAATTCGGTTCACGTAAATATATTGGTGACATTCAAATATGAAAATGGAGATGATTTTTTTATACGTATTCGCCTAGTACTGCTAAGATAAATTTATTTTCCATTTTGATATATACTAAATTACTATAAGTTTATTTCATTGTTATATTCATTAATTATTTTTTAATGGACCGAAGTAACCTTATTTAAAACTCAAGTTCTACAACAAAATTCATTTATAATATATTAAAATTTAAAATACTTAAAAGGAAGGGTAAAATGGGAAAAAGTTTGAAAATTTTAGAGTTCCAACTATATTAATTACTACCCCGTCCTGAGATAACGTGCATATTTTCCCTGACACGGAAACAAAGAAAACTTGCTTTATTGATATTATTTAAATCAATTAGAAATGATATTGTGAGTGTGTAAATTTTGAGTGTTTTGTCATTTTAGAAAATATATACGTTATTGCGGGACAAACTAAAAAGGAAATTGTGTACGTTATTGCGGGACGGAGGGAGTATATTTTTTAAAATTTGTGTTATTAAAATAAAATAAGTTGATTTTAACCGTGTAGAAGAAGTATAATTATATTAAATATAAATTTAAAGAGGTTATCCATATTAAATTCAAGCTTTTATCATAAAGATCTCGTATAATGTAAATGAGAATAATCGAATTGGCTTTTGCGTGAAAACATTGATCACGCTCTTCGTTTGTTTGGGAATCCAATTACTTTTGGGAACAAATTTGGAGTTTATGGGAGTTATAAGATGGATTGATGATTTCGTGGTGTATTTGGGTGCTTGATGTACTAACTACTAACAACTAACTTTGTCCGATAAAAAAAAATGTAAATGAGAATAAGCTATTATGATTTGATACTAACTACTAACAACTAACTTTGTCCGATAAAAAAAAATGTAAATGAGAATAAGCTATTATAATTTGATACTAACTACTAACAACTAACTTTGTCCGATAAAAAAAAATGTAAATGAGAATAAGCTATTATGATTTGATACTATTGATAGCTACTAATTTAACAAGGGATTGAATAATGATTGTGGTTTTAATATTTAGATAATCAAACAATAAATATTCAAATGATGCACAATAAATGAGTTATTGAGCATTCATTATAGAGATATAAGACTATATGATAATAGGTTTGTCTACACGACTAATACCATGGTTCCTTTATTGACCCTAGTTAAGAGTCGACTATAACATTAAATGCTTGACAAGGGTTCTATGCAAGTCTGATGTCAATCTCGCCTCGGGGGTCCGCAAGTGAGCTCGACCGTGTCTCATCTTCTAATCTAGTTGTTGTCGCCGATTGGAACGATAACTTACTCACCTCGTTTATTTTCTTATTTGATCATCTGCATTCATGTTTCAAGTTCTGTCAAAAGACTTCTTCCACAAAAAAGTGCGATATTTCCTATTACATTGACTTTCTACTATATTTGTCTATTAAAACGTTCTCCGATATCTTCTCAGTTGATTTCCCTTCATTTTATAGTAGATTTCATGATAAGACCTTTGTAGAATTTCTATCGAGACTCTTGCCTTTCTTTATCGCTTTGGAGATCGAGTTTGCTTTTTAAAGTTGTTTGCCGCATTTAGCGGATGTGAATCGATCTCTCAGTCTGATTGAGCTCGTCATCATCATCAAAATGTGTCTTCCGCTCGTCTGGTTATGGGATTGAGCCTCAACTCAATATTGCTTTTGGGCTTTGCGGTCGTTTATAACTAACAAAACAAACACATGTAAAACATCGTTGATGCTTAAAAAAAAAGAGAATCGAAGTCAAGTAGTCATTGCGATGTAATTGCAATTTTGCAAACTCACATTGCAACTAGTTGTCTAATATTTGAAACCTATTTACCAACCAAACACCTCGTAAATTATTTGGAAGTAGTGTGCTAAGCCCCTGAAATTGACTTGAAACTTCAATTTATTATAAAATCATAAACAATTCTAAATTCCTTTTATTTTACTGCTTAAATAAAAAACGAGCTAACCTATCCACAGATGAATTGAATCTTCTGGTTGTGAGAAATTTCAATAAAGTCAGACTTGCCATAATTTCAATTTTATTAGTGAAATAATATGTCGGCAACCATGTTAAAATTGAAAAATAATTGACAAATATAATATTATTTTATTTTTATATTGTTAGTCGTGTCTCTAAACATAATTTTTCGGTTTGTTAAGGTGTGTTCTCAAACTTAAAAAATAATTCTATTTTCTTTTCTAAAAAACTGTTGAGGGATAATTTTCTTTGAAAAAAATAATTATAATGAGTAAAGTCTGCAGACACAGTCTACTTTAGTACTGCGTTCAAATTTGACTTTGGTTAGTTATTGAATTTATGCCCAAAATATAATTTTATGGAGTTCTAGAACAGAACTCGTTCAAAACAGTGTGCTAATCATGTTCAAGGTGCCTTGCAGAACTTTTTAGAAAAAAGTCTCAATTTAGATGTTGTTTGGGCAACACGAAAAATTATGAACGCATTCACAGGAAATGCAAGAAACAGAGTTTTAATTTTAATTTTTAAAATTTCCTTGAGTTTTAGAATAAGCAATTTTTTTCCAAATTTTGGTCTAAATTTAATTTTGGACACCAAGCATTTCACAAATAAACTTTCGTGTTCAAAAAATGCATCATCCCGAACGGGTTATCAAACACGTTGCTAATTGCGAAAGTAGGCTAAGGGTCCATGTCTGATTTTTTTTGGGTATCCCGAAATTCTAATTCAAATTATTCCGAAAAAATGTTCCCATTATGAAAATAAAAGGACAAAGAGAGCATATTCCAATAGGATTTATAATGATTCCCTAAATATCAATAAGAAACATTTACATTGAGGCGGTCTTTACGGTGATTGAAGACGGATCATACTTTAGATATTGACACTTTAACACTTTGAAATAAAAGCCAAGTTGATTGTCTTTGGATTTGTCTGACATCTCATATATGGCATCAGATTTATATGAGTTTTTAAATTTTTATCAATCATTAGTAATAATGTTGATGATATTGACACTTTCCACGACTACCCTGGCTAAATAAACATTTCTGGAAAATATGAAAGAGAACAAAAGTTGCAATTAACAATTGTACTAAACAAATCAGTGGCGGTTTGCAAGATAAAATATACAATTAATTAATTACACAGTACGTGCATTTTAAAGGGGAATGACTATAACTGAAATAAAATACACATTCAAATACTATATTTCAATGGTAAGTTAAATTATTTACGAGTAAACTCACGAGTGACAATGTTCATGAATCATGAGTCATGACCACTGCATATATTAGTTGAATAATTCATTAAAAAATGCACTTTAATGCAATTTCAGAACAATTTAGTTAATTTATTTATATAATTATATTTTGGGGTGCTGCGCATGATGTCGTGTGTCACAGAAAGGCAACAATTAGGTCAACAATGAAAATTAAATGAAGCAGTCGACTGAAATAGTATTAGTTAGTGATATAAAATAAGAAAAGAATATAAAAGAACATGACCAAAAGAAAGAAAAAGAATAAGCACTTTAAAACAAGAGGATTTGGATTTGCACAACTTGGTTAATTTGGAAAGTTAGAAATGAGAAACTTTTTGAGAACATTGAACCGGAAGTGAATAAGTTAACGAAGGAAATTAAAGCAAGAACTTGGTCTTGGTTAGTGGCAAATAACCTCAAGACTAAGCATATCACCTTCTTGAGCTGGCGAAACAAGATTTCTGCATAGTTTTATTGATAGGTTACTGCATTGTTTTCTTTAATTGCTGTAGTAGGAGCCGTTTGTCATTGGTCTTTTTGTAGCGATGTTTCGGTAGGATGAGGCGGAATTACTTTTCTAGTTATACTGTGGTTCTTGTAAGGGTTGTAGTACCCCTTGTACTCCACTTGTTCTCTTTTTAATAATATTTTTGGCTGTTAAAAAAAAAAGCACTTTAAAACAAGAAAAAGCAAATATATTCACGTGTTCGCGGCCATTTCCGCCACCAATGACGAAACTGTTCACGCAACGTAATGTTGCTTTCAGTCTCCTACTAACTATTTTTGTTATCTGTCGGCAAATAATTATAAATGTTTATTGCACATTGAATAAGTAATTTAAATTAATTTATTTTGTTAAGTCAAATAAGTAGTATTTGAAAAAATATCATTTTCATCAAATCTTTAGAAATGAAAATATTTGATAAAAAAAAGAGTAATTTTAAATTGGTCTATGAATGCTTCAACAAAATCATAATTATGGCCTTCAACTCCAATAGTCCAGTACTACTTGGACACAGACTAAAATTGAAAATAAAATATTAGAAAAATAAGGTATTTGTTAAAAAATATTTAAATTTGTTTTTGGAAATTATGTAGTTATTTAAACTTTAAAGATGGAGTTTGAATTCTAAATGGTCGTAATTTTGATGTGAATAGATTTAGTCATATAAGTTTTTTTGTAAATCGATTTAGTCGATAAACGACAATGTCTAATTTTAGTCCTAAATCGTCGAACAACGTCGTTTTGTCATTTTATTTGGGGCTTTACGGTTAATCTTTGTGTGGGGACCGCTACGTGTATTTTTTTTTTAACAACTGAAATTTCAAACATATATAATTAAAATCTAAATAGAGTTGATGACAAAAATTAGTCAAACACACTTAAAAAATACACGTTGATGATCAAGTCACAACATCCGCCGAAAAGCCCCAAATAAAAATGGCAAAACGACGTTGTTTAAACCGATTTGAGATTAAAATGAACGTTGTCAAAGTTATTGGACTAAATCGGCGACAAAAAAAATTATGGAACTAAATTTATTCAAAAAGTAAAGTTATGAGACAATTTGTAATTCAAACTCTTTTTAAAGATGGATTTCATTTAACAACTTTTACTATATTGTTTTTCTTTATTTGTAATTTAAACAGGAAAAAAGAAAACATTGGTCCCAAAAGTTCATTTGTTATTTTATTGCTTCTCACAGTATACTTTCACCATAACATATAAGATCCATCTTATGTATTCTCTGGACATTAAATTCCGATTACGTAGAAGAGATTACCTTGATATCAGTATATCACATAGCTTACAGCAGGGTATCCTGCATAAGAAATGAAGTTCTAAATTGTTATTTTAAAAAACCATCTCCGAACAAATAAAGCAGAAATGCAACTTATGATTTAACGAGTTATGAGTTATGTCTATGTCAACTTTCAATTATATTTGGATTTAAGACTACCATACCAACGAGTTAACGACAAATGAGTGGAAAAACATGCCTGTGTTTGTTCTGAAAGAAAAGGTTCCAGTTCTGTCGTACCGGACATCAGAGATGATGCTATATTATTTTGCTGAACTAAGGTTATTGTGAACTGGGTTTAGCACAAAACATATATAGTTACTACTATTTTCAAATCTTAGTCAAATGGGAGCTGAGCCATTAGATCATGTCTTTGTTTTTGCTCCAAATAACTCAATACTTCTGTAAAATGTCTAGAATCAGATTTTACTAGAGAATACTTAATAAGAATGAAAGCAAGAGAACATACCTGCAGATCTGAAAGGGGATTTACCCTTTGCAATTCTGCTACCATGGCAGAGAAGTGCCAACATAATGGCCTAGAAAAATAGAACCAACCAGATATCAGGAAACAGCAACCAAAATTCAGATATTTCATGCACAAAATCTGAGAGCACATACCAATGGGAAGAATTAATGGATGAGACCAATTTCGGAATGATTTTGCAGTCATTCTGCGATTTACCAATGCCAATACAATCTAAATAGGGAACGAAATATACAAGTGGCAATGAGAATTTACCAAAAAAAAAAAAAACCAGAAGAAAAAGTTAGAATCATAAAAGAAATGCACACAAGGCTGGTAAAGTGAAAAAAAAGTGAGATTACAGAAAAGAGTAGCTCAAAAGATTTATCGTAGTAGAATATCATGTCTTGGGGGTAAAATTTTATATATGTTTTCTCATTTCAGTGAATGTGTTAACTGATAAGTACAATACAAATGTTAGAAGTGAATCAACATTAAAGTGAGCAGTAACTCAGATATAGCTAATCTAGCTATGGAATTTAAGGATAACATTATGTCCATAACATAGCGATATTCATCTAAAAGTATATATGTTGGATTAAGGAATTTTTAAATGTTGCAGAAATATGATCTTTAGTACCTGATACATGACATTCTTTGAAGTCAGTTCTTTATTACTTCACAAAATGAATAATGAGATGAATACCAATTAGAAAAATGATGCTTTAAAAGTTGTCCATTTCTGCTAAATTCACAATGGAAACAATATGTTATATGTTACCAATTATTTTACTGGGTATAAATGCATAAATCTACATAATCATATGAAAATTACTGATTACAATGCAGAGATGGTTGTAGTCGTCATCAAGACAGTTAAATCTGGCCTTCTCTCCAAACAGCACCTATTCAGTAACATGAGAAAGTAAGTTTAGAAAGAAGAGTTGTTTTGTAAGAAGCTTTTTTCTAATCATGGGATTAACTATCCAGCTGTAACAATGACTATACAATTCCACTCCAAATATACTCCTACTCTATAATGTACATCTTTTACGACGAAATAATAAATGAAATCAGAAGAGCTTAACTTAATGCATTGAGTTAAGATGAAAAATCGAAAGCTTCTGTCCTATGTGGCAATCTCTCGACTTTTCTTTCCCCAGTTTTCTCACTCATTAAATGTGTTTCAGCTGTCCAGTTAGCAAATATCCCCACACTACAATGCAGGAGAAGCTGAAAGATACCCATGCAAGCTCAATTCACCAATTCCTTTAACCACACACATCTCAGAGACAATGATCTCCGCCTCGTTTAATCTGCCTTCCTCTCTAAGGCCAGAAAGAAGCTCATTACAAACTGACACACGTGGAAGAAACCCGTTCTTCAACATTCCTCTGTACCACCCATAAGCCCCATCAAAGTCTTTTACTTTGCAATGCCCATGAATCAGTGTGTTATAAGTCACATCATTGGGGGCCAACTCTTTGGCAATCATTTCATCGAAGAGATCCCTTGCTCTTTGAAAATTCCCCTCTTTTAAACATCCAGTAATGAAGCTATTGTATGTCATCTTATCAGGAGAAATCCCCTTATTTAACATATCTGTGACCAAGACACGTGCTCTCTCAACATCTCCATGCCTTACAAAGCACTGAATGAGCTCATTATATAAAACGCGATCAGGAATCAACCGTCGAAGAAAAATTTCTTCAACAGTTTTTTTCCACAAGATCCAATCTCTCCTTTCCAAATATGCTTATCAAAGGATGATATGTATTTAAGGTAGGCTTGATGCCTCGAGCTTTTCATCTTCTTATACAATTCCAAACACTTCTCTAGGTTACCTGCATCTGAGAACCCGGTGACTAAGCAATTGTATGTGATTAGATCAGGACTTAAACCTTTACTCTCGTCATACTGTAAGCTAATTCTTCAGCTTCAACAACCTTTCCCTTTCTGCAAAGCCCATTCACAAGTGTATTATATGTCACAATTGTTGGAGATATCCCATTCTTTAACATCTCATCAAAAACTTTTAAAAGCATTCTCCATATTTACACCGATGCAGTGCCCGTCTATAAGCATGTTGTATATCTGAACATTAGGCAACACACTTCTGTTCAACATGTCTTTAAACATGACTTCAGCTTCAAGAAGGCGCCCTTCTTGCAAAAACCATTTATCAGAGATCCATAAGTCACAACACTAGGCTTTAATGCATTGTTTTCCATTTCTTCAAGAATCTCTAAGCACTTTCTAAACTGGCAAGTCCTACCATAGCCACCTATTATGATATTATCGTCTGTACACTTGGAGAAAGACCCTTCACCTTCATCTTTCTTAACCACTTCGTTCGCATCATCCATCTGACCAAATTCACAGAAAGTGCTAATCACCGTATTATCGTTGATGCAACTAGGTTTCACTCCTTCATTTTCCATTTGATCAATGACCAGAAGAGCCTTATCAAGATGTCCTGCTTTGAAATAACCTTTTACCATGGTATTCAGTATAACCTCAGTCCAAACAACACCACGTTCCTTCATCTTCATCAAGAACTCTTCTGCTTTATCCATTTTCCCTTCCTTGCACAATCCATTCATCAAAATGCTACGTGTATGCATTAATATTCACCCTCTCTTGATTGCATCTTAAGAAATGCCATCGAAGCCCTGAACATTCCCTCCTCGAGTGGGCATCAAAAGAATACTATACGTAAATCCATCAGGCACAAACCGTACACACTCATCTCCTCCAAAATCTTTTCAGCTTCTCCAACTCTCCCCACTTTACAAAGTCCACCGAGCAACGTGTTATACGTCACAACATTCGGCTCTACTTTATCAATTTTCATCTTTTCTCTAATACTAAAAAGCCCCCTCTATATTCTTCAGCTTACAATATCCATCAATCAAACTATTGTACGTCACTCTATTCGGAGCCACATTCCACTTTAGCATTTCATCAAACAGCTTCCTGTGCATCACCCATTCTCCTCTCTTTACACAACCCACCTATTAAAACATTGTAAACAAACCCATTCGCCCGCACCCGCATTCATTCATCTTATCCATCAACCCGAAACCTCTCCTCAAATCCCCAATTTCACCGCGGATTGTATTGCTTTCCCATAACTAAACTTATCCACCCAAACCCCAGAATCCACAGCATCAAGAAAATATCCTCATCGTCTCATCAAATTGTTTCGAATTCACCAAACATTCAAGAAACAAATTAAAAGCAAAAATCGAAGGAAATTACCTTCACCTCTAACCAAGCCGTACAATTCGGCGGCCTCATTGTGGAGCTTCGACTCCGCATAAACTGCTAAAAGCGTGTCTAGAAGTACTGGTTTAGTAATCGGCGAAGACTGAGAAAACACAATGTAGAGCTGCGAAACTGAGTGCGTAGAAACGAGGCTTTGAAGATGATTTTCACCGTTTCCGTTCGGTTGTGTTGAATAAGACCAGAATCTTTCGTAATTCTTTTACGAGGCTTGTTTAGGTTGTGTGGTCTGCAATGGAGGAGTTGCAGAAGGAGTTAGAGGGGGGCAAAGCGGAGTATTGGAAGAAATCGACGGAAGCGTCTCGCCATGTCAAGGAGAATTCAAGAACTACCATGTTCAAAACGTTCTTCAATTTTGTCTTTCGAATACGAATTAATCGTATTCTTCAACTCAGTGTTTCGATTTTTTAATTAAGGGTCCATTAACACTGGCCCAAATAAAGTAGGGCCTGAAATAATGGGGGCTTACATTATTTATAAATGATAGTTTGTCCACTACTATGCAAATGTTTTTTTTTTTTTACCAGAAGTGTGATGCATATGTATTGCATGATGATGAATGATGATAAAATTCGAGATTGAATACTTTGTAATTTTAAAATCTTTTTAAAAAATAAAAATGGTGAAGTATCTTTATATAACTAAATTAAAATTATTTTTCGAGTAACACTTCTGTGAACTTGGTATATCATAAACTCAATCATTATTATGTATATTATCACTATTTAAAAATTATTTTATTTTTAAATAATTATAATTTTATACATAATAATAATTAAGAAAAATAAAGTTAGCCATTGAGCTAGGGTTCACATAAATTTGTCTTATTTTTCGGCCACAAGTTTTCTTACTAAAGCTATATACTCACGTATAGTTATATTAAAAGGAAAAAAAAATTCACTACAAAGTCACCCAAAATATTACAATCAGGTATAAAAGTGCAGAAAATTTTAAAAAATTGAACTAAAGTACGATCATATTTTAGTTCAAATTTTACAGATTTTTAAGATCGATTATTATTCATCTTCAAATTTTGTATTTAGTTGTAATTTTTCCATATTAAAACTCTTCTCCACATTTTTAATTCTTAAGTTAACTTTCACTATTTTAATTCTTAACTTAAGTTTGATTTTGTAAATTGTAATACAAAGTTCATGTCTCTACCATGCTACCTCGTATATTCTACCCATTTTTTATTTTTTAAATACGTTTAATTTAGACTAATTCTTACCCATTTTGATTAATTGATACATCATACATGTTGTTATGTCTTATGTGAAACAATCTCATCATAGAGTGTATTTTTAACTAGGAAATTTTGTATTCACAATTTGTGTGGCGAACAAAACTTTTATAATTAAATTTAAGATGAAAATTTTTAAATATGAAAAAACTTTAATTCTGAATCAAATTCTCAGATTGGTGAAGGTAAAACAAAATTGAGTAATTAAATGGTTCACTTCCTACCACTCGTATCCATGATTCATAGTTCACTACCGAATAAATTATAATTTAGGGTTCATTATTTAATATTTAGGGTATAAATGGTTGATTTAGGACAATTTTATAGATTTTCATACATGAAAATTTTTACACTAGCCATACTCTTTATAATTTCATTTGGAAGCAACTATCGCACATGAGACTCAATGTCTTTAATCCTATTCCTTACCATGTTGAGTAATACTATGACCAATTGGTTAGGTCGCCCATCTCATAGTAAGCTACATTACTTCCTCTAATTTCAAGTAATCACCTAATTAGTAATTATGTTTAGGTTAAATTCCAGTTGTAATGGCGAATGCTGTCATGTCTAACCAAAAAAAAGACAATGATAGAATTCACTAATACTACATTTACCCTTTAATTAGTTGAGGAGAGCAATTACAACTTTTTTGCACCCAAATTTTGCAATAAATATTAATTTGATACATGAATTAATTCGTGCAAATACGTGAAGTTGTGAGATTTGAGATTATAAAATGAATAAATATATACACTCTTAAAATTACGAGCACTGTTCGGTCTGTACAGATTTTACCCATAAAGCATAAAATTTCTTGAGAAAAATTAGAAGAATTTTGAGTTAAAATTAAATATATAAACTTTAGAAAGTATTAACAACATTTTTTAAGCACACAAAGTCATTTGAAGGTTAGCATTGGTTTGTTTAAGTAGATCTGATCAATTTAATTAAGTGGTGAGAGTATTTAATGATTTTTGGGATTAAGTAGTCTCACCAATTCTTATAAAATGTGCAAGAACATAGAAAAACTAATAAGTTTACGTGCACGTGAACATAAAAAGGAAAAATTCATTGATAAGATGGTAATGAATCTTGGCAAGTCAAGACGATAAATTCCTTAATATATTTTTAAAATATATAATTTATTGCATTAAAGATATCTGATTTATTTTACTGTTTGAAGCGTATAATTTGTTTCACGAACACACACCCGTTTTTAAAGATAAATAAGTTATATATTTTAATGTAATAAATCGTATATTTTAAAAATCTGTCCAACGCACCTGGTGCAAGGAGATCCCCTCATGATTCAAAGTGGCATGTGCCTGCAATCGTCATAGAACGATCTTTTCATCTTTCATCTTTCACTCGTCTTATGTCATTTTGAAACTTTTCTGGCGTGTTTTTTCGGCCGAATTTTTTGTATTAGTAATTGAAATGATAAAGTGACTTTTTATCTATCATACCCCTCCTTAAAAATTCTCAACTTTATCATTTCGATTCTTATACAAAACTAACATGTCAAACGTGTAAAAGTTCAAACAATGATGATTGGGATGGATGGAGGTATTTTATTTTGGTGATCAAACAATTTAGTGTCTGTTTTTTTAGGGTTTTGCAAAAACTTATAAGTGTTTATAATTAAATACAGGAATTGTGTACGAGTAAATTGAAGTGTTTTATTTATCTTTTAGTAAACTTAAATAATTTCTCATAAAATTATAAACTAAAAAAAAAGTGTGTTTTTAATAGCTTATTAGTTTTTTTTTACTTTTAACTTTTTTACAAACACTATCAACGTTTTTTGAATTTTTTATAAACACTATCAACGTTTAACGAATTTTTTATAAACACTATCAACGTTTCTTTGAATTTTTTACAAACACTATCAACTTCTACTATTAATCACTTTTCCATAATCACTAATTTAACCACTTCTTTAGTATTATAAGTTTTTGTAAACACCCCTTAGAACTCTAAAAAGTGCTTCAAACACTTAGTACCTGTTTGCATACTCTTTCTAATAGGAGAAACACTTATTTTTTTTAAAAGTTGAGTCTAACGGTTTAAAAAATAAGTGCTTCTCCACGGTTTTTTTAAAGTTTCAAAACAAACAACATGTTTGTTTGATTCACACCTGATGAACTTAAGATTTCTTACGCCTACGTAAAGCATTTTTTTTTGAGATTTAAAGTCCTGTTTTCAAATTCCACATTCAATCCACACCTAAACTTATTATTCTCTTTTCCAATACATCACACTTTTGTACACTATATCACTCTTTTCTTTATAATATAATTATACAACTTCAATCACTATTAAACATTGATTTGACATAAAAGTTAAATCTCACCTACTCAAATCTCAAAAATAAACACATACATTTACTATTCATCAAGGATTCTAAATCTCGAATTTTAAAATCTTGACTTCTTTCACACTTAAATCCCCCAAAACAAACGAACCTTATTTTAAAAGCTATTAAATACAACTTTTCAAAAAAAAATAAATGCTTTTTTTATAAGAGACATTTAGGCGCTTTGGTTGGGGAGTAATGGAAGTGGGTAATGAGAAAAATTTTATTGATGTTGCTTGATAGGTTTAATACACAAGAATGAGAATAGAAGTAAGCAATTGATTCTTTCTCACCTCTCAAACTCACCTCACATAATCTTTCATTGTTGATGTTTATGCTTAAACAAAAAACAATCTAATCAATAACCTCTAGTGATTGACTCCTCAATAATCTTTCATTCTGGTTTCTGAATTCCTAGTTGTCAGAAAGCGGACCTTGGTGTGTGTTTACAATCACTTCTCAATAGTCAATATTTCAATAGTGAAAACACTTCTAAATTCAAAAGTTCACGAAGACACCCTTGAAAACAAGTGTTTTTGGCCCTCTTGTAATGAAACTCATAAATCACTTTTAAAAATGCATTGAATGATTGAATTCCTTGTGTTCAATAATGAAAATGCAGTTGGGTCAATCCACTGTTATAAATCCCCACCAATCCCAGTTGGTGAAAGCAATAAATATATTTATTATTTAATTCCTGAAATAAGGGAAAAAATCAAGAAGGGGACTTAGGTTCAGTGAAGTAATGTTTGGCATATTACTCCATCTGTCAGTAGTTGAGTGTTCTTCTGCTTCATACCTTGCTTTCCTGCTAGCTGTCTCTTTCGGACAACCAAACAAGCCATTAATATTGTGCCAATTCATGATACAACTTTTGGTAATCAAAACTACCAGAAAGTAATTCTGGCCCAGCTGATAGGTTAAATTATTATACACCCACTCATCAATTTTATGCACATGAAATTCCCTATTATCATAAAATACATATACATAACTCTCTACTAATTAAGATTTACTTCATCAGATTGTAATTAAATCCAAGTAACTCTTCATTTCTGTGATCACTTTAAAATATACACAAGAACACATATTACATTCAAGCTTTAGCTTGAACTCTTACGCTCACACCTAAAAGAATACAATCTTTTTTTTCTACATGTATGAAAACAGTATACAAGAAGATTAATAGACAAAAAGAAAGCCAATAAGAACATCAAAGGCAAGGTGGTGCTGCTGATGAAGACAGGCAACTTCCATATGCTGTAGAAGGTAATAGGACACGAGACAAAAAACGAGCAATTAAATGCGTGATCATGCTAAGAGGGGACAAATGTTTTAACGTGGCGAATCCCATGATGAAGAAGGCTAACGCTTGAGCGTAAAGGTAGATGAAGTAGTGGTTTTTACCAAATGCAATGTCGTAGCAACAACCCCAGAGAAGAAGGTAAATCCCAGTTGTAAGCTCTAACAAATGTACTCTGTTGCAAGAGAAAAACATATCAGATTATTCAGTCACATTAAGATAATAGACAAATAGTTCTATACATTAGTTGCACTAGCATTTTTAAATGGTATTAGTTGTTGTACTAAAAGGGTGCACACAAGTTTTACCTATCTCCAATTCTAAAGCGAGGTTTCTTGAAAGCTTTAGGTGCTGATTTCATCTTGAGAGCATCACCGAGTTTTCTCTGTAACAATCCACTCGTTCACTCTCCTGCCTCCAACAAGCCGATGAAGGTAGCTTTAGTGCAGTGTAGTGACATCACATTCTCGAAAAAGGATCCGAAAACAAGCAAATGGAGCGACCTTCAACGAAGAATATCAAATGTGAGACTTAAATGAGACAAAAAGAACATGCTTTATCTTTATCATATATATGGGACACATTTATTAGACCTTGGAGTTCCAACTGCATTAAGAATGGTGATGATTGAAGGTATGTAGAGCGGCTCCCCATGCTGATCTGAACTTGAGGTACCAACACCGTGAGCAGGAAGTACAACACAATAGAACACAAATGTGACAATGTAAAGCTACAATCTTCACTTATGAAAAAGAAACTGTATATTGTGTGAATTTTCTTCCACAATGATACTTTCTGCAAGTAATTAAACAGATTAAACTCACCATTCTTAATTAATCCGCATTATGAACGAATTTAATTAGAAACAACTTACCTTGTTTCTCATAATCTCAACCACCATTTTTTCTAAACAGATTAGCGGGCCCACACGACCAACGATGTTGTTGGAATCTATCGCTTGAACGCATTCGGTAATTCATTTTTACCTGAGTAAAAAAAAAAATTACACTCAGTAATAAAGACTAATGCATTTTGTTAAGTCCATTTTCTGATTTTAGTTTTTATATACCTTAAAGATCACCAAGGTACAAAAATTTCCATCCTTTAAGACTAGCACTAACGGCCAAAGTCCATATCCTCACTGTCAATGCGATCCTTCCACCCTCCGGCTTCTTCAATGGTTGCGATTCTCCATACACCAGCAGTTCCTTTTCATAATTCAGGTTTCAAATTTAATTAGTGATGCACAATTTACTAGCTAATTGTGTATCAAAATAATGTAGCAACTATTACCAACAATCTTTATATGAACAAAAATTTAATTGCATGAATGATTAAACAATAAAATAATTGATTCAAGGAAATTATTTGGGACAAGTTATTAATTACCATTGAAGCCAAAGAAAGCATACGCTGATGAGCCCACTTGCTCAACAGTGAAATGATAATCAAGGGACATTTCCTGCATTCTTGTCATCAAGCATTCATCCGCATTTACTGAAATTAAATAAACAAATAAATTATATTAATTCCTAATATTAATAAACATTAACATGAATAAAAATTCAGAATTTTTTTAACAAAAAATAAGAACAACAGATATAAATGAACACCGGTGTGTCGGTAATTGAAGGGCCGAGGTCCACCACTAATACCAAGCTTCAGCACATGGAATTGCTGGCTAGAGTAAAAAGGACAAAAGTGCCCCCTTGTATCAAAATAACTAACTATAAAGAAGAAGCACCAGTCCTTTTTCAGAATGAAAGATTTTTCACCTTTTATGGCCCCATATCTTCAATCTTCATCAAACTTCATATTTGCACCATGACAAAAAATATTTGCAGATTTTCCCCCAAAAGAAAAGGAAGCAGGGGATAATAAAGTCAATTCACTAGTCATGAAGTGCCCATGAAGTAAAAACAACACTCTTTGAATCATCTTTTTGGGACCCTTTATTCCAAGTAATATTTCATTCTTATTCTAAAAATATAAACCAACTTGTCCAGGTGTTGGTTCCATTACAACATAGATCCAAATCAACTTTTCTCACACAATATCACTTTATTTTTAGATGTTACAAAAATGACACAATAGTCCGTCAAATGGCCTTCTTTAAACCTTGAAAAAATCAATCCCCACAAAAAACATAATGACATAATAATAACCCACTATATCTGTCCAAACCTACATTGAATTGTTGGATACACAGTCCTTGTCCCTTGCACTAAAATTGTGCACACCGACACTCCGTAATACGAATTCCAAAACATAATTAGCATGAAATTGAATAGCACGTTTTTCACGTAATTACATACTTTATACAAGAGGGACATCAAAAGTTGGGGTGCTAATAAGTGTCAAAATCATATAGAACAAAACATACATATGATATGACTAGATCAAACTCATTAGTCAAAACTAAAACTTTGCATTTAGAATGAAAGCATGAATCGACAATGAATTTCTGCTTGGGCCGAAACGAGCCCAGAATGAGGGTTGTGAGCCTAAATAGGTGCTCGTTACTTCATAGAAAATCGGGTTCTGCTTGAAAATCTGCATCAAATATTGCTACATAATCACATTGCTTAACATAGGAATGCCTTAATCCTTCCTTAATGCCCCTGCTTTGTATCCATTTTCTGTTATCACGAATTTCATACTTAATGTTTATCCCTTTGTTTGCCCATCTTCTTGACACTCCATTTCCTACCATATTCTGTCCATTTCAAAGCACATATAGCAAAAACAGATGATTAAGGTAATGATTAGTGACCCAATTACACAATTACTTACATCAAGTTAGGAAAAAAAAAAACCTTTGACAATAAGGGTCAGTTGAATCATCAAGAACTTGAACTATAATTCGACTTCAGATGGCCAAGATAGCCCACATGCAGCCCCAATTGAGAGCTTTATAAACCTGTGCAAAATGTAGCAATAATGAAATGAAAAGCCTAGTACATAATCAAGAAAGGTTTAATTTGACTAAAAATCCATTATTGAAATTTCATGCAAGATGGAATACGGACCTCTCTTTCGTTGTACATAGAATTTGGACAAGAACCATAGGTAGCTGAATTTCCTTTTTTTGCTCGGAAATCATCTTTCAAGGGTTCCCATTTGTATCTTTTGTCAGGCTTTTCACCAAAAAGTTTCACAAGAGTAATAACAACCGCTATGTACAATTCTTTTCAACGAACAACATCACCGACATTGTGAGGCACAGAAAACAGCAATTTTCATAGAAGAGGGACGATCAATGGCGCTTTGATCTCTGACCCACATATTACCAGAAATTGCTGCGTGATATCATCTGAAAACGTGTTTGGAAGAACGTTTGCTGATGAAAGCGTGTCCATTTTGAGCAGAATCAAGAATCTTCTGTTTTTTCTGAAAAAGGTTCAGAGGAAAAAACAGGGGAGGTTCTGCGGGAAAAATCAAGATCCGTTTCAAGGGGTTTATATAGGCTTTTCCTTTTTTTCTCTTTGCGAAAAGTGCAAGAATATTTCTTTTGATTTTTGGCTTCTGTGGGAACGCCAAACAGAGGTGAATGTCAGAATGCTCCAAATCTTTCACTCTATTTTAAACCCTAAAAAAAGAAAATCCTTTCACCAGAAAAAATTATATACAGAAACAAAAATATAACCCTTTAACTCTCAATGTAGCTCAACAATCAGAACAACACATCGTTGATTTATCGATTTCATCTCTTTCTTTCTCTCTTTTTTTTTAAAACAGAAAACAAAATTCTGGTTTTTTATTAATTTTTTTTTTTTTTCAGCAGAAGCTGAGAAATGCAAATGGTGGGAAATAAAGAACTGAAGAAAGAGAGGGAAAGATGGAGGAGTGGTGAGGGAGAGAAACCTCTTTATAGAAGCTCTATTTTTTGGCTGGTTGGTTCTATTTTATTTTTTCAAAATATTTTTAATTTAGCTATTTCCTAACACTGAAAAAAAGGTTTGGTTTAGAAATAAACATGAAAAATAACACTTCACCTGCTAAACGTCTGGCAATGTAGTAACTCGCTGCCGGCGAAAATTTATTTTTTTCGGCATAAATGCAATTTACACATAACTCCTTCCACTAGTATTTTGTAAAAATGATAAGTGTAAGCGGTCATGGAATTTGTTAATAGTAAATTATAAAAATAGGATTTATTTTTTCTTTTACACTTAACTTAAGCGACCTAACTTTGTTTTCAGAGGCTTTTGTAGGGTGAATCATTCTCGATTTGTTCTGTAAAAAAGCATCTGACAATTTTAAGATAAAACAATGTTTTTTTTTCACTCAGATCTAACTTCTTTCGGCTTCTCAACCCCAAAATAAAAAATAAGGTATTACGACAATAAAAAATTTTGTTTCTAACTTTTGTGTTCTTTTCTAAAATCCAGCACTCCTTTATATTTACGTTGGGGGTGAAAAATTAATGAAAAAAAAAATATCATATCTATCTTAAACCGAAAATACCAAAAAATGTAAATATTTTCAATATCTGAATCAAGTAGTGATAATATGATAATATATTCTAAAATTTTGATATTTTAATATACCAAAAAACCCCAGATTTTGTTAAAAAAAATTATGTATACTAATATTTCTAGATCTGCATAGTATATCAGGCTTCCCAGATGAGATCGGTATATATCGATACTATTCTAAATTTTTATATACCCAAAACTTCAAGACATGAGGTATAAATTTTTATTAATCTAAATTTTTTAGCATGCCCCATTTTTAGTAAACAAAAACTATATGAATTTTAAATATA